>CM071937.1:47505744-47881421 GCA_016081115.2 Rehmannia glutinosa | reverse complement strand
ATCTAAACTGAAAGCGATCTCGTTTTCAATTGTAAAATTTTGCTTGGAGGAAGTATTTTGCTAGAAATTTTTTACTTAACTATGTCCATGTTATGCGGTGGTGTTAATGAAGACAACCATCCCTTGGCCTTATCGCATAAAGAGAATACGGAAATGTGACAACAAATGGCATCTTCAGAAATACCGTTCATCTTAATTGGATCGCAAATTTCTAGGAACTGCGCCAGATGCGCATTTGGATCTTCCACTGCTCTTCCCCAAACTAGTTATGTGACACCATCTGAATCAACGCCGGTTTTAGTTCAAAGTTGTTTGTGTTGATTGGCTAGAGTGCAACTCCTCCATACCTGAGATTAACTTCCGACTAAAAGTAATTAAATTTGTCAGCCATTCTTACATGTTTCTACCTCTAAATTCTATCCATTAGCATTAATTGGTGGTATCAACGGATGATTCTCATTTTTCTCGTTATTCCGGTTATTCCCACAGTTCACCTCTTCTACCATTGCTCTCAACTGTCTTCTTTTCTCGCTTCTTAACTGTTTCATAGTTTTTCTATTTCAAGTTGATGGTTCGTGCACAATCGATGATGAATGCGTGACCATACACTATTTTCACTCAACAAGAACAATATTAAAATCAGTAGTAGTTGTTGCTTCAATTAAAATTAAATTATTTATCACTACATTTATGTTGAATCTTTCAATCCCGGCAACAACGCCAAAAACCTGATCGCTAAAATCTTTTATGCTAAATCGCAAGTATATGTTATAGTTTATAGATAGTGGCAAGCGAGGTCGTATTCTCATGGATTGATTTGAAGAACATAATGTATAAATCTCATAATCCAATTTTATTGAAGCATTCGTACAATAAGAAGTGTATATGTATTTAACCCTAAAAAATGATTAAACTAAAATATTTAATCACTATAAATAATCAAACTTCACAAAATTCAATCAATCACAAAAATAATCATAGGACTATGATCTTGACATGCTTCATCAACATTAATTCCAATTAGTGTTTCACAATAACCAATTTCCCCCTCGTATCGGGTTTAATTCTTAACGTAGTTTATTCCCTCTCTCAAAGCAAATAAACCGTAGATCAATATTAAATTGCTAGAATTCACTCAACAATCAATATTAACTCCCAAAAGCATAGAGAATTAAAGTAAACCCTCACGGGGCGTCGTAAGCCTCCCGACTCTACTCTCGTTTGTGTTATGGATCCATTATCTAATGTTAGGACTCATCTCCCAAATTGTGAACTAACAAATTAAACATGCCAGGTAATCAACAAGAAATAAGACCATGAACTCACAAATAGATAACTAGAAATGATTACTTTGAAAGAATCAAATTAGAATTAACATGAATCCACAGTCTTGATCACGTCCTAGAATCAAAAGATTCAACCTAAAATAATTGTTTGCATATCCATAGACAAACGTTTAAATAAAGAGTTAAACATAGAATTAAGAACAAAACAAAAATATCTAGACTATGATGATGAAACCTCTTGAGTAGATGGATTTGTATTCACAATCTCGAACCTTCGTGCCTTCGTGGATATCGTGTTGTTTTTCTTTGTAGCCGTCTCTTTTCTCTGTAAAGTGTTTTATTCTCTCCCAGTATGTTATATCTGACTTTAGGGTTAAGTGTCTCTTTTATAGTTGTCTTTGGGATCCCCTTTTGAGTCTCATGAAATAAGGACATAAAATCCGCTCCACTTTGCATTTCACACGACCCAGTCATGTGAGTGGTCTCCAGTCTCTGTAAATTGCACGTTGTATTCACACGGTTGTGTAATCTGCAACTAGTAAATTTTCCTTCACACTCGCACACGATCGTGTGCTTTCCCACGGTCTGGTTGTGTGAGCGTGTTTTCCTTATTTTCTTCGCGTATTTGTTCGTCCTTTGGCTTTTCACATTCTAGTTTGGGTCGTTCTACTGATATCCTTTCAAATATAGTTCTATTTCCTACAAAGTACACAAGAATATGCAGTATCACGTCCAACAAGAGAAACCAACCTAAACACAATTAATATCCATGCAAATGTATCAATTATATATGCAAATATACCTCTAAATGCATGTATATTTCACACTTATTAGTAATACTTGTAAGGCAATATCTTTCCCTTTGGGTCTTCTCTTGTTAGCAAAGTTGAGTTCCCATGTCTGAAGAATCCCACCAAGTTCATCAAGACGAAGTGTGGTAATATTTGGCAATTCTTTGATGGCAGCAATCTTCATGTCAAATTTTTTCAGGTAGGGATCACATCATCTTACTTATCAATCTAGCATTCAAAATTGGTTTTCCCAGAGAGTTGTATTCATTAACAATCTCAAATAATTTACTGTTGTATGAAGTGATGTCTTCATCCTCTTCTATCTTCAAATTTTCGAATCTTACCATCAGTTGTCTCAACTTAGTATAGTGAATACTTGCGATCCTTCCACAATATTTTTGTAGTGCCTCCCATGCTTCTTCGCTTTAGAATAGTTGGAGATAGTTTTGAACATATACATGTCCATAGCCCCAAAAATATTGAGAGCTCTAGATTCAGTTCACCAATTGCACTTCTTCGTTAGTCCATTGATTTCTCCTTTAAGTATGAAGTCGCCATCAATATCAATAATCATTGGAGGAGTCCATCCCCGTTAAAATTATGCACGCCATGCCCTCTCATCAATGAATTTGATGAAGGCCCGTATCTTCACTTTCCAAACAAAATAGGTGTACTATCAAGTATAGGAGAACGAAAAACAAATGACTTTTTGAACATCCATTGCTTGCTCGAACGCAGGATCAATACTTAGTGAAATCAAGTGTTGGCTCTATATGCCATTGAAAGTTTTGAAGGTCCCAAAATGTTTGTTATATCAAATGTCGGAGATAGTGTTAAACCACATGTTATAACACTAAGGACAACATGCGGGGAATAAAGAACACACAATACAAAAATTTATCTACAAGTTATAAATAACTTGTAGAAGTCGATATGATAAAATCACTAGCTTTAATAGAACTTTTTACAACTCAAATCTCAAAGTATCAACTAGTATAGTAAAGACTCCTATCGAGTAGATTATAGCTTTATAACTCAACTAATGCAACAATATGATTGAATAACTCACTTTGTCACTCAAGAATAAAACAAAATGGACTAAAAACTAACAATTATAAAGCCCGTTGGATATAAGTGGGTATTTGTTCGAAGAGAAATGAGAAAAATGATGGCGTGAGGTATAAAGCCCGATTTGTAGCCCAAGGATTATCTCAAAGTCCTGATATTGATTATGACAAAATATATTCATATGTAATAGATGCAATCATTTTTCGTTTTCTTATAGATATGGTTGTTCACGAGAGTGCGGAAATGCGTCTATTAGGCGAGTAATGACTTATTTATATGGTTTACTTGATTCAAATATTTATATGAAAATCCCATATGGATTTAAAATGTCAAGGTCAAACACTTTTGTATTTAACTATACCGATCAAATTACGGAGATCGTTGTATGGATTAAAGTAATCCGACCGCATGTAGTATCACGCAGTTGAGTGAGTCCTTGTCACGAAAGGTTACAAAAATGACTTTATTCGTCCATGTATTTATATCAAAAGATTGGATACCAAATTTGTTATACTTGCTATTATGTCAATGACATGAATTTGTGGTACTCTCAAAGAATTGGCCAATGATATTGAATATCTAAAGAAAGAGTTTGAGTTTAAAGATCTTGGAATAACAAAACTCTCTTTTGGTCTTGAAGTATATCATAAAGATCATGGAATACTTGTCCATCAATCTGCTTATACCAAGAGTTGCTCAAACGATTCAATATACACAAATCTCATTCTTTAAGCACCCCGATGGTTGTACGCAATTTGGGTCCCGAGAAATATCCTTTACGACCAAAATAACCCGATAAGTAGATATTGGGTCCTAATGTACTTTATCTAAATATTATTGGAGCATTGATGTATTTAGCACAATGCACTAGACCTGATATTATTTTTTCAATAAATCTACTTGCATAAAGATACAATTAAGAGCCAACCTAGAGATTGGAATAAAGTCAAACATATTTTTGTTATCCCATTGGATTTAGGCTTATTCTAGTCAAATAGAGTCAAACACATTTTCCATTGATGTGGATTTAAGCTTATTCTATTAAATGAACAAACTAACTCGGGGTTAGTCGGAATGTTGATGTGAGGTATTATAGATCCGATCCGCACAAAGCTCGCTCATAAATAAGTTACTTATTTTGTTATAACGGCACAACCATTTCATGGATATCTATTAAACAAACTTTTGTGTCTACATCCTCCCACCAATCTTAGATAAGTATTCTTTATCAAGTTGGTAATGAGTGTATCTCGCTTAAGATCGGTTATATACCATATACGAAGTTCTTGCAAATTGAGACTAGTTGCGACACTTCCAATATCATTTATGAGGATAAAGAATTATACATAACGCAAGTTAAAAGATGGATATATAAAGGTGATATGACCAAACATATTTCACCAAAAATTTTCTATACACATGAGCCCCAAAAGAATTGTGAGATAAATGTTCAGCATATTCACTCATATCACAATCTTGCCGATCTATTTATAAAATGCTTGATGACATCCATGTTAGAGAAATTGGTATAAGACATTGTGATGAGAAGAATAAATATGAGGCAAGATTAATAGTTTAATTCAACAGCTTATATTCTTTATTTGAAGGGAAGAAAAGTCATACACTATGTGTTATACTTTTTTTCTCTTATGTCCGTTTTTATCCCATTGGGTTTTTCCAACTTAATGTTCTTAACGAGGCAACTTATCCATATGGTTTGAATTTTATTTATGTAACTTTTTCCAGCTTAAAGGTTTTGATGAAGCATATTCTTTAGTAAATATCCAAGGGGGAGTATTATGACACATATCAATTGTGGATATTCATCAGTTTGCTCCAACAGCTTATGGTTTGCAGTAATTTATGTTGCGGCTCTACAACAATCTGTTTCAATAGTTTTTGCCTTGCATCAGCTTTTGTAGTAGTTGTGTAATAATCTATTTCATCAGTTAAATTTATTTACAACTACTTCTATTGTGTCAGCATCTGTGCGACCAGAAGCATTTGAAAACTATAAATAGGATCTTCCTACTATTTTGTAATTCATTCAAAAATCAACGAAATTTGATTTTTACAGATATCTTATATACTCATTATATGTGCTTATTTGATAACAAATTGAAATAATATGAATCAAGACATGGTATTTTAGTCAATTTAATCTTAAATTTTTATTTTTTTCCGTAAATCCTAACATAAATTCAATATTTTAGCCAAAAAATTACAAGGAATATCTTTAGAATTTGAACCATTTATAAGAATACTCATCTAAGTTTGTTAAGTACAAATATCTCTTGAAAATTGAAATTTGTCTATTTTACAAATTGCACCTCTTGAGAAATATTTAAAATTTCGGAGGGTAGCATAATGAAGTTAAATCTCGTGAATAATTCTTATAATTAATTCATGATTACTTTTTTTTTAATTACCCATCTAAATTAATGTTAATCATATCATTAAGCTGTAACACTAAGAATTTTCCTCACTTTGAGTGGAGGATGACTCCTTAGAAGAACATAATTGGGGAGAAAAGAGGAATAACATAGTGTAGAGAGAAAAAGAAAAATTCTGCGAAATTCATTCACGATTTCCCGAAGATTCCCTTATATTTGCTATTTGTAATCATTCCCTCATACCTCCACTAACCATCTAACAAATTTAACAACTCAACAAAACAAAAAATCTAATTAAATGGAATAAGAAAATTTCTTCCAAAAGAACCCTTTTAGGACTTGACTATTTGGTGTTGGTAATCCTTGAACCATCCGGGTATCTTGGAGGCTCTTTTGGGCTTTAAGTTCTCATTGTCTTCATTGGGCTTTGTTTCTCCTTTTGTGGCTGCCCAAAGAAATAAATGGGTTCGTATCATTTCTTTCTCCGTCAAAACTCACCTTGTCCTCAAGGTGAAGGTCAGGGTATGTCTTGCAAAAATCATCAAACATTTCCAAGTAGCTTCATCAGGAATGGTACTATGGCATTGGACTAAGACTTGCTTCTTCGGTACACCTTGAATTAGAATACAATGGGTTCGCACAAATTGCTAATGGATAATCCAAAAGACGATTATCCAAACTATTGGAATGAAGGTCTCGTGCTTGTGTGATATTCGTTCTTGAAAATGGCTTAAGGACCAAAATATGGAAAATAGGATGAATCTGTCTCGATGATGGTAAGTCCAACTTATATGCTACATGCCCCACACGACTAAGTGCCTGAAATGGTCCATAATAACATTTAGATAATTTGTGATGACACCATTGTGTGACCGATAACTGGATATAAGGTTGCAGATGAACTAAAACCAAATCAACCACCTCAAACGACAACTCCCGGCAATGAGCATTTGCCTTTAAAGTCATTCTATTTTGAGCAGCTAATAGATTTGCATGAAGAGTGCAAAAACGTTAATCCCGAGTCGTAAGGTACTCATATTCAGGCCACTATGAGACCTAGTATTACAGTGAAATTCTGCCCAACACAGCTAGTTTGAGGGCATTCCTATATAAAAGCCCGTAAATAATGTTCTAATGTTCGATTTAAAATTTCCATCTGGCCATACATTTGAGGATGGTTAGCGGAATTCATGGATAATTAAGTTGCACTAAGCTTAAAAAGATGATGCCAAAAGGCACTCAAGAAAGTAGAATCACGATCAGAGATAATGGTTCGAGGAAAATCGTGAAGTTTTACAACCAATTCCACAAAGAGCCCACGCTGGCCTTGGCCGTAAAATTCGTAGGAAGTGCTCCAAAATGAGCCGACTTCGATAAGCAATCCACTACAACCATGATAATTATAGTCCCTTTAGAAAGCGGTAACCCTATGATGAAGTCTATCAAGTATCCTCCCAAACCCTCTCTGTAATAAGTAAAGGTTGGAGGAGGCCCGCTGGAACTTGAGCTAAATACTTTACTTGTTGACATAGTAAACATTGATCCACATAATCTTCTCCTGATTTGTGCATGCGTGGCCAAAAATAATTAGCTATCAAATGAACGAAAGTGCGTTTGATCCTGACATGACCACCACATGGTGGTATTATGAAATTCTTTCAATAACAAAGGGCAAAGAGTGGAAGACGGACTGAGCACAAAATTCCCCCAACGCATCAACAACCCCCTATTAACCAGAAAAGACGAAGGAAGATCACCCTGAAGAAATCTGTCATGGAGTTGCAACAAAAAGGCTCTGAAGAATTTTCGGCCAGGATTTGGGCTAAGATATCGGAGGTAGGCCCATAAACTAGAGTGGAAAAAGATGTTATAGTCGCGTCTGAAAGAGTGTCCGTCTCCGAAATTCGCGATACAGCATCCACTGCAATGTTATCCCAACTTGGTTTATATTCAATTCGAAACTGAAAACCAAGTAATTTGCGAACTTAATCTTGCTGGTCCGACGTTAGAATAATTTGCTAGAAAGCTCCTTTATCTGTGGTGATTGGTGCAACCACAAATGCATGACCCAACAAATATTGGTGCCATTTCTGGATGGTCTCCGTGATTGCATACAATTCTTTAACATACACCGAGGAAGCTCGAAGGTGAGGTTCGAGCTTTTTGTGAAATAGGTGATTGGGTGTCCGTTTTGCATAAGGACAGCCCTAATGCCCACGTTAGATGAATTTGTTTCAATGATAAACTCCTAATTGAAATACGGTGAGCCAGTACCGAGCCTCCGATCATTGCTGTTTGAGTTCCACAAAGGCCAAGGTGGTGGCGGTCGTCCAAGTAAAAGAGTCTCGGTGCATAAATCCATCAAGGTGGGCGGAATGCGGGCATAACCCACAATAAATCGAGGGTAGTAAACCATGATACCTAAAAACCCACGTAAGTTTTTGATATCCTGGGGAACCGCCAATTTTGCATAGCTTCAATTTTGGCGGGGTCCACATGAACCGCAGAGAAGAAGATACAATATGCCCCAAGTAGGCAATCGACTCTTGATAGAAAAGGCACTTCAAAGCTTGACATAAAACTCGTGAGAAGCTAGACATGTAATACCACATCTAAATGAGCAACATGATCAACTAAAGATTTGCTATAAATCAAAAGTCATAAAAAAAAAATGACAAACCGCCAAAGAAAAGGTGAAAATTGCCGGTTCATGGTAGCTTGGAATATGGATGGCACATTTGTTAGTCCAAACGGCATAATGAGAAACTCAAAATGGCCTTGAGGAGTGTGGAACGTTGTTTTATGAATATTGTGATCATGCATCCTAATTTGATGGTACCCAGCCCAAAAGCTGAAAAAAATGGTGGCATCGCCTAATTCATCCAAACGATTGATTGTTGGAATGGGAACTTATCCTTCACGGTGACCACATTCAATGCGTGATAATCCACACAAAAATTCCAGAAGCCATTAGACTTACGTACGAGAAGAACAGGCGAGGAAAAATGACTATGGTTGGGTTTAATTATACCCTAAGTTAGCATATCGCCGACCAATCTTTCGATTTCATAGGGCCGAACATTTACTGGTTTGGTGTTAGGCTCAAGATGTATACGGTGATCAATAGCACGGTGAGAAGGGAGGCCTGTGGGCATTTCAAAAATTTGATGATAAGATAGAAGGACAATAGACACCGAGTTAGGAATATCCAGGGGAAGTGTGAAATCGTCAGAGTCTGAAATATCGTCTAGAGGAGGGCAACGAACTAGGGTGAAAAACTCAGCCAAAGTATCATTGGCGACAATCGCCTATAACTGGTGGAAGGAAATAAGAACTGGTGAAGGATTGTGATCCTAAACCAAAGTGACAGGGTTCCCTTTCCAAACGAATTGCACTGTCAACACCAAATAATCATGGGATACACGCCCCAACTGTTGCAGACACGAAAAACCTAGAACAATGTTGGGATCATCGATCGCAAGCATGAAGAGGTTGACCATGAACGACAACCCTTGAATCTCAAAAGTGTTGGCAGGACACGAGGTTTGACACGAAGAGAGGCACAACTACCCGTAGACACCCTAAACATGAGATAGGTCTAACAGGGAGACCAAGTCATTCCGCCAAAGTCGGCTTGATGAAATTGTGGGTACGCGCACTATATATCTAGACAGAGAACTGCTGAGAACCATAAATGCCCAGAACGCGCAAAGAGCGGCTGGGTAAGTGACAAGAGAAAGTGTTGGGTAAGTGACAAGAGAAGGCGTTGGGTAAGTGACAAGAGAATGCATGAATACTCGAAACATCACCGACAATCTCCTTAAGCTGCCCATCTCCAGACTCCATGGGCTCCTCAGTCGACTCATCGGAATCATCAAGAAGTAGCAAAAACTTACTCTTACAGCGGTGAGTTGGCCTGAATTTGTCGTCGCAATTATAACAAAGTCCACGGTCTCATTTTTCTTGAGCTCGGCCCAAGTAAGGCGGCGAATAGATAAAGGTGGTGTTGGAAGGAGTCGTGGTTGTTTTGATGGAAGCCCAGAGAGTGGCGCACAAAACGTGGAAGGTGTAGGGTTAACATTAGGTTTTGTAGGTCCTAGGGGGTGTTTGTGTTTAGTCGAGGAAGGGGGATTGAATAGACTTACCAATTTTGATTTTTTATCTTTAAGTCTGAGTTCTTACACAAGTAGCAGCTTAGTCCTTTTAAGACAACTTAGTTCAACCTCAACAGGAGATTTAACCACTCAACAGACTCGACTGAGTTGTTGATAGAGTAACTCATGTGAGTGAAGTGAGCTCTTTAAAAATATATTTTTTTACAATGCTATTACACCCTTTTGTTAAATATATTTTACAATGCTTGTTTTGGTTAAGTTATTATCAGTTGAGTTTGGCAAATATATCAATCGTGAGAATAAAATGTGCATTAAGTAAAGTGCTGAAAAATAAAAGACACAGCAATTTATACTGGTTCGAGGATGGGGTAATTCCTCTACTCCACTATTCTCCAACTCCTATAGGTAATCCACTAGTGTAATAGCTGTTACAAGATGGATACAACAGTTCGAGTATGTCTGGATCACACAGTTGGCTCTATTCCTAGGACTCAGCTTCTTCGCAAGACAGTTGTCTCACTACTTCAGCTAGTTCAAACCCTTGAAATTGATCATGAAACCCTCCAACGGATTCAAAGTGGTTTTAACTTGAACCTCACTGCACTTCCTTCAATTCTTGGATGTGCAAACCCCTTTGTTCTTTATAACAAATTTCATCTTCAACTTGTTGAAGCTTTTCTTCCTTCACCGAGTGTATTGGATAGATTGACTTCGAATGTAGGCTTTGAGGATTAGAAATGTATTTCTTGAGAGTATTTTTGTTTGCTTGCTTTGCTTAGATTTTAACTTGTGTCATTCGTACACTCTCACATAAGTTCCTCAGCCTTTTATAGTGATAGTTTGAAATGAGTCCGTTGAAGAGATAGACACTTTTCAAACTTCACTTCTTGATCGTTGGCTTACCTTGTTGTGCAACAAATAATGTTGACCCAACCTTAATTTAGTGCCCTGCAGATTGCCTGAAACACTGCAACTTTCTGCGAACTTCTCATTTGTTCCCAGCCTCTTGCACTCTTTCAGCAAGACAGCTTTAAGGTTGCACTCTGTCCTCTTTCCACTTTGGGTAATTTCTTGACTTTTCATTCCAACAGACGTCTTCAGCTTTCTTCGAGTCTTTTTGCTGCTTTACCTCTTTATTAAGTCTTTTCCATATTTCTGGGAACGACTCAGTTGTTAGTCTACTCACAAACACAGCTTTTTAGCACTTGACTGAATCTCTTCTTCGACACTCAGGTGCAACTCAACTCATTCTTCACTGCGTCCTTCAGTTAACTTATGCGATCTTCAACTTGGCTGCTTCGATACTCAGCTTATAAATCCTATCTTTTACATAGTTGAATTACCACATAAATGGGGTGCCAACTTGCTAATCTAAGTTTTACATGCATCATCAAAATCTATACAAATAGTTTCCCAATAATTTCCCCCTTTTTGATGATGCCAAACCTTAAAATAAAAATACAATGTAAAAAGTGCTCAAATAGAATTAGTGTAAGAATTTATCATTTTATTGAATATCATTCTGCACTTTACATATACTTACAGTATTTTTGTGTATATATAAACGTGTAAAAATACAACAAAATTGTTCCACAACTGTCTTCATTGCCTCTGCTGCTGCCTCATTCTTTCTTCTTCTTCTTCATCCTTTCTCCTCTCCTCCTCAGCGTCCTTCCTTTTTCTCCTTTCATAGTTTATTTTTTGCTTCTCATCTTCTCTCAATCTCTCTTGATATTCTCTATCTTGCCTCCATTATCTTTTCGTACTTGCGTGCATGTTCATCTCTTCACCTGGACTCTCTCTTCTCAAGCTCTTTGAAACCCATCCAAAGACAAATGATACTTTTTATGTGGATCGAAGTACATAACTTTCTTAGGTCTTCTTGGTGGAGAACCTCTACCTCTTCCACCAGACCTTGTGTCTCGTCCTCTTCCCCTAGCAGGGTCAGCTCTCTTGGGAGTTTGATGACCGGTTGAGCCCTCGATGTCTGCGACTCTTTGATGAGTGAGTCTGCACGCTTCTTGGCTAAGTCAACAATCTAAGCCCTTTCTCCCAAGATCAATTCCCAAGCTTTTTCTAAACCCATCCCCTCAAAATATCCTTCAAACTTGAGAGTCTCAAACTCCTCAAGTGATCTTTCCACTAAGTCACCGGGGAGTGGATTTTTCGATTGAGTCTGGAGCAATCTGTTTGGCGGACCATGGAACTGGGTTTCAAGCTTTCAATCTCGACATCTTTGCCTTCTCTCAAGCTCTTCTATTTCAACTCGAGATTTTTGGAGTGCTAAGTCAGCTTTTTCTTCAGCTGACAATTCCTGCGGCAGCTGAGAGAGTAAACTGGTAGATGAGCCTTTTTTATATTTGAAAAACAAATCAAGGGAGGGGTCTTCTTCACTGATTCTTTCCCATTACTACTTTCCCTCTTTTTGGCATCATCACTTTTAACCAGAGAGAGATGGAGTCAACTGAAGAAGGGAGTCGAGTTTTTGATGAGTGATGGAGTCTGATGTGCATTGCTCGGTATGTAGAGTATGTAGCTCTGCCTTCATATCAAGAATTTCAACTTGCAGAGTACTTTCTATATATTGCATATCCTTTTTGAATTGAAGTTTGAGCAGCTCCATATCTGTCATATGCGTTCTTTCCAGCCTGTCAATGTTGTCACGTTGCCTCTGCGGAAATTGAGCTTGTCCGCCACATCAGATCACAAGTTTTGAGAAACATGACCTGAAGTAGCCAACTCTCTACCTGCGAAAGCTTTCGTCTGTGTAATCCATTCCCTTATCCGCGACACAACTCCTCGAATATCTCCAAAAATCATAGTGTCATGGTTGTCTATCCTCTGGTTGAGAGCAGCGAATCCACGTTCCACAACCTCCAGTTTAGTGCACATAGCTCTGAAGGCTTTTCTAAAGTCAGCTGCCTCAGGTGATGAATCCTCAGGAAGAAGGTATTCAAAATCGTAACCAAAAGGAACAACTCTCATGTCATCTGCAGCTTGGAAGTTTGCTGGACTAATGTCAACAGTTAGCGTGCAACTTCCTCCACAGTATTAGCTTCGATGGGAACTTCATCGACGTATGGAAAATCTGATACATACATGCTAATAGGTATTGAAGAAGGTCCCACTTCACCTTCAGGATCACTTCTCTCAGTTCCCTGGCTATTAGCTCTTTGTATCTCGGTTGTTTGAGCTTCATCGACAGATGCAGCTGTGGAAGCCTGTTGAGCTGACTAGGCCTCAGATGTCTTAACAAATTTATTGGCTCCAGTATTTTCATCCTTTTGAGGTGTCTAAGACTCGATCGTCAAAGCAACATCACGGGTGGTGATGGCACCATAGGGTGAGCCATCAACCAAAATGAACTTTGAAGAGGCAATTTTGGCACGAGCCTCTTTCATCCTGGCCTCTATTTCTCTTTTCTCTGGATCGGACTCAGTCTCATTTTCAGAGTCAATAAAATCCAGGGCTTCATCATCTGAGTCATGCAATGCGTCTATCACTTCAAGATCGGTTGGCTCAGTTATGCCATTTTGGGAAGGGCCTCACGTGTTTTCACACTTTCCCCGTACAATTCCCTGAAGTCTCAACCTCCTTAGGGTCTTGACTACTTTCGCAATAGTCTCCAATAGTCTCAACCGATGAAAGGCCTTCTACATTCTCTTTTGCAGACTCAGCTGCATTAGGGTCTTCTATATTGGCATCCTTATAGGTCTCAAGCTCTGGATTACAAGAAGCAGTTGTCCTTCTCTTCTTTATCACTGTGGGAGTGACAGGAGTAGGTTTAGGAGAGGGAGATGGAATAGAGGCAGTTGTGTCTTTGGGGACGTGATCAACTGATTCCCCCTCAGAAGTGGTAGTCTTCTTAGCATGATCCCTCTTCTAAGCAGCTGAGAGGTTGGCCTTGAACATCCTTTTGTTAGCATGGAAAGGTTTTCCCTTGGGAAGGGGTACACTTTTCTTCTCCATCAAATAACTAAGATCATGCCATAACCGAGGAGTGCACAAGCTCCCCTTGACCACCTTTGCATTATGGATAATCGGCACAACTTCTCAATGATGAACTCACTTGATTCACCTCAACTTCCTCCATTATTGTAGCCATGACAATTAGCTTAGTTTGGGACAGCTGATTGAATGACCAAAATTTCATATCGACGCACTTGGCCACCACATCCATCATCATGTGGTAGTCATCCTTGATGACTTTCTTCATGGCAGAATAGTTGACTTTGCCAGCAAACTCTGGCTTAGCAATCTCCTTCCAAGGCTTTACCAGATAGAACTCTTTGCCAGTTAGTTTTTTGAGTCCGTTGGATCGAAGGTGTAGGTGTTTCTCCAACTCAGCCGCAACCAACTTACTCTCATGTCCATTCACAGAAGAATGGATCCCATCATCGTGAACAATCACGTTCACATAGAACATAGCAACCTCCTTTTGGAAGGTTTGAGTCATCTCCATAGTGAGAAATCTTGTCAGCCCAGACTTCTCAAGGTGACGAGTGATCTTCTCAGCCAACTCCTTGTCCATGGATTGCTTGACAAGGCCATCGAAATCCACCAACGCACCGGTATGGATCTTCTCAGGAAATTTTCCAAAGTCCAAAGCAGCTTGTTTTGGGGCCATTTCGAATTTCTAAGAGTATTAACGAAGAACTATGGTTTGGTGTGCAGAGAGAGTTTCTGTAAATATTTTGAATGCTTGAGAGCGAAAATGAAGAGAGAGAAAATAAAATTCCTCTATATATGTGACTTGAGACGGTTTTAGAATTCCAAAAGTTTGAAAGTTGATCAACGGCTGAGATCAAGTCTTTCAAAAGGCACTAATTACATCACATTAAATACGGCAGCATTTATATCCAATCATATGTAAACTGTCAACTTGCATTTGACAGGTACCAAATGTAATTTTTCTGTCAACTTCTTAGCTTCCCTTCAAATATCTCAGGATTCTCTTAGCTGCAGTCATATGACTTTTCTTTGGAGCAGACTGAAATCTAGCACATACACCAATAGTAAAGGTGATGCCTGGTCTGTTGGCAGTCAAGTAGAGCAATGATCCAACTACTGCTCTGTATCTTGTTTGATCAACTGATTTTCCTTCTGCATATCCATCATCACATAAGTATTCATGGGAATCTTCATAGATGACTTCTCTTTCATAACAAATTTCTTTATTAAATCTCTGGTATATTTGATTTGACTTATGAAGGTTTCATCCTTCATTTATTTGACTGGAAGACCTAGTAAGAAAGTCAGCTCTCCCATCATGCTCATATCAAATTTCCCTTGCATAAGGTTTGAGAATTTATCACACAGCTCTTTGTTTGTGGATCCAAAGATGATATCATCTACATAAATTTGAACAAGCAGTATACTCTCTCCATCTCGAACTCTGAAGAGTGTTCTATCAAATTTTCCTTCGGTGAATCCATTATCTATAAGGAATTGAGACAATGTGCCATAACATGCTCTTGGTGCTTTCTTCAAACCATACAATGCTTTCTTGAGCTTGTAGACTTTGTCTCCAATAGTTTTCTGCTCAAAACATGGAGGTTGTTCCTCATAGACTTCTTCTTCTAAAAGTCCATTAAAAATGCACTCTTCACATCCATTTGATAGACTGTGAAGTTCTTGTGTGCTTCATAAGCAAGAAACATCCTTATTGCTTCCAATCGTGAAACATGAGCAAAGGTTTCATCAAAATCTATTCTTTCTTCTTGGCAATACTCTTTGGCTACCAACCTTACTTTGTTTCTCACAACAGATCCTTTCTCATTCATCTTGTTTTTGAATACCCACTTAGTACCAATAACATTTTGGTGGGTAGGTTTTTGAATCAATTTCCAAACTTTATTTCTTTCAAACTTATTCAGCTCTTCCTACATAGCTAGAATCCAATGAGTGTCATCCAATGCTTATGATACATCATTTGGCTTAATTTTAGAAACGAAACAAGTTAACATGGCTTCACCGGCTGAATGGAACAGGAGTCAACAAAGGACATTTAATAGCGAAAAGCATTGACACTTCTCGCCTTCTAAAATCTCTTAGGCAATCCAGCTTCAGCTAACATGGTCCTTGCAGCTTTCTTGAGGGTTCTGTTTTCTTCTTTTAGCTACTCCATTCTTTGTGGAGTTCTTGCAGATGATAACTCATGACCAATACTATTCTCTGTGCAATACTGAGTTATAATCCCATTGATAAATTCATTTCCTCTGTCAGACATTATCTTTATAATGGTTTGGCTCTTCTCATTTGAACTCTCCTCATAAGCTGTGGAAGCTTCTACAAAGTTTCCATCTTTTTTATACATAAAGATGGTTCATGTGTATTTCTTTCCACTAATACTATCTGGTTCAACAGGACCAAACAAATCCATATGCAATAAATGCAAGATCCTTGTTGAAGAAGGACTTGGCCTTATCCTTGAATGAAGACAGATGCTCTCCTTCTTGTACACTGAGTCTAGTAATCCTTCCATAAGATGACTCATTGCAAGCTTGTTGATTGTCTTAAAATTCAGGTGACTCGGCTTCTTGTGCCACAGCCAACTTGACTCGGCTATGCTCATTGCTAATAGGCATGTACTTGGTGTAGCAGTAGACCAATCCACCACGTACATATTTTCTTTCTTGTTCCATATAGCACAACTTCATTTAATTCATCATCCTTAATTTGGTAGACACCCATATTGAATCCTACATTGTAGTCTTTATCACAAAGTTGGTTGATTCTCAGCAGATTGAAATTTAGCCCTTCATCATAGGCTACATCTGTGATTTCCAATCCATTTTTCTTTATGTATCCAATGCCTCTCATCACCCCTAGAGCTTCATTTCGTCCAAATATGACTTTTTCTCCCATTGATTCCTTAAAGCTGGATAAATTCGTCTTATTCCCAATCATGTGTCTGGAATTGCCACTATCCATGTACCAAGTTCCTTGGCACTCAACTTCCTTGAACTCGTAATCAAGGAAATCGAGTTTTAGGTACCCAAACTTGTCTTGGTCCTGAGGGGTTATCACTATAAGGTGATCCAACCAACCTATAGCCAAAATACCTGACTCTAAGGGCTTACCACTCATCAGTTCCATAATCATAATGAATCTTAGAAAATTGCTTACGAGCTTTAGGAACATACAACTGTCTATTTTGTCTGTATGCTTGTGAGTGTCTTTGGTGCATTTGCTTTCTTTGGATAATATAGAAATTTTGGTACATATTGTGTGCTTGGATGCATAAGTGTGCTAATATTGATTTCTTTGCCTTGGGAATGACCTATATTGAGTCCGAGGTCTTTGCCACTGGGCTTGTATCCCATAGGACTTGGCGATATTGCACTTGATTATTCCAATCACCGACTAAGATTGTTTCTACCATTCCCTTCATATGGTAGTTCTATTTTGACTTCATAGAATATTTTCTGTTTGGGTTCTGCTAATGGACTCTTCTGAATTTCGTTTGAGCTGTCCTTTCAGCAAACTCTGTGGCCTTTTTACCTTTCCCTTTGTAACCTAGGCCAGCATGTGTGTGCTTGTGATTGTAAGTGGGTGCAACATATGGTGCTTTTGGCTTTTGGACTCCCCCATTGTTTGAGGATCCTTTTTCCAAAATCACTCTAGGAGTTTGAGCATTGACAAAGAAATTAAATCCTAAGCTTTGCCTTTATCTCCAATCTCTTTATGTATCATCATCAATTCATCCAATATTTTGGATGACTTGCTGAGTGATGCAATCATATCTTTCAATTCATTTTCCCTTTTTGTTCTTTCAGCTAAGTCTACTTTGACCTTAGCTATCTCAGCTTTCAGCTCTTTATTCTCATCAGCTATGTGACTAAGAGCACTTAGCTCTTCAGCGTGAGTTTTGGCATTTGAGTTGGTTGTTTTTCTCATTTAAAAATGTGTGCGAGGGCTTTATGTGCTCAAAGTCTTTCATCATTTTGTATAATGAATCACAAAGATATGTGGGTGTTGAAGTGTGAGTGTCACTATCACTATCATCGGAATGTGAGCCAAATGAGTTAGAATTTACCTCATCTTCCTGTTCTTTTGCCATGAGACATATCAATGCCTCTTCTTCTGTGTTAGAGGAATAATCAGCTTCACTGATGTCTAACTCAGCTATCTCTTTGCACTTAGATGTGTCGGCTCAACAGACCATCATGGCTTTCTTTCTCTCTTGTCTTCTTTCCCTCCTTACGACTTTTCTTTCTTCCTCATGTCCGTATTTGTTGATCGGTGGATAGGAACGATCAACAAAGAAAATGTCCTAGTTATGCGTAGTTTCAAAGATAGGTTCTCGACTTTACGGTATTCAGCTCTCTTTGGGGTTCTTTCTTCCTTGCTCTTGGAAAGGGTTGAGTGTCTTCTTGAGGTTTCACCCTTGTTCCTTTTGTAGTTCTTATTGAAGAACTTGTTGAATCTTTTAACCATCGCGGCTATTTTCTCTTGATCAATGATGTCATTTGATTTAGTTTTCTTTGATTATCCAGCCAATAGAGCAGTTGTCTTGGGTACAACTATCTCTTCTTGTTTTTTCTTTACGAGCTCAAATTCATTGGCTTTTAAGTCCGAGAATAACTCATGGTTGGAGGTTCTTGTCAAGTCCATTGAATGCCTAAGGGCCATCACTTTCATTTCCCACACAGTTGGGAGCGACCTTAGAATATTCATACACATTTTCTTTTGTGTATATTCCTTTCCCAGAGCTGAAAGCTCATTAGTGATATTCAGTAGAATCTGGCATCCACCTGATCCAGAGTTTCACCTGCTAGCATTTTGAAGTTTTCAAATTACTTCAGCTTTCTTTGAGTCCTTTTGCTATTTTACCCCTTTATTAAGTCTTCTCCATACTTCTGGGATGGCTCAGTTGTTAGTCTGCTGACAAACACAACTTTATAGTACTTGACTGAATCTCTTCTTCGACACTCAGATGCAACTCAGCTAATTCTTCAATGCGTCCTTCAGTCAACTTTTGCGATCTTCAACTTGGCTGCTTCAATACTCTGCTTATAGATCCTATCTATTATATAGTTGAATTACAATAGAAAATGAGGTGCCAACTTTCCGAAATAAGTTATACGTGCATCATCAAAATCTATACAAATTATTTCCCAACAGGTTTAGGCCCAAATGGACGCGAGGACTGATTTGGGCCCAATAAATAAGGCCCAAGTTGGAAGAAAGGGATCCACCCATAGACAGAAAAGGCCCACAAAAACTGTGTCGGCCCACCCATTTGCCTTCCTCCTAATGAGCTTTATAAACCCGGGCCATGGCAAAGGTCTTTATCAAGGTCGTCGACTGGTGAAATTGAACAATCTCGGCGAATGTTAGACTTAAGACTAGTTTAATGAGTGTTTCTGAAATACCAGTGACCTTATTGAGAAGGGATTCAAATTGAGCTTCATAATCCCCGACTGTACCGGTCTGAGTGAGCTTGGATAACTCGCCCTCATAGTCCGCGTAAATGGTTGGCCCAAACCGATGTTTGACGTCGGCAACAAACACCGACCACGTGGGAATGACCCATTATTCTGCGCCCACTGAAACCAGGCAGCCGTGAAGCCCTCCAAATGGAACGATGCGATTTCCAGATGAGCATCCTCCAAGGTCCCATGAAAAGCAAAGAACGATTCAATCCAAAACAACCAATCCAATGGCTCAGACCCAACAAAATGTGAAACGTCCAGTTTCATGGAACGATGAGACAATGAATCAAAATGTCCTGAAGGAAGAAGATGATGGCGCATCCCAAGACGGCAAAAGGTTGTTGATTTCAGCCGGATTCTTTGCTATGTTGGAATCCACGGTAACCAAAAGTGCGCAACTTAAAGTTGATGGCATCGATGCAGGCGTCCATCAACATTGGATTTGATCGGTAGATTCCATTGAAATGAAAGCACCAATGTTACATTAAAATTTTCCTCACTTCGAGTGGAGGATGACTCCTTAGAAGAATAGAATTAGGGAGAAAAGAGGGGAAACAGAGTGTAGAGAGAAGAAGAGAAGTTTTGCAAAATTCATTCACTGATTTCTTGGAAGATTCCCTTACATTGCTATTTGTAATCATTCCCTCATACCTCTGTCACTAACCATCTAAAAAATTTAACAACTCAGCAAAACAAAAAATCCAATTAAATGGAATAACAGAAAATATTCTTCCAAAAGAACCATTTTAGGACTTGACTATTTGGTGTTGGTAATCCTTCAACCATCCAGGTGTCTTGGTCCTTGGAGACTCTTTTGGGCTTTAAATTCACATTCTCTTCATTGGGCTTTGTTTCCTTTTTATGTGGCTGGCTGAAAGAAATAAACGGAGCTGTATCATTAACTCTCCTTTGTTTCTTTTAATAACAATAGTGAAAAATCTTATGGGACAAAAGGGTAAATTCTTCTAGCAATTATTTACCAAAAACTCATATATGCTTATTGCAAAAATGTTACCCATAATTGTCTTGACAAACAATGTAAACTCGACGTTAGTCTTATTATATATGAATACACTTCCCAATGTGACAATATGCTGGTCAATCTCTTTAGTTTGGGCTTGATTATATGATTGGACTAGATTTTATTATATAATCCAACCCAATTCAAGGTTTTGCAACTATTCTATGTAGGGGTGATAAAAAAAATAAAAACCGCTCAAACTGACCGCACCAAATTGCAATGCACCGTTATCAGCCATTTATTAAATAAACCGCGATTTAAAAATCTTCATCAAACTGCACCGTTGGGAAAAGTGCAATTGTGGTTTTAAGTTATATCCGCACCAAACCGCACCGCTATTAGAGCTTATATTCAATGTATATTTACCTTGGGGTATATTAGTCAATTCACCCTCTTGATATTTTTAAGAGTCCAAAACTTTAACCCTAAATCCCGTTTAAGTTCCAACCGCCTGCTGCTCTTCGTTTTGTCTACTACATTTGCAGAAAACAGATACACAATTCTATATGGGTCTTGATTGAAGTGGGCTTCCATCATTCACCGACTTTCTTTCTTCACGCAACATAAAAAAACTTTTTTCAGCCTTTGCTTCTAATCTTGGTATTCTACTGAAGAGGGCTTGATATTGGTTGAAAACGATTTCCATCGATTAGTTAATATTGATTATGCGAGCTTGACAAAATATGAGTAAAGAAAGCGTAAGTTTTAATTTTATATTCGAAATATATTTCATTTTCATATTGTGTTTTCTCATATGGTTTGATTTAGTAATAATTTATATTCTTTTATTTTCTATGTTTCATGTTGAACAAAGAAAACATCTGCTTCTGGAAAAGTTTCTACCGTGGAAAATGTAATGGAATCTGTAGCTCCAAATACAATACAAGAACAAGCTCACAATGATGAATCAGGTGATGTTACTCAACTGAAAAATCCAAATGAATGAATATTTTGCATGAAGAGAATGGAAAACAATCTGAGAGACAACCCAAGAAAAGAAAAAAAAAAGCTATAGCAGTTGATATACTCAAGAAAGAATGTCCAAAGACTATATCTAAAATATGATGTCATTTTACTAGATCGGAAGGTAGTAATCCCCCCTAGGGCTGCATGTAACTATCGTGGCACAAGTTATCTTTGATCATCCAAAATTGAATGAGACTACAAGTCTGTGGGCACATTTAGAGTCTTCATGCAAAAAATATCCATATAAATTGGATAAGTCACAAAAAACTATGCATGATTATAAAAGTATGAGTGAAAATTTTACACTTAAAGGAAAGGCACTAAATGTGAAAGAACTCAGAGTAGGTCTTGCTAAGATGGTTATTATTTATGGGTTCTCGTTTAGAGTTGTGGAGGGAGAAGGTTTTAAAGCTTTTTGTCAACTTATGAATCTAAGGTTTGAAGTACCATCTAGGCATACTATTGCTAGGGACTGTATGAAAGTTTTTCATGAAGAGAAAAAGAAATTAAAAAGAATTTTGAAAACTCAAAGAGTATGCTTGACCACTGATACTTGGACTTCCATGCAAAATTTAAACTATATGTATCTTTCAAAGACATTGGATATCCGATGATTGGAAGTTAGAAATGAGAATTATAAATTTTTGCATTATTGAGAATCATAAAGGGGAAACAATAGCAAAGCAGATAGAAGAATGCTTGATTCATTGGGATATTGAAAAAGTTTTCACAATTACAGTGGATAATGCTAGCTCTAATGATAGAGCAGTCAATCATTTGAAAAAAAAATGCAAGTGGAAATATGTTATTCCAAATAATGACTACATGCATATAAGGTGTTGTGCTCATATAGTTAATTTGATCATCAAATAAGGGTTAGAAGAGCAAAATGAAGTCATAATACAAGTTAGAAATTCTCCAGTTAAGTATGTATCGAAAAGAAAAAAATTAATTCTAAGAGTCTTGTTTGTTTAGATGTGGAAACACGAAGGAATTCAACTTATATGATGCTTGAGGCCGCTGAGAAGTTTGAAAGGCTTTTGATAGATTAGGGGATGAGGACCAAAAATATGTAGACTATTTTGATTGCTATGAAATGAATCAAGATGAAGAAAGTGATGGGTAAAAAAGGAAAGTGAGAGGGAATAAGGTAATAAGGCCTCCGATTGACATAGACTGGATTAATGCCAGGAACTTTGTTAAGTTCTTGAAGATTTTCTATCATGTGACTTTAAAATTCTCCGGTTCATCATGTCACTTCAAATGGTGCACATGGGTTTATCTACTATGATCAGTAAAGGAGATTACCATACAACTTCTATGGCCATCCGAATGAAAAAATTCAATAAATATTGGGAAAACATTGATAACATTAATTGGTTGTTGTTTGTTGCTATTGTTTTGGACCCAAGATACAAGTTAAAGTATGTTAATTTTGCCTTTACAACAATGTTTTATGGTAATAATTTTTTGGTTAAAAGAATGATAGACAAAGTAGAAGAAATGTTAACTTTGTTGTATAAGCATTACGAAGAGTCAGATTTTCAGCATTCTAGTAAAGAGGAACATGCAAGACAAGGCTATAATTATGCGCATACAGATGAGGAGGTTGATCTAAGTGAATTACTAGAATCTCAATTTTCTAGGCATTTGGAAGAAGAACAATGTGTTGAGAACAAATCTGAAGTGGTAAGATACACACTTGATGGTTGTGAAAAATCTAACAATGAGTTTGATATATTGAATTGGTGGAAAGCGAACACTCCAAAATATCCCATTCTTTCAAAAGTTGCAAAGATGTGTTATCTATTCCGGTATCTACCATTACTTTAGAATATGCTTTTAGCACAAGTGGTCGTGTGATTGATCCATTTAGAATCTCTATATCTCCCAAAATGGTCGAGGCCCTCATATGCTCTCAAGATTGGTTACGTCTTACCTATTCTCCTATTGATCTTTGTGCTATGATGGAGGATATTGAACAATTTGAAGAGATAGAGAAAGGTAAACAATTCAAATTTTGGGTTGTTATTAACTCATGCTTTCAAGTATTTAATGATTTTATTAATAATTTATTGTTCATCTTTCAGAAATGGATAGATCAAGCTCTTCGCATATCAATGATGATTAATCTAAAAAATTGTATCTTTTCGGAAAAATTGTAGATATTATTCTTTTGTTATTACTCTTACTATATTTGTTTTCTCCTTTTGCGATTGCTTGGAAGATATTTGTTTTAACATTAATGTGATGTTGCGGGCTTGTAGTGATTTAGTTTTGTAAGCTATTTGTAATACTTTCAACTAATGATGACTTGGTCTTTTAAATTTTTTAAGCCATTTTATGGTACTTTAACTGAGTGATGATTCAGTGATGTTTGAAATACTATTTGTTTGCAATTTCATTGTATAAATTTTTCAGTTTATTTATCCTTGACTTAGCAAATGTGTTATGTTCTTCTTTGAAACTCCAGCCTTTTTATTTGGCAGTAATGGAATATTCTCTCTATAGTATATATTGGTTAAACCGTAAAATAGCCCGAAACCGCCCGAAATCATGCAAAACCGCACATATTGTATTACTTCAAAAACCGCAACTTGAAATTATTTTTTCACCGAACCGCAAAAAACAATTTGACTTGAAATTTGATTAAAAATACCACACACCGCACCGTGATCACCCCTAATTATATGGGCCAAGGATGATTCTTAGCGCGTTAATCAGCGAATACTTGGGACTAATTGTCTAGGGACTCTTTGCCTTTGTTGATGGGATTGGATTAATTTTTAGGATTAGTTGGGATTACACTATTCATGTATTATATAATTGTGCGTAATATTATGTTTGGAATTTGGTATAAATTTGGTTACATTTTCAGGCTTTTTTTGTAGTTCTTTGTTTGGCATTTATGATTTAATGTGATAACTATCCAAATTACTAAATTACCCCTAAATATATAAAAAAAAAATACAAAATTCATGTTTTACCAATCACCAACAGCGGGATGTGTTCTTCAGTGCTACATAAAAGATTTCATTTCAAATAATATAGTAGATATTGCAGGTACAAAAATCATCCACGATCTAGGCTTCTTCCTCCACCGATTCCATCTTGTTCGCCACTATTATTATTCTATTGTACTGCGCTGAGAGATTTTTGCTGGTTAGTTTTATTTGGTCCTGATTTTCATCCAAACATTTTAGGGCTTTTTAATTCGATGTTCATTTTTGTGGCCTCATGTACCCGATTGTTCACCAACATATATGAAATTGATTATCGTAATCTACAAATAAAGAGTTACTCCTGTTAAAATTGGTTACCATGTTCTTTAATGTGTGTATTTTTTTTAGATTTTTTGCTAAATTAAGGTTTTTTTAGTTCCTCTATTCAACTGTGAATTTGATTTATAATTTTATCAGAATTTGTACTCAGCTGCTCATTGTTAATTAATTTAAATTATAAACAAATAGCTTTGCGAATTCTATAAATATCTATAGTTTCTAGAAGTAATGTTGCATCGTTTTGTTTTTTAGAATAATCAACCTATTTATGTATCTTACTTCTGTTCAAATGAGAATGTAACAGACATAGTGTGTTGGCTCAGGTATATAGGCAAGATTAGTGTAGATTGGTGGTTGTGTATGGCTTGCACTTTATGTTTATCTATTTCAGTGTTTTGCAAATTGCAGTTATTACATTATTAAACCAATTAGGATTTGGTTTTATTTGATGTAGCACCTTATGATACAGGTTTACATAGAACATAAGCATCATCAATAGCAACTCCATGTCAAGTGCCAGCAACGAAAACAAATGTTACATGAACTTCCCAAATGATGCTATGGTGCATGCTATTGTGGCTTTCAGTTGAATATCCAGACTTCTTGGATGAAGAAGAATCCGGGTAGGCAATTTATGTCTTGTCCACAGAGAGGAATAAGTATTAGGTTTGTTCTAGAGCATTATTTATGTGTAAAACAAGCTTTAGTTAATATAAAATTGGACAAACATTCTTATTGAAAATGTCTCTTATCATAGGCAAATAAGTATGGCTTCTTTCGTTGGTGTGAACACCATTTGCTAAAAGATCAAAGGACATTATTAGTAGCTTAATAGAAAATCTTGAAACTGTGAGGGCAGAATTGGCTTTGTCCAAAGTCCGGCAAGAACGACTGATGAGAATGACCAAGTTTTCCTGGATTAAAACATTTGTGATTCTCGTTTTTGCCTACTTTGATCATAAATTTATGTGTTCTTAGAAGTGGCTTGGGGACTTCAGTAAACAAATCCATTGTTCTTTTGTTTGTATCTTGGAAGGACTTTATGGCTTTTAACAAAATATTGTAATATGTTAATTAATATGTATGTATTCTTGTGACAAGAACATTATGGATGTTGTGGTATGACAATTTTGTGATTTTATAGCTTAACGATTAGGATATTTTGTATTAACCTATAAACATTTACATGCTTTAATATGGAGGTTGTGTTCGGATTTCCTTTTTTGATGTTATTTTAGATGTGTGATTATGATAATAAGTATTAGCATGTGCTTTTTTGTATATTACAATATAGTGTTTATTTTTTATTACATTGCAGTATTGTTTTTTATATGAAGTAATTGAGGAAATATTTTTAGAGGGGATGACCATTACATTTTGACACCACCAATACACATCCAACTAGGGATACGTTTGTGAAGTGGTTATCGAATATTTTAGACCACAATTTTCCAAGAAGATCTAAATATGATTATGTCAGTTGATTGAAACCATTTCCTTTTCTTCCCCTGCCAAAATATATGAATCTGGGTATTGTCATTCTTTGTGCACTGCCCAAAATATAGAAGTGCAAACAACAGAAGTTATTCCTTTTCTGGTTTAGATTCTTCAATTTAACCATTGTGATTGCTAAAGATATTGGCAATATATTTCATGCATGTAATCATTGTGAATTTGAAAAGTATACCGCATTCTCCATTGACATGTGGTATTTTGGCTTTAGATTGAGGCGCATATGACCAACAAATATGCACATCTATATAAGATAGTTGAAGTGAAACTGACTTATATCATCTCATTCTACATTGTCCTTGCATCTCAATCTTGTATTTGCCTCATCTTTCTAAAATCTTCATAGCTATGGCTCCAAAATTTGGGCTTATCCAAGACGATTACATATATGATCTAGATTGGATGTTTGCAAACATAATCTTTTTATAAATGTCCTACTTGATCAGCAATCTATTGGGAACTTCAAACCCAAATGTGTAAACGCTCATGCGTTGCTCATTGCACAAGACGTTGTCAACAAAGAACTTAACAGATCATTCACCTATGGTTACATTGAAGAGAGGCTTCAAATATTGAAGAAACGATATCAAGTGTTCTATTGGGTCCAAAGCAAGCATGGTCTGAGATACGATTTAATCACAAATAGGGTTATTGCTCCTGAACATATGTGGGATGAAATTATGAGGGTAAGTATTCATTTATACACCTTTTATTTTACTTAATCTTGTTTGTTGTTTTTCAAACCAACACCACTTTCCACCCCACCTTTTTGGCACATGGCTTTTCAGGAGAATGACTTTGGACTCGTTTACCAGAAATATGGTGATACAAATTGTCCAGCATTACAATAGCTTTTTGGAACATTATCAACCACCTTTCCTCCTCCAAATGAAGATATCATTGAAATAACATCAAAAGTGAAACGGAAGAAATTGGTAACCTTGACGGGTTACAAAGCCAAATAATGACAATAGTATTATCAATATTTCATCATCATGGTCGTCAAGGATTGGTCTTTTTGGAATTATTTGGAGCAAATTAGGCTTGTGGCATCTTGGGGGTAAGAAAGTTTGGTTAACCACCACGAACAACCCATCACCGCGTAAGTATCCCGGTCCATCATTCTATTGTAGTCGACTGTGTGCCTCGTCAACACACCCATATGTTCCATCGCCAAACAAGAGCGCGATCACGAGTGGTTTCTCATGCAATCATCCATGATGACGGTGGTGTTTCCTATGTTGCTTCATTTTCGATTCTAGACTTATAAAAGGATCAAACCAATTTTTTGTTTTTATGGGGTGTTCCTTTGTACGGCATGCGGGTCAAGTGGTTGTTCTTATGTTTTATCTATTAATTCAATTTTTATGGGTTATGTAAGTTGAACATGAAGTTTTTGTACCAACCATGTTTTCCAAATTCTCATGGTTAATGTGATTTGAATGTTGTTTGCATTAATTTCAACATTCAACCCAACTTCAAGTTACAGCTTTTCTGTGAAATATGATACTTTGGTGGTCAGGCTATTGTTAATAAACAAAATGAATTAATAGATATGTATGGTCTTTCGTGTGTTGAGGTTTTCGTAATATCTATTGATATATGCAGTGAAGTTTCACATTTAGTATAGACGAGTTAACATATTAGACAAAAATAGGAGACTAATTTATTAGGAAATAATGTCATATTTTTGGTCGAATTTTTGGAATACAGATTTCATAACTAATTTAAACATAAACAACTAAATTATGACCTACTAACGTTTTTGAATACAATAACACAAAATAGGTTTACTAAAATGGTTTCTCATATATTACAATAGAAAACTTGGACAAACCATGACACAAGGTACTTTACCACTACGGCCCATTTTTCCTTGCATTGCATAAGACCAAAAACTTAAAAAAAACATCGACCGAACACTCATGGCGCATAGTAAAAAAACCAGAAATACTAACATTAAACATAACATTCATTAGATACATGGGTTTAAGATTTCTTCAATCTATCTCCACCACCGAGATAACTTCATCTTCTTTGTTTGGGTTGCCTTCATTAGATGAGCTACCATCATCAGCCGAGTCATCATCAAAGACCAATGGATTTGCCCGAGTTAAACCCGAGAATATCCTCGAAGTCAATGCGCATAGTATTTCGGAAATAGAAAATTTGTACACAATCATGGCACCTTGGAAATCCATTGGTTTTGAAGTAATGTTGGGTGTTGTTCTCCTGCATAAAACTACTAAGTAGCAGCAAACACCCACTACAAAATATTTATATAATGAACTCACCCTCCCAATATGTTCCTAATATGATGGACTGATAGAAAACTTATTAGTAACCTTGTTGAAATGAACACCTGGGAGTGCGGTAAAACGCTCATACTCATGAAAGTGAGTGATCAACGACTGAATCTTCATTTTTACTTTGAGTATGGTAAAATTCTTCTGCATATTCTCAGTTAGCAAGCGAGCCAACTCAGCAAATATCCATTGAACACCACTGGATCATTGATATTGTCTGTAGATCGACATAAAATGAATAGATTCTCATAGTAGTATTATCCTCCATTGCGTTCCACCCCACCCCACGCCAGTTAGTCCTAGCCACTTCATCCCATGTTTGAACCATTGATCTACAATAAAAACGTCAGCGATAAATTATATTTAACAGGAAGAGTGGAGTCCAAAAACGTGTTTTACTTAGTCTGCTAAAAATTGAGCAAGTAGTGTAGTGTGTTAGGAAATGTATTTGTTAGATTTTGATGATACCATGTAAAACTTAGACTAAGAAGTTGGCACCCCATTTTCCTTGTAATTATATGTTGTAATAGATAGGACTGTAAGAGTTGAGTGAAGTCAGCTAAGTCAAAAATGCAAGAAGTCAACTGCAGACTAAAGTGAATACTCTGTTGTATGTCAGCTGAGTATGGCCAAGAAGGAAGACAAGGACTCGACTGAAGGAGAGCCAGCTGAGGAACAGTTGTGTGAAGTTTGAGGAACTATCAGTCAAGTCAATGAAAGGATCCAAGTCTAACAGTTGAAGTGACAGTTGAGTCACTCCCATGATTGGAGTTGACTCAAGTCACAAGGGCTAAAAGCATCAGTCAAGTCAAGACAACTAACATTGATTCATTGGAAGAAAGTCAAGAATATTACTCGATATAGTAATATGTCCAAGCTGCCAGGTCTTAAAGTGTTTGGCCCAAAAACATGCAAAAGGAATAAGCCAATGGGAAACACTGAAGCTTGTGTCAGACCCTGTAAAGCTGCGAAGCCATTTAATACGAGGAAGGGTCAACATCACAAGTGTTGCAGACCAAGAAAAGACAAGCCAATGAACAAGAAATGTCATTTGAAAATAGCATATCTCTTCAACGGGAAAATTAAATGAGCACTATAAAAGGCTGAGGAAGCTTTTGATAAAAGGTAATCTGAACCAAGCACGAACGAATCAAGTATTTATCAAGCAAGTATAACCTGCAATATTCTCAAGCTTATCCAGAAAATTCCTCAAGCCTAAATCTCGAAGGAACTCAATCAAACACACATTGTGAAGGAAAGATTACTTCAACCAGTTGAAGAGGAAACATTTAAAGAACAAAAAAGGATCTACTCTCCAATTTGAAGGAGTTGTATAAAGGTTCAAGGTCGAACCAGAGATTCAAGTTTGTTGGAGGGTCATGTAATCAAATCCAAAGACTTGAAGGGAGTTGAAGTAGCAAGGCAAATCTGTTGTGAAGAAGGAGTCGCAGAGAAACCAAATGTGTGATCAAGGTTGTCTTTAAATCGAGAACTACTTTGTAACTTGATTTGTTACCTAGTGGATTTCTCCAGGAGTTGGAGAAGAGTGGATTAGAGAAATTACCCCATCCTTGAAACACTATAAAAAATTACTTGTGTCATTTTACTTTCAAAGATTTACTTTCTTGCTTATATTTTTCATATCGATGTTAGACTTAATTTGCTATCCAAGTGATAAATAACAAGTGCTAAAACAAGTGTTAAAAATGAGCTTTAATCAAACAAAGGGTGTTAAGTCTTCTCATTAAAAATCAAATCAACTAAAGTTAAGTGTTAGGCGATGCATCCAAGTTATACTATCAACAACTTATTCGAGTGCATTGAGTGGGTAACTTAGTTGAAGATAGCCAACCTAGCTGTCCCCAAGGACACAGCTGATTTGAGTTAACTCTGTTAAAATTCTTAAAATGACTAAAGGAGAAAATTTGGTAAGATTTATTCAACCTCTCCCTCTAAATCTTACACCACACCCTTTGGGACCTACTAGTGGTATCAGAGTGGTTGGTTCATTGAGCCTTCCGCACTAGTTACTGAACTAGATCTCAATCTTTTTCAAAATATTTAACACTTGTGTTTCAAAGTCTTTCATCTTTAAAAAGCAAAGTTATTATCATGGAAGCAAATCTAACTCGTATTCCAATGTTTACTGTGGAAGAGGTTGATGACTGGAAGATTTGTATGCATGCTCATCTATCCGCTTTACACGATGAAATGTGGCTAGTGATAGAGGATGGACCATTGGAAATACTCAAAAGTCAATATTCAGTAAGAAGAATATTCTTTGAAGGAAAAAAGTTGTTGAAGCTAGACCGCCATGGTTGAAAAACCACACACCGAATGGACTAACGAAGATAGAAAAAAATATAACATGGACAATGTGGCCAATGATATACTCTACAAGGCGTTGGACAAGGCGATGTTCAACAAAGTCAAGTCGTGCAAATCATCCAAAGAAATTTGTGATAAGTCGACCTTAATTTGTGAAGGATTAGAACAGATTAAGGAGAATAAATTAACTATTGTTGTTCAAAAATTTGAAAATTTGAAAACGCTTGCAGGTGAGAGTCTGGACCAGCTGGATGTCAGATTCACAGAGATAACAAATGAGCTTTCAGCTCTTGGGAAAGAGTACACTCAAAAGGAGATGTGCATGAAGATACTAAGAGCCCTCCCAGCTGAATGGAAAATGAAGGTCATGGCCCTAAGACATTCAATGGACCTCTCAAGAACATCTAATCATGAGCTATTCTCGTACCTCAAAGCATATGAGTTTGAGCTGAGAAGGAAAGAGCAAGAGGAAATAGGTATATCCAAGACAGCTGCATTATTGGCCTGTGATGGGAAGAAAGTGGAGACAAAGGAGACCATTGACCAGGAGGAAATTTCCCTCATAGTAAAGAGATTCAACAAGTTCTTTAACAAGAACTATAAAAGAAACAAGGGTGAGACCTCCAGAAGACATTCAGCACCTTCCAAAGCAAGGGACGACAGGCCGCCCAAGAGAGTTCACTATCAGAGAGCTAATAATCAGAGAACCGAGAGAGCTGATTAGAGAGCTAAAAACCTGTGTTGAAATTATAGACAACCAGGACATTTTGTTGTTGACTGTTCCTATCCACCACTCAACAAATATAGAAATGAGGAAGAAAGAATAGTATTTAGGGAAAGAAGACAAGAAAAGAAGAAAAACCATGTTGGCTACTAAGGTTCTTGAACCAAGTGCAAAGAAGCGGCAGACTATATATAGTAGTGAAGCCGATTACTCAAGTGATAAGAGAGAAAAGGCTTTGATCTACCTCATGGCCAAAGAACAAGACCAACAAGATCAAGAAAGATGAGGTACATTCTAACTCATCTCATTCTCGATTCAAGTGATAGTGACGGTGATACACATTTCATCACCCACAAATCTTTATGATTCATTAGGAAAATGATGAAAGATTTTGAGCACATTAAAACCTCACACACACTTTTGAATAAGTAAAACAACCAAAAAAAAGCCAAAACTCACAATGACAAAAAGAGCTTAGTAATCCGAGTCACATAGGCGATGAGAAATACTAAGTTGAAGGTCGAAAATGCCAAGATCATAAAGCGAGTTAGTCCTATTGATAAAAGAGAAAAAAGATCTTAAAAATGTGATTGCCTCATTTACAAAAGCATCCAAATCAATGGATGAACTTATTATGAGCCAAAAAGAGTGTGGAGACAAGACAGGCATATGATTGATTCAATTCCTTTGTGCATAGTCAAACTCCAAGAGTGATTTTGGAAAAAGGATCTTCAAGCAATGAAGGAATCCAAAAGTCTAAAACACCATATGTTGCACCCACACCAAAACACAATCACAATCATACTGGCCTTGGTTATAAAGAAAAAGGAAAGAAGCCCGATGAGAGTATGTTGAAAGGACAATGTTGAGAAGAAGAAATTTTTGACAGTCCATTAGCAAACTCCTAACAAAAAATACTCTGTAAGAGCCAAACAGAGCTACCAAAAGCCCCAAAAATTTCATCAAAGAAATACATATGATGGGAATGGTAGAAACTATCCAAACCAAGATGATTGGAATAACAATGTGAAATATTATCAAAGACCTATGGGATACAAGCCAAAATGGAAAAGATATCAACCTCAAAAAGGTCATTCCCAAGGAAAAAGAGCTATTATCAAAATGAGACTCATGCACCCAAGCACTACACTCGGAAAGTTCACAACTACCCCAAGAAAGCGATTGCTAAAACAAACACACATGCATACGATTTGAGACAAAAGAGACAAATGTATAATCCTAAACCCCTAAGCAATTTTCTAATGTGCATTATGATTATGGTACTAATAGATGGCAACCTCTTGAGAGTCGGATCATCCGGCTATAGGTTGGTTGGAGCATCTTATAGCACTAAACCGCCTGGACCCAGGCAAGTATGGGTACCTAAAAATTGATTTCATTAATTGCGGGTTCAAGGAATATAAAGTGAGTGCGTAAGGAACCTGGTACATGGATAGTGGTTGTGTTCCGCATACACATACGACAGAAACAAGAAAAAAATCTGTCAAGATTCAAGGAGATTAGAGGTGCAAAAGTTATATTTGGAGGAAATGAAGCTCCATGGGAAATCAAAGGCACGGATCCATCAAGAAAAATGGATTGGAAATCACGGATGTTGTTCATGTTGAAGGCCTCAACTTCAACTTTTGGTATTAAGCTAAGTATCGACCAACTCTCAATAATGGCTACAATGTAGGATTCAACATGGGGATATGTCAAATCAAAGATGTTGAATCAAATGAAATAGTCTGCAAGGGTCAAATAAAAAGAATATGTATGTGGTAGATTGGTCTCTTTGCTACACCAAGCACATGTCTATTAGCAAAGACCACAACCTGGATCAAGTTGGTTGTGGCACAAGAAATATATTATCGTTTTTAACTTCAAGACAATCAACAAAATTGCAAGAAGTCATCTTGTAGAAGGATTGTCCCGGATCGATTTTACAAGAAAGAAAGTGTATGTGATGCATGCCAAATGGGAAAGCAAATCAAATCATCATTCAAGGATAAGCCAAGTCCTTCTTCAACCAGGATATTGTATCATTTGCATATAGATTTATTTGGTCATGTTGAGCTAGCTATCATCGATGAAAAAAATACACCTTAGTGGTGGTGGATGACTATTCAAGATATACATGGACAATTTGCATGTGAAAAAGAAGGAAATACTTTTAAAATTTGAAAAGTTACATCGGTGATGAGAAGAGTTCAAAATGAGAAGAGTCAAACCATTATAAAAAAAAAGATCTGACAAAACGGAGTTTGTCAATGGGATTATAACTCGATTGTGTGAAAAATGGTATTGCTCATGAGTTATCGCAGCAAAAAGGACTCCACAACCCCCTGAATGAAGTAGGTTCATGAAAGAAGAACATAACTCTCAAGAAAAAGTCATACGTGCAAGGACAATGTTAGTACAAAAATATTTAGATTGCTGAAGCAAAATATGTGAGATTTTGGGATGGATGACTAGATAATTTTCAAAATAAATACACATGTTATACTCGTAGATGCATGATTAATTAACACTACATATCACAATCAAATTTATTTTTGCATATAACTAACCAAGACTCCCTATGAAATTTGGACAATAAGAAAGCCAAATGTTGGATATTTCAATATATTTAGATGTAAATGCTTCATCCACAACAATGGCAAGGACAATTTGAAGGCCTTTGATGTTAAGGTTGATGAAGGTATCTTTTTTGGATACTTGAATTAATGCATGTAATATGATATGCATTTATTTCTTAAATGAGATTAAAGCCTATAGAATGCTAAACAATAGGACTATGGTCACAAAAGAGTCTATCCATGTGGTATTTGATGAACCCAATGTAAATAGAGAAGAATATTGATGAGTTAGTTGCGATGAACAAATCGACCAACTATGCGAAAAGTCCTTATGTTGAAGCTAAAATAATATTAATAATATTATTATAAGTGAGAGCACTCAACCCCGATGATGATGAGATAGTTATGATCTAATCCTTTCATCTACCATCATTATGCTAGGAACTCTCAAATCCAAAATTTCATTAAAAATGACTAATTAAATATATTATAATTTTTAAATTAAAAATGCGATTAATTAGATAAAAAAATTAAGGGAAAATTAGGGTGTATTGAAAGAATTTGTATTTATAATGAAGATGAAGAAAGTTGTTCAAGATAAATTCTTATCTTAATAGGATTTAATTAAAAAGATCGTAAAAGAATAATGAAATTATAAATATTAATATCTTAAATAAAATTATAATTTATATAATAATAATTGAAAAATACAACCAAGATAATGTAAGATGGTGGTCGAGAGACCATCCAACCGAGTTAATTATTGGAGATGTTAGAGATGGCTTAAGAACCAGATCAGTACAACATGAAATCAATGTTCACTTGTTTTATTTCCTAAACAAAGCCTAAATATGTGTCTCAAGCATTGGAAGACACATTGGATTGAACCATGCAAGAAGAGCTAAATCGGTTTGAAAGAAACAAAGTATGGGAATTAGTTCAAAGGCCAACCCACCAAAATGTTATTGGTACTAAGTGGGTATTCATAAACAAGACGAATGAGGAAGGATTTGTTGTAAGAAACAAAGCAAGACTTGGTAGCCAAAGGGTATTACCAAGAAGAAGGTATAGATTTTGATGATCAATTTTCCGTTGGAAACAATAAGGATGTTTCTTGCTTATATTGCACACGAGAACTTCATTGTATATCAATGGATGTGAAGAGTGCATTTCTAAATGGACTCTTAAAGGAAGAAGTCTATGTTGAACAACCTCCAGGTTTTGAGCAGAAAACTATTGGAGATAAAGTCTACAAGCTCAAGAAAGCATTGTATGGATTGAAACAAGCACCAAGAGCATGGTATGACACATTATCTCGATTTTTAATTGACAATGGATTCACCAAAGGCAAGGTTGATAGAACACTCTTATACTGCTTGTTCAAATATATGTGGATGACATCATTTTTGGATCCACAAAAAAAAAAAGTTATGTGACAAGTTCTCAAACCTCATGCAAGGCAAATTTGAGATGGTCATGATGGGAGAGCAGACTTTCTTCTTAGAACTTCAAGTCAAGCAATTGAAGGAAGGACCTTCATAAGCCAAACCAAGTATACCAGAGATTTAATGAAGAAGTTTGGTTTGGAAGAGAAGTCGTCGATGAAGATTCCTATGAATACATCGATTTAAGATGGACATGGATCTTGATGGCAAAGTTGTTGATCAAACTAGATATAGAGCCCTCATTGGATCATTACTCTATTTAACGGCTAGCGGCCGGAGGCATCACCTATGTTGTAGGTGTATGTGTTAGATTTCAATCGCACTAAAAGAGAGTCATATGACTACTGGCAAGAGAATCCTAAGATATTTGAATGGATGCCAAGAAGTTGGCTTATGGTATCCAGGAGGAAGGACAATTCAATCGGTAGGATACTCGGACTCGGGACTATCTTTGGATGTAGAGTTGACGGGGAAGAGTACATCGGTACATGTCAAATGCTTGGAAAGAGATTAGTTTCTTGGTTCAAAGAAGAAACAAAATTAGTTAGCTACATCATCCACAAATTGAAGTAGTACATAGTTGCGGGCAAAATTTGTTGTGCCCAAAGTCTTATGGATGAGACAAAGAGAGACTATGATATTGAAGAAAGAGAGATTCCAATTATGTGTGATAACACTAGTGCTATTGCAATCACTCGAAATCGATGTTGCATTCAAGAACAAAGCACATTGATGTCAGATATCATTTTATAAGAGATCATGTTGAAAAGAAAGACATCACCTTGGAATACATCTCAACGGATAAGCAGTTAGCTGACATATTCATAAAGCCCTTATGTAAATCAAGGTTTGAAGAGCTCAAGAATGAGTTAGGGTTAATTGACCTGAGTTAGGATACTCAGAAGACTCAATCAAAGAGAGACAAAAGAAGAGAGAATGGAAAATAAGCAAGTTTCACATTTCGGCCAAGTGAAACAACCTAGTCGCAGAATCAATTGTATCGAGTTAGCTGACAACTGAGTGATCTTATGAGGAGAGAGAAGCAGAGTTAAGTTGCTTTGGATGACAGCTAATTCTTTTATGAGCTAAGTGACAAAAACGCAGTCGTTATATTCGAGCGGGAATGTTTTTAAGGATGACGTCGGCGTAATTATGTCGATACAAAAAGCCGTAGTAAAACATATGATTGGATATAAATGTTGTTGCATTTAATGTGGGGAAATTAATGTGGTTTTTAAGGTTCAATCCTGATCGTTCAATTTGATCAAATTTTTCAAATTTCAAAAATCGTCCTTTCAAGTCTCATATAAACCAAAAATTCATTTTCTCTCTCCTCACACAAATACTCTCGTCTCCAACAAGCAAAAGAAATTCTCTCTACAATTGTTCGAAACCCTACCATGAAAGAACAAGTTTTTCGCATATTTCACCGTTTAATATTTCTAAAAATGGCTGCTACACATGATGCTAAGCTTTCAGAGAAGATCCACTCCGGTGCTTCAGTGGATTTCAAAGGGATGATCAAGTAGGGCGCTGATGAGGCCCTAGTAAAGAAGATTCTTTGCAAAGCTTGAGAAGTCCTGGCCTCGAAGGACTTTCTCTCAAGGAGTTCACGCACACCTATTTGGGATGAAGTTGTTATGTTTTACGTGAATGCCGAAGTGCATAATTATGAGATTCGCTCATCCATTCACGCAAGGACATCAAAATCACTGCGGATGACCTTGATGACACCGCATCTTTGCCGAGAAGGATTGAAAGACATAGCGAGAAGGACGTGAACTTAGATGCAGATTGAAGGAAATTGCTAAGCCCGAGTCGGCTACAAAAAGCTATCTATACTAAGAAGGAAGAAGGATTAAGGATGACTACCACAAGGCGATGGACATCGTGTCCAAGTGTGTAGACATGAAATTTAGGAGCTTCATCCAAAAACTATCACGGACTAAGCTAATGGTGATGGTTGATATTATGGAGGAAAAGAAAGTTCTTGGCAATGAGTTCGTCTTTAGCCGAATCATCGAATGTAATCAACAAGTCATTCAAGGATGATGGGACTTTTGGTTGTTCCCAGGGGTATGGCCTGTAATTGGCCATTTGATGGAGATTAAGGGAATCGTCTTGTGCCATCGGAAGCCCTTTCACGCAAACAAGATGATGTTTAAGGCTAACCTCTCTGGCGCTCGAAAGAAGGCTCATGCCAGAAAGGCGATAATAGTGAAGGGGAATCGGATGACCTGCGAAGTGCGAAAAATACAGTGCAATCGCTCCAGCTCTCTCTCCTAAGCCTGTCTCGAAGAAGAGAGTTGTGGCAGCTAAACCTGCTCCTGCCCCAGCAGCCAAAACAAAGAAGGCACCTGCCCCAGCAGTTAAACCCCAAGCACCTGCTCAAGCAGTCGAACCACAAGCCCCTGCCCCTGCAGCCGAGACTGAGGAGGAACCCCAACTTCCTTCTCCAGTCGTGAAGAAAAGGCGCACTGCCAAGTCCTGTAAGGCAATAGTGTTGAAGAAAATGGATATTGAAACACAGGCCTTCACTCTTGAAGAGCCTCAAAATGTAGAGCCAGAGATTCCCCTGGTTGCTACAAAACGAAGACGGTTGTTCCAGATGTCGGAGCTGGAGAAGCCAGCTGAGTCCAGCACTCAGTCGGAGAAGCCCAAAGAGACTGTTGATGCTCAAGAGGAGCATTCTTAAGGAAAAATTGATAATACCCGAAGATCAGCGTGCGATCAGAGAGAGTGTCGAAAACCCAGCTGCCCGAGAGGCAGGTGTAGAGATGGATGGATCTGAGATAGCCAAGTCACAGGAAGAAAAAGTTGTCTCGCCCCCTCAGACTGATGCACTTGAACCTAAGGAGGAGCAAGATCCATTGGCTACTCTTCCCGAGGCCGGAGAAGATGACGACAATCTGATAATGTATTCTCTAGTTTATCGGACATCCAAAGAGAGGCTAAGGGAATGGAGGAGATGGAAGCTAGACCACTCCCGGATAGTAATTCGCTCATCCGGAGTTCATCGAAGAAGAAGAGGAGCTTCTCAACTTCCTTGAAAATGTCACATCGATATGCCCTCAATGAGGATTTACGCATGGATGCCCTCCGTGCTATTAAAGAGGATGAGAAGGAAAAAGCCCGGAGAAAGCCAAAGCTCTCGAGAAATCAAAGATATGTACGCAAACGGGGACCCGTGAGCATCTCATGGAGTCAACTGATAGCGGCGACCTAGAGGAGATGGACCAAGTCACGGCGATTGAAAAGGCCGAGTTCCAAAAGGCCGTTAAAGAATACCGAGCCATGCACGAGCAACATCTTCAAGAAGGTCTAGGAGTGTCTTCCAAAATCTCTCCTCAATCTGATCCATTGGGAGTGGCGCAGAAGATTGCAACCGATATTGCTGCGACCACGTCCCCTGTGCAATCTCAAGATGGCTCTTAAGGGACCGGGGATGAAGTTGGGAACGCAGGCACCCTAGCCAAGCCTACCCCCGAAGAAGGTATTGAGACACCTGCCCTAACTGCTGACTACTCAACAGGAAACACAGTCGTGTCTCGGGAGCTGAGTAACCCCACAACCATTCACTCACCAGTGCGCCATTGAGGGAAGCTCTCTCCACACGGCTAGGTTGGAGGATCTTGGGAGACAACTCTACGAAGTTTGGAGGCGAAGGAGAGCAAACAACCTGGATAAGCGAGTGAAATCAATGAAGCTCGAATGGTTGAGGTGTTCAAGGCGAGGTTTCCTCCGATGTGCGGGCCGATGAATCTGTTGATGCGGCTAAGACAAAGGATGGGAAAGAGGTCACGGGAGTTGAGACTCTTGGCCATGAAAGTGCAATCCTAGGAGTTGAGACTCAGAAGGATGCCATCAAAGACCCCAAGACAGTTGAGTATGTAGAAGGAAATGTTGAAGGCCCTACATCGATTGAGATCGCTGGGGGTAATGAAGGCCTAAATGAGGTTTAGACTTCCTTAGGTAAAGAGCCGCAACAGGAGAACATTCCTCAAGTGGAGGGAGCTAGTTAAGAAGAGGAAATCAACGCCCTTCATGATTCCCTAGAACACATTGATACAACTTTTCCGAGATCGGAGGATGAAGGTGAGTCCACACATCATGGAGATACTACGCAGATGAGGTGAGGATGTTCTTAACTCACGGTCAATGTCGGTGATAAAACAACTCGATGAGATTCAACTTTGATGATGAGCCATCCCCTATGGCCACATCACTCTCCGATGCGTTGTTAAGATAGTTGAGGACCCATTGACTCAAAAGGAAAAACCACATCGAGACCGAAATCCAAAAACTGGTAACCACGGTCGGTGAAAGCGGTCGATACAATCTAGCTCCAGATGAAACACGATCGGTGAGTAGGCTACCACAATTATCGAAAAAAGACTCAAATAGCTCCATCGCAGATCCCACAAATTTGCATTAAATGCCGATGTCGCTTTGGCTCGGCTGGGCACGAGTCTTTGATACTATGCAACAAGAGAATGGAAAAGCCCCCAATCGGACCTCGGGGATCCTCTTGTTAGATATGGTGTCTTTGAAGACGTATTTCCTTTCACTGGCGACTTGCCTCGATATGGAGGCTAAATCGCCCCGAGAAAAGGAGAAATACACTATGCGGGAAGAGCCAATCATTCCATCCGATACGATTGTCTTGATGGGATTCGACTTCAATGCGTGTGGCGTAAGACGAGTTGGTTTCCACGCGATCCCAGTTCCTAATGCGTTCAAGCAAATTGTGATGAAATTGAGAAAATGGAACGCCATCATGCATCGTTGGATCTTCGATTGGACAAGCTGTGATGCAACACTCGGCGAAGATATTCGAGGAGTTATCTTACGAATCATGGAGTGGGTTGCACAAATGAATGCAATGCGCTCGAGCATGTCCGTTACTTCAAAGCTTTATTTGCAAAGTTGTTGGTTTGGAGTGCGGATAATGTAAAATTTCGGTAGAGCGAAGGAATATATGGTCGAATGGAAAATTCTCACAAATCGGATATGGAGTTGCTCAAAGCCGCACCATCGAGCAAAATTGCACGCCTTGAGGACAACATGAACCATAAGTTCGATCTTCTTATGCGAAATGAAGTTGCTAGCGATTGAGTAAAAGGCTACACATCGAGTTCCGAAAGCCTACTCAAAGCAAATATCAAGAAGAATTCAACAAACAATCGATCGGACTTCATTCTCGAGTGGTCCATTTCTCAACGACCCACCTTCCAGATCGACGACTGTCCCCACAAACCAACACAAGTCTTTCCAGCGCGCTTTGTCCTCACTCACGCGCACCCTGGGAGCAGCTTCCCAGGGGGTCACCCATCATGAAATTACTCCGGGCCAAGCACGCTTAACTTCGGAGTTTTTACATGATGAGCACCAGAAAAGAAGATGCATCTTGTTGATATGAGTAGTACCTATCAAATCTTATAGGCTCTCCTCAACTGTATAGTCCCATACCTACACAGTCTCAGAATCTCCTCTTTTTCGGGTGTGGGATCGGTTCATTCATGTCCCCCTCCGCCTAGAAGCCTGCCAGGAGCCGCTCCTTGTCCGTGCCTTCTTGCACCGGCGATCACTCCCGCCTCTTGACCCAGGGCGTCACATGCCCACTGGCCTTCCGCTTGGTTCGTCCTCGAACCACACCGTACTTAGGAGGTCCCGCTTTCGATACCATCCTCAGTAACGACCCACCTTCCGGATCGACGACTCGTCCCCACAAACCAACTCAAGTCTTTCCAGCGCGCTTTGTCCTCACTCACGCGCACCCGGGAGCAGCGACTTCCCAGGGGTCACCCATCATGAAATTACTCCCGCCAAGCACACTTAACTTCGGAGTTTTTACATGATGAGCACGAAAAAAAGATTCATCTTGTTGATATGAGTAGTACCTATCAAATCTTATAGGCTCTCCTCAACTGTATAGTCCCATACCTACACAGTCTCAGAATCTCCTCTTTTTCGGTGTGGGATCGGTTCATTCATGTCCCCCTCCGCCTAAAAGCCTGCCAGAGTCACTCCTTGTCCGTGCCTTCTTGCACCGCGATCACTCCCCACCCTCTTGACCGGGCGTCACGGGTTTCCTAGCTGACCCTTTCATTTGGTGATGATGCCAAAAAGCGGGAAGATGAGGCCTTAAAGGAACTGAAAGGAGAAGCATAAGGGAGTAATAAGGAGGCGAAGAAGGGAGAATCTGCAAAAGGGGAAGGAAGCTCGAAAAAAACCCCTTTGAAACTTATGTTTGCTGAAACCCCCCAGCAAGGAGAGATCACAGCTTCGATTCTCAGCAAATTGCCGAAGGAGCTATCTATGGAACAGAAAGTGAGATGGCAATGAAAGAAACAAGAAAAGCCATCGAAGCTGAGTTTGAGAAGATAGCTGAGAAGCAATCTGCGTGCATTCAGGATATCAGGGATATCAGAAAATAGTATGATGGTCCACCAAATAAAAAACATTACCCTGCAATAAAGCCCTCGAGAGATATTGCCATGTCTGATGCTGGATCTGAGCCCAGATTGCTAGAGGAATTCCAGACTCTAGAAGCAGAAGGATATTCTCAAGACATGACTCTACCACAAGCTGGGATTTGTCTTGGGAGAAGGGACTTGAATTGTGCAATCGCGGATAAACAAAGAGTTCCAAAGATCACTCGACGGAAAATCAAAAGCTCGATGCAAAGACACTCCCGGAAGGAAGGGAGCCGAGTCGAGAAGGGGAAGACATGGTGGCGATGGGAGAAGTGTTCAACCACGACCAAGACCTAGGAAGATATAAAGTATGTGGATCCGAGAAGAAGGGACTCATATATCTTTGGTGGATTTGATCATCTTGCTAATTTAGAAATTGCATGCAAGAATCTTTGAAACAATAAAAAGGCAAGAGGGCTGAAAATGAAAGAATCGCTCAAGAATGGGAGAAAAGGCAGCGTAAGGATGACCCTGCTATGAAGCAAGCATATGAGAAAAAAGAAGAAGAAGTAAGAGGAAAGGAAGAAGAGGAGAGTTGATGAAGATAGGAAGAGAGAGCGATGAAGAAGAGAGAAGAAAAAGCGACCTAGCATTGAAGACGGTTGCAAACCCCTTCATGTATTTTACTTAGCTGTAAATACATAGCTGTAAGTTTTCCCTGTAATATAGCTCTGAGAATTTCCTTGTAACATTTATCTTATTTGTAACTTAGCTCAGATACAAGATGTATTTTAATACTTGTATAAGCTTTGTCATCTTTTGTAAACAACTTTGTAAAGGACAATACAAGAATGTTACTTCATGGTTTGGTCACAAACAACGAGAACATTAACATCAATATCCCCTTTTCGATTCCTATATCGCGCTTTGTCACAAAAAAAAAAAGAACTCGTACATCAATAAAAGTTCCATCTAACGCTCCTCGACAGCCCTAACAAACAAACACGTACGACAGTCAATATCGACGTTGCATTTAATAGTTTGTAGATAATAAATGTAGCTAATTATGTACATAAATATTATATTTGTGAAGTTACCTTGAACCACTTCCATTTTTCATCGGTCACAATCATCATTCATTGGTTCTGGATTGATAGTAGGATGTTATGAAGCTTTAAGCAATGCTTGGAGAACCAAATTGAAGTGCTTGCTAATGGCATAACCCAATCTTTATAAGTCAAACTTCATGACACGGATCTTCTTGTGATGTGCCAATATACTCAAGAAGATAGTCACTTGTTAACTAATTTGGACATGTCCTGCGTTCTAGCCCACCTATATTTTCTAAGAGGAAACACAACCTACCAAATGAATTTCTATCCATTCGTAATTGTTTGATACAAGTATCATCACATACAAAGAGTTAAATCACACATATGGCTTATTTGATCGTGTCGATCAACCATTCTATATGGAGCATGCAACATCCTTGCTCTCTGACGATGGCGTCGTAGCATAACACGTCTTCGATAGTAATGAGTGAAGAAGAACAACATTTTCAGCAACGTAACGATTCTTCAACAATGACAATGACATGATATCTTCTTCATCCATCTATTTAGATTACAACATGTTTAAACTAAATTATAATGTGGCCATAATAGAATATTATTTAACCATGCATCCATAGCCTTCCCACTTCATATGGGAAAAACCGAAATTAATACTAGATTTGAAATTTAATTGAGATTGCACATATAAATACTTTTTGGAATCACCAGTTTTGATTAAAATTAGAATTCATGTATTAACATATAATTTTATGGTAGACAAGCACTTAGTTAATATAAACAAAAACAATCAAGCAAATAATAAAATAATCAGGATACTAATTTCATCAGGAACAGGTAAATAATTTTTCCCCATTTTCCTACTGCATATGAGCAAGTAGTACACAATTAACAACATTGAATAAGTATATTTTAGTTAATGTTAATCCAAACATTGTACCCAGCTCAGTTTCTTTTTAGGTTCTTATCTTGAACAACATTTAAACAAAATAACTCAAAAGCAATAGCTATCGAACAGAATAAATAGCTACCAAGAAATTTAAAGGTTTAAAGTAGTCAACACATCAGCAACTTATCAGGACTTGCTTCTTCTTCTTGTGAATCTTATGTATCTGAAATGCTAATTGACCTTTATTAAAAGAAAAAGAAAAACATATATGAGATGGTCAACAAAAAATAACCCTCTTCATAAAATTTAAAATTGTTAAAATTGGAGAAAAGAACAAAGAGGCAAATGAACCTTAAAACTCCGATTCAAACCACTGTGATAAAATCGAATGTTTTCGACAACCCCATTTGTCATATAATCTACAGATTCGGAAAAAAATGGAATTTTATTCCTTCGTTGTGGTATTTATTTACATTATCTACTCATGTTTTTTATGCGATTTTTCAAAGAAAAAAAAGGAGATGGCAGAGAACGAAAGTGACTTCATCTCCATACCTGGTTTGCTCGAACGAATGATGGGGTTTCAACATTTGCAGGGGTTTTTCCTTTTATGAAAGCAGTTTATTAATTGATCTAAAATTGGGGGTAAAGACGTCCTTAAACTTGACTTTGTAAAATGTAAATCCAAATATGAGGAAAAGTCTGGATTACACTATAACAGCCTTGGGGTGTGAATAATTCAGTTGGATATGTGATAATTTAACGGGCCGACACATTTCCTTTGGGCCATTCTCATAAATCCCGAATGCATTGAAATGGGCTGAAAAAACCTTTTCCTACCTTATCCTGTTTTGGCGAACGAGTCGTAGAGGCTTACCTGTTATTGGTGTTGCACAATCCTTTATTCCAAAAAACGGTTGAACAATATGCACTGTTTAAACACTTTTCACATATTATACAATCTTTAGAAATTGACAAACTTACCCTGTTTTCTCGGAAAAATGATATTGTTACGGTGAGTTGACTTTTGGAAGCATCCGGTCTTTGACTTTTTACACTCTTATATACTTTTTTGATATGTTTTTTCGATTTTTTTGTTCTTGTATTACTTTATATGTTATTTATGTTGTTTTGATGATGTTTATTTTTGTTTTTGGTTGTTTTATGTTGTTTCAATGTTTCAATACGCTTTTACCTATTGTTTAATTACGCTCCTTTTGTTCATGTGTGTTTTATATCTTTTTACATTTATTCGGGTTGTTCTATAATGTTTTCAATTTGTTCGATATTTTTTGTTGTTCTCATATTGTTTTCAATGTCTCAATACAATATTTACCTATTTTTAAGTTCTTTTTGTTCATGTAATATTTTTTATATTGTTTACGTTGTTTTTGGGTTGTTTCTATATAGTTTTCAATGTTATTCGATGTTACTATGTTGTTTCCATGTAGTTTTCAATGTTTCAATGCGGTTTTACCTATTTTTAAACTCTTTTGTTCATATAGTGTTTTTTATATTTTTTTTTTTTTTCTAGGATGTTTCCATATAATTTTCAATGTCGTTATGCTATTTCTTGCTTGTTTCCATATCTTTTACGTTTTCAATGCATTGGATCAAACATCGAATTTTATTTTTTTATTCATGTATTGGTTTTATATTACTTTCAATTTGCTTGGTTTTAATATGTGTTGTTTTATGTGTATATTTATTTATTCTTTAATAAAATTTTGACTATAAAATTGATTATTTAATGGGGGCAGAACTGAAATTTTATTAGATTAAACATGTGTGAAGCATGTTCGAAACAATCTTGAAAAAACGATACAAAAAAATCCGGAAAACTTGCCAGGAGCGTAAAAATATCCGGAAAAAAAAACGCTGGAGCACAAAAGAATCCGGAAAATGCCCAAAAGCGTAAAAATGTCATTTTTTTCCGAAACATTGGCAAATGTGTCCTTAACCCTACAAACTTACCAAATCCCATCATTCCTTCATAAGGAGGCCTTAGAGTATGCATTAATCACAACGGAGATCAGGCCTAATTTCGGGGTGTTGGGGGCTCAAGGGCCCAAATCCCACAGTCCGCCCAAAGTGTTTATTTTTTTACGAGATTGGCCCACAAGAAAGAAAGGATTAGTCAGTGGGCCAGAACCAGATGCTAATTAGCTTTCAAAAGTTTTCAAGTATTTGTTGTGAGAGCAGAAACTACTGGTTGATTATGGTGATTGGTGAGTAGTAGAAATTGTACGTTGTAAATCGATAAGTAGTGACAAAAAAGCAGATCATCGGATAAGAAACACATATTTAACTAGAAAATTACCAAGGTGCACTCCATATATAAAAGATCCCTAAAACTTGTATGATCAAAGATAAATCTGTTAGAAATTATGTCACAGATGCTCAGATTATATGCTCAACCATAGCTAAACCATCTCACTAACACTTAACACGCAACAAATAAAACACGTTTACCAGCAACAAACATGCAATCTTTGAATTAATTCTCTCGACTGGAGACGATTCATTACTCAACTTCCGGTATTCAATCCCATGATTTCCATTAAAACAAGAAACGAGAATCTCAATCTCAGTAACAACAGATTATTAAGCCGTCTAGGAGCATAAACACCACGCATGCATTACACACATCTATCTAAATCTAATGCGGGAGAACATTTGAATAAAAAGCTATATACAGAGGTTCTATGTATAAGGTTAAGGGATAATTAAAAAAAAAAAACGCATGAGGTTTAGCCTAATTTCCAAAAACCTCCTGTCATCTTTCAAAATTACAAATACCCCCTTAACATTTGTCTTTCTTACAAATCACCTCTCAAGAAGTGGTACTAACAAAGAATCGGGTGTTTGTCATTTTGAAAGATAACTGGGTTTTTTTGTAATTAGGCTAAACCTCATGGGTTTTTTTGCAATTATCACTAAGGTTAATATGTATATTTCTACAAACAAGCTCTTTCTATCTAGGATAAAACACAAGTATCAAACATAAACTGGTGTACCCTATCGAGGCGAAGATGACACTAAGGTTTCGAGCGAATCCTGCAAACCTTTCTCGGAACTTTCGATGTATTTCTCGTTAGTTTCACACTCAACAATGGCATGTTGGCAATTGCTTTCCCAAGTATTAATTGCTTCTCCACATCCTCCTATACCGTTGGATGGATCGAACGAACCATCCAAGCTGCAGGCTAATAGGTCATTCACACTAGTCGGTCGAACCCCACATTCTCCTTGTTTACGAAAAGGGAAATCGCCCAATTCATTGTCGATTTTTCCTCTTAGATCAAGCAAAAGACCTCTGAGCCTCACTATTTCCGTTTCAAGAATAGCCCGCCTCTGTAGTTTTCCCATCAACACCTTGTTCACGTGTCTCAATTTCTTAACTTCCTCCTCTAAATAAGCCGCGTGGGCCTTCTTTTTCTCCCTATACTTCCTAACGGCTTCCCTATTGCCCGAAGGTTTTGAAACAGGGTCTTTTTTGTTATGCAGGCCGTTATCTTCATCGGACGGGATAACATGAGTGTGAGTATGGTAACATGTGTGAGTATGTGTAGCATCAGGGCCCGGGGGATTGCAAGTGTGGGTGTGAGTACATGTTTGTGCATTTCTTAATAAATCATCCACAAATGAATTTGATGAGAGTGATGCTTGAATATTATTACTGGACGAATCCGAATTCGGAATTAGTATATGGTCTGAAAGCTCAACATCTCCATCATCCATATTTTCTTTCATCCCACAAAAAAATATCAAGATACCCCCTTTTAAAACCCTAGTAGTTGCTCTTATGATAATATTGAAAACTTCTAGCCAAATTGCCCAAAAATCTCACAGAATCAAGTGAAATCTGGCAACTTAAACCTAATTTGGCTCAAATTTTCAGCAACACAAGAAACTTTTCAATCAAAAGATGCATAAATTTCCAGTAACACACGTCTTTCAAGCATAATTTGCCGACGAAAAAAATCAAGTCAAGAGAGCAGAATCTTAGCTGTGCCCATAGCATAAATATCAGACATGCTCCATGGAAATATCGTATCCTACAGAGAACAGAAAATAAGCCAAATCAAACAAAAGATATCATAATATCAATAATCATATTTAAAAAAAAAAAAACCCTTCTTTAGCAATTAAAGAGAAAACCCACATGGAAAATCAACTAGAGAAGAAAAAAGTGAAGCATAAAGGCAATGATTATGAACCTACAAGTGGTAACGGGAATCAGAATTCAAGTGAGGCAAGTTGATAGAGACCCCAAAAAAAAAAAAAAAGACACCTACTTTAGATGAGAAAAAGAAGAGAAGAACACATATTCAACAAAGCAGATAATCCTAAACTGTTGCAGGTTACTGCTGCGTGTGCGCGCGCGTGTTTTTCTATTACCTGATTTTGCTTATATTCTTTGAACAGACACCAGAAATTAACTGTGTAAATCTGACGTGTTAGTTTGAGGAAGCATGAAGAATACGGGATGAGATTCCCTATTCCATTTTCCTATTTCACTCCCTATTCCATATGTTTGATGAATTAACGTATCTATACGACAATTGCTGACATCACGCGTGGCATCATCTTGTACACGTGTATTTCATCCAATATAATGGAATAAGAGTGGAATAGGGAAAGTGGAATAGAGATCTCAACCCGGAATACCGTTTTCTTTGTTTAAGAGCAAATGGGGCAAATTACCCACTTGGATGGGTGATAGAGTTTTTGACATGTAGGATAAAAACATAGTTTTCTACCCACTTTTGGTGTTCTTTTTTACCACAATACCCTTGAGACTTTAAACGCAGCTTTAATACGTATTTCTCTCTCTTGAAATTAAATACTCCCAATACATAACATATGTGAACACTCTCTTCTCTTTTGCTCTTCATTTTTCTCTCTCTCTTCTTCTTCTTCTTCTTCTTCACAAAATATCAAGAAGTTATTTTTGTGGGCTTTCATCACCAAAATCGCACCAAAAAATCGAATAACAAGGTAATGTTCTTCTCCTCCTAATTAGTTAACCTTGTTTAAATCGTTCAAGACCAATATATTTGCAAAATATGTGAAGTGTTTTGTGAAAGGAAAAATTTTACGCATTTATGAAACACAATGCACGATATCGTGTCATATAATAGGCGCGATATCGTGCCCTTTATTAGACATGATATATATCGTGGTCAGTATATTAGGCACGATATATCGTGTCTAATATATAGGCGATATCGTGCCTAATATACGACACGATATATCGTGCTTGTTTTGATCGTGCCTCATGAAAAATGGGCACGATATATCGTCCCCAATACAAAACAAGCAGCCCTTTTTTATGTGTTCTTGCATTTTTAATATTTTTCTTTGTATGTAGATGAACTCTCGCTATCTTGTTGTTCGATTTGGTGGTCATTGGGAAGGTTTAGAATATAAAAGTGGTGAAGAAGAAGTTATGCGTATTAAACCTGGCAAAATGAATTATAGTGAAATATTGGAGGAGGTTTATGGTGTTGTTGATGTTGATAGGGCGTATACGATTGTATAATGCATGCTATTGTAGATATTTCTCGAAACAAACTTGGGAAGTTAAAGTTGAAAAACGGTGATGACATTGAAATTGCGTTTGGGAACACCGAGTTACCGGTTGTTTTTGTAACACCGAAAAGAAAAACGATGGGTGAGACTAGTTCGCATAATGTATTGGGAGGTCGATCGAGCATAATCAAGTTGAGAACGTTGAAGGTCAACAAGGTGTTGGTGGAAGTTTTATGCAACTAATGGCTAGTCGAATGATTTGTCAACATTGGGCCTAATTACAACTACATGCAACTTCTTGGTTTTCAACAATACGATTGTACCGCAAATCAATCCATATAGTCATGCGAAGGCGTAGTGTAGCACCTTTTATGCATATGAACAATGTTCCAATTATTGATCATTCGCGTCCACTAGCACCTACAGATTAATGTTCCAAATATCAATTGTTCGGGACCTGTATAAGGCCAAGCAATGAAGATGGCTATTATCCTGATATGGGTTGTGATAATACCGATGTTAATTGTGATAATACTCGATCTTGATGTTGGTTTTGATAATAATGAAATTAATTATGGTGCAAACTACGATCCAAATGATTTTGGTGAGAACTACACTTCTTTGGTGATGTTGAATGCGACGTTGAAGCTAATAATCAATTTGAAAATGACCAAAGAACATGTCTTTGAAAATGACGATCTCTAACCGAAAACGGCATCATCGACTCGTGTCTCCAATCGAGCGAACCGCTCCTCTGTGCGTCTCTCGAATCTAATCTCTGCATAACACCCCGCATCGGTGCCAAAGATATCTGTCGCCAACTCACGAGATGGATCATCACGAGTATCCTGGGGATGATGGATCATCGCGCGCATACTGCGTGGATGTAGATGGATCAACACGTGCATCTGCCGCCCCGGTGATCGTCATATGTCCGCCATCTGTCCTGGGCCGCTTCTCCGCCTCGAATCGTAGGAGTAGTAGTGTCGGCCTCAAACGGGTCTACCTCTCCCCCTCCGCCCCTAACTCTTCCCCCCAGGAAAGACACCTCCGCCCGCCAATGATAGGGGCTCATTGTCGAATCGACACTCCTCTCGCCATAGGGGTGGGTCTGCTCGAATCTGTGCTCAGATTGCACTCTGCCTCTCGCTCCCGCCCCTCCCAAAGACACCAGCGCTTAAAAACCGGTTCTCCTCGGGATGAATCGAGGAGGACCTAACAAAATAATGGATCATCGACTCGCTCTATATATATATCTCGGAGCTCCTCCTGGTCGGATCCAATATCTCATGACACACTAAAGCCTGAAATAATATAAATAAATTAATAAATAAATTAATTAATTATTAAATAAATAAATAAGTAAACATTGTTAATACATACCGTGTCAAAGAAAAAATCATTATGTCAATAGCGGTCTTGAAAACCTCCAACGAAGCACTTAGGCAATCGGGTGTCGGATACTGAGTCGCCCAGGCATTACCCAGGCGAGGTATCGCCTCGAATGCCCAAATCTGTGAGAACATTGATAAGTATGAAAAATAAGATTTTTTAAATATTTAAAAAACTAAGTACAAATATAAATAAAATAAAAACATATACGTACCAGCAAGACATAAGTGGCCCCCATAAAAATGATAAGAAGGTGGCCGATATCTGGTGGAACGCCCTTAGTATATCGGCCAGGTGGCGAACATCATGCAAATGCTAACGAATATAATGTATCAATATCTCGAAAGGAGTATTTCCCCCAAGGGAACGCGTCTCCCACTGCGGCATCGCCCTCGATCAAAACCACAACCAACTAGGGGTGTGCACGGTCCGGGCGGTTCGGAGATTCATAAATCTCCGAACCATCCCGGTTCGAGATTTTAAAAATAAATCTCGAGAACCGAACCGTAGAGAAAAATCTCCGTACCGAACCGCACTCAATTTTCGATGCGGTTGCAGACTGAATTTTCTAACGGGATGGTTCGGGACGGTGCGGTTTGGAATGGTGAAACGGAGATTAATCAAAAGTAAAAATATAAAATAAGAAAAAATAAAAAATGAATGTAAAAATCACCAAATAATTATAGTCCATTCTTTTTTTTTTTAGTGCATTCTCAAAATAGAAACACACAATCATCCAACAGCAGTCGAATGAAAATTGGTTTTGCTTAAAGAATCACTGACTTAGAAAAAATGGAACCCGAATCAGAGATTATGTTCACCTAACATCCAAAATTCGTACCAATGATCAAACAGATCCCAAAATTGAATTCCCTATGTTAAGCCAACATGAATGTGTATTTGACGTCGGCTAAAGCACCAACAAAACTTCAATCCATCCTTCATTAAAAACCTAATATAATCCATATAAAAACAACAAAATAAGAATATAATTATCATTCTTAAGCATAAGCATAAAACACGAAAAAGAAGCATCTTTAACTCGAAAATATCAACACTCTAATGATATTCTTGCCACAAGACTACATAAGTACTTCGGGATCTTTTGTTGCATCGAAAAAAGACAGGACCAATTCAAGAAAAAATGAAGAAAAGAATAAAAAAAAAAAGAAAATAATGCATGGAAAAATACTTTTAAAAACAAAAGCCTACCTGATTCCATTTTTACAATGTCTTCAATGTATTCTTCAACTTGGATTGGTGTTTTGGATCTCCTCAACCAATCTTGGAGGCAAATGAGTACCTCAACCTGTAGTAGGAGTTAAAGAACTTCTAAAACAATCTAAAGTCCGACCTCCCGTACTAAATGCCGATTACGAGGCTACGGTCGAGGCTTGATTGGCAACACATCTCTAGCAATGCTACCCAAAATGGGAAGTCTCGATCAATTGACTTTCCACCAAGTCTCCGAATTGACTATCACTAGGAGCACTCGAATGAGATGGAGTAGATTCTTTTCTCTTACTCAATCCTGCAAAATAATTACAATTATATATAATTATAAAAAAATGTATGATCAAAAAAACAATCAAATTAACTCATTATAATTTTTTTACCACTTTTGATAACACTAGATGAACCCTGAATTCCTTTAGACGTCGTGGACATGATTGACCTAAAATGAAGAAAAATATAAACACAACTAAAACAAAAAGATAAAAAATTAAAATATAAGGACATATCAAAAACTCATTATTTATAAAAAACGTGAAAGAAGGTTAATGAATAAAAATACAAATAGATTAATGCTAATGTCTTTCTTTTCAATTTTTGTTAGTAACACTTACAAAACAAATTTTTGTGGTCTCGATCGATCACCGCAATGCAAAGACAAACAAAGTAACAAACAACAAACGAAAAAATGGGGGGTCGAAAAAGTTCAACTAAGAAAACTTTAAAAAAAAAAAAAATCTAACCTCTTAATTACAAACCCACTTGTTTTTGCATTTGGGGTCAACCACAAAACCATTAAAAAGACAAAAATTCAAAAAAAAAAAAAAAGATTATTTCTATTAATAATTAGTAAAGTAAAGCTCATGTACTTTATAGAATGTAATTGTAGATGGTGAAGCTTTGAGAAACGTGCATGGTGATAGAACTTGCCTCTTTGAAAGTGATATTGAACTTTGGACCTTTTCTTTAAATTTTATAATAATACATAATAAATCAGCCAAAAATACCAAATGTAGCAAAATACAACATAAATGATCGAACTTACCTACTCAAAGTCCAAATAAGGAAACTCGCTTGAGTGAATGGTGGTGTATGGTGGATCGGTGGTCGGCGACTCAACGGCGTGAAGATCAAGAGATGGGAGTCCGGGAGAGATTGAGGGGAAATCGATTGACTTAGGGCTAGGGTTTAAGATCATTTAAGCCTTAACTGGGTTTGGGTTTGGGGTGTTTTGTGGATTGGGTTGATGGGTTGGATTGTGAGTCACCATCACTAAGAGTATGGCTATGGGCTTACACTTTAAGTTTAAAAATACTAAATTAATATGGTTGAACCAAAAATAATATATATGTATATATTAAAAAATCTTAAAAATCGGTTCTATCTTGGTCTTCTGGTTGATGCAATGGTACGGTTGATGCGGTTCTTCTCAGACGGATATTTTAAAAATCTCCGAACCGTACTCAAAAAATAATTCGGGACGGTTCGGTTCGGAGAAAGTCAAAAAGTCAACGGATATTTTCGGTTCGGATATTTTTCGCTCGGATATCGGTTCGTTCCGGTGATCTCCAAGTCCCGTGCAAATGCCCAACCAATCGCGGTCCCATGCATCGAACATGTCGGCCATCGAAACACAAGATTATCATGTAAAAGCAAATAACACCTTCGCCACCTTCAGGGCATCGTCTGGTGAGTCACGGAAGGTGCCAACAAAGAAATAAATCGCGTAAATGTGCGGCGGTAACCCGATCACCCCTAGGCCAATACCGTCTATATATACCAGTCTCGGGTACCTCAAAATCACCGTTAGGGTCAAATGTGGACCCTGAAAATCGCAATCCCGATATCATAGCAAAATCACGCCGAGAGAATCGATGATGCACTCAGACGTGGAACCAACACTCCAATTCCGGAGCGTCGCACACGCACTCCATCGCAACTAATGCATGCGGCGCCGCATTACAAACCGCTCCGTCATACCCAAAATCCATAAAATATCCGAAAGCCGATATCTAAATCGACTATATAAATCATCACTGATCTCCCGCAACTCATCTCTGATGGTCTGAATAATATTCGATCGAACGTATCCCGCGATCTGGGCCCTCTCTCGATGATATGAGGGTCTCTTCCATTGTGGACCGACCTACAACAATTAATAAATTTCAATTTAGTAAGATGAATTGTTGAAAAATTGCAGAAATGTAGTGAAAAAAATAGCATGTAGGACAATATGGATATGGATATCTAGGCACGATATAGGCAAAGAATACATGGAAAAAACAACATGTTTCATGGGCGCATGAAATAATCCTAGGCACGATATCGTGCCAAGATATACCTAGGGCACGATATCGTGCCCATTATACCTAGGTTGAGCACGATATAGTTCCCATTTATACCTAGGGCACGATATCGTGCCCATTTATACCTAGGCATGATATCGCGCTGTTTATACCTAGGCACGATATGCGTACGATATCGTGCCCATTTATACCAGTACACGATATCGTGCGCTTCATCTTCTTCATCAAATCGCGCCGGGGCCCGCTACACCAAGTCACCAACATCCAACAATAACCCAACACACAAATTTATCAAACTTATTCACAAATTTATCAAACTTATTCACAGATTTATCCAACAATAACCCAATTGATAAACCCTAAACACCAAAATCGAACACTAAAAATCCTAAATCAATGAACCTAACATAAATAGAGTTTAAAACTTAAAACCCAAAATCGCGATTGATATGCTTACCTGTTCGGAAGGGCGACGGCGGCGGCGGAGGATGGTGCGAGGCGGTGACGGAAGAAGGGCAGCGGCGGAGGTGGAGGCGGTCGGCGTCGATGGCACGATTGAGTCCATGTTCTTCTTATTGGGCACGAAATGGGGGTTGGTACTTCTTCTTCTTCTTGTAGTCGCACGAAATGAGTTCCTTTTTTCTTCCTTTGTTTTGACCGTTGGGGCACGAAATGGGGATGGGTTTGGTTTCTTATTTGTTTTTTGTTTTTATACGGTTTCTCATACGGTTTTGAATGGTATAATAATGATTTAAATTTCAAAATTCAAAAATACCAACTTAAAGGAGGGATAATTTGGTCAATTTGGGTAGAAAAGAAGTTTTTTATCTTATTGGGTAGAAAAGAGATCACTATCCATAGTGACTTTAAAAATTCTCCCTTTCCTTAATGTCATCTGTTTTTTATGCACTAAATGTCAAACCATACTGGGAGTTGGGACTTTACACTGCTAATAGAGGTCTTTTTGACTTTGAGTGACGAATTATTCTTGAAAATGTAATAGACGTAATATTAAACAATATCATATGTAATTATGCTTGAATAATGTGATTAAATTGTTATATACTTAAAAACTCGTTCTCTCTGTTTTATTACTTTTCCCCCTTTCTTCACATTTTTTGGATGTCTCATATTTTGTAGAAAAGGGATTTGATTGATGGAATTTGATATAAGATTAGTACGAACAAATCAAATTGAATCAAACACATTATTTGTTCATACTTGTGTGAAATTCATCCAACTTAAAAGGTTGTGTTTGAAGTTAGTGTGATAAGAAAGGAAATATTCGAGCTTGATTCGTGTAAAAATGATCAAGTTTGGTTACTTTTTGCATGTATTTTCTCATTTTTCTACTAATCGAGTTGAATCAAACAATTTTTAATCTTATTAAAGGGGGAAAATATATATATATATATATATATATATTCAATATGAATTGTATGCTTAACAAACCAAGTTCAATTGAGCTTTAACCCTCAATCTCAAATCTCATTTGTTTCAACACTGTATAAGATCGATATATTTACTTCCTTCATGTAGTTGCATATAAGCCTGTTGTTCTTTAAAGTATCTCTTAATTCTTTAAGAGCAATTAGAATGAGATTTTTAAGCGGACAGAATTCAGTGAAGATATAAGATCCTATCCATAAATTTTCACACAAGTGATGGAAGAAATATGTTTTTTTTTACACATAATAGTATGTAGTTTAAAATTAATGTGTACAAAGCCCAAAACTTTTTAAGTAAATAATTACAAAGATGTACAATGAATGAAGATAATATTTCAGATCAAATATCATGGAAGATGAAGTATCTCAAGGAATTTTTAGTAGAAAGAAAAACATCAATTTTATAAGGCAAAAACTTATATGAGACCGTCTCACGGATCTATTTTTGTAAGACGGATCCCACCCAAATGCGATGCGGGTCGTTTGAAAAATAAAATAGACGACAACAAGAATACAAGAGGAAGAAAGTGGAATTGGTTCAGCTTACGTGGATTTTTCGCGGTATATAAGTTAGACGGGTATCATCAAATTTTGTAAGTTTTGAAAGAATGGGGCGGGCATCTCATATTTGGTTATTTGGTTAGGTGTGATATTGCAAACTAATTTCAAAATTTTAAATTGCTATGTAAAATTTGCAAAAGAAATTTTCAAATCCCTATTTTGTAAATCAACATTGAAGGTTGAGTTTGTATAATTTACGGTGTTATGAGATGATTTAACTGAAAAATATTATACATTTAAATGAAAACTATAATATATATATTGAACTAAAAATTATTATATATTCAAATGGAAAGTATTATATAGTGAATCGAAAAGTATTATAATTTTAAGTTAAAAGTATTATACGTTTAAGCTAAAAGTATTACATGTTAATCAAAAAGTATTCTATGTTAAATCAATAGTATTACAATACTAATTGAAAAGTATTAAAGTTGAATTCAAATGTATTACACATTTAAGTAAAAATGTATGGCAAAAAACTTGTATAAGACAGTCTTACGGGTCTAAATCCTACTTACTCAACCCGCTTCCCATACCCGCCCAGATTCAGTTTTTTATTTTAGTTTTAACTTTTTTTCGATTTCAAACTAGGGTTTATTCATTTTTTCCTTTCCCCATTTTTCTTCTTCTTTTCTTTTGTTTGTTGTTTCTTCTTCTTCTACTGATGTCGCTTCTTTTCTTCTTTTCTTCTTCTTCTTCTTCTTCTTCTTCTTCTTCTTCTTATTTTGTTTTTCTTCTCGATTCTTGTTTATCTCTTCTCGTTTTCTCTCACTTCTTCTTGCTTGGTGTGTTTGTTGTTCTTCTTTTTGGTTGTTTCTCATTTCGTCGCTTCCAAAGTACTGTATCAGTTTGTAATAAAATATCAATTTGAGATAAAATTTGTTTACAAATCTGTGAACATTGATGCTTTAAAATACTATAAATTGCCTTAAACCTTAAAAGTATAAGTTTTATATCATTGTATTTCAATATTATATCACTCTACATTTTGATCTTGGAAGCTTAAAGTATCAGAAATTGCATTAAAAGTATCATAAATTGTCTTAAAAGGATCAGTTTGTAAGAAAGTTTGTGTGTATAAATCTATGAATATTGATGCTTGAAAGTATCAGAAATTACCTTAAAAGTGTCGAATTTGCCTTAAAAGTATCAATTTTATGTCACCGTATTTCAACATTGAATATATGTTATATCAATCTGCATGTTAGACGTTTGATGCTTAAAATATCGAAGTTGCTTTAAAAGTATCATTAATTACCTTAAAAGTATCAATTTGTGATAAAAGATTTTGTGTACAAATATGTGAACATTGATGCTTGAAAGTATCAAAAATTGTCTTAAAAGTATCAAAAATTGTCTTAAAAGTATCAAAATTTGCCTTAAAAGTATTAGTTTTATGTCACTTTATTTCGACATTGAATACATGTCATATCGCTCTACATGTTAGATCTTTGATGGTTAACGTATTCGAAAATATTATCTTGTTGGTGAAAAGTACCATTCAACTAGTTAGTAATTTAAAATTTTCATGTATGTATTTTAAGTATTATGAAGAGTTCAAATTAATCAATTGAAATAACCTAAAAGTATCATCTTTAATATGAAAAATATCAAGAATTATATGAAAAGTATCAATATTCTCGTATTGGGATATGTAAAATACTAAAATATAAATGTGCATGTTAAAAGTATTAGAAATTGACTTAAAAGTATCATAAATTGCCCCTGAGCTAGAAGGCGCCGGATCCGTAAGACGATCTTATGAGAGAGCTTCAAAAAAGTATTACATGTTTAATCGAAAAATATTACTTATTTGCGAAAAGTATACAAAACAACAACAATTTTTTTCCTACACTTTTCTCCCTTTCTCGTTTTTATTTTATTTTTCCTTTCTTTCATGGCTAATTTGAAAGCTTCAGATGGGAGGAAAAAAAGTAAGTTTCAAATGTGAAATTTAGAAATATCCATTAATGTAGTTCTAAAGTTTCTTCTTACTCCAAATATAATGGTTATGCAACTTATACAACTCAAACTTTGCAAACATTTGTCCTTCATTTCCAATCGCGCCCAGAAGTTTCGCAGCTGCCATTAATGGAGTTTTCAGATCAATGAGGGAGAGAGAGAGAGAGAGAGAGAGAGAGAGAGATTTTCTTGTTAAATAATTATATAAATTGTTTTCTTGAAGTTTTTCTAGGTTTTGGATGTTCTTGGTCTTTCTAATTATTAAACCATGAGGTTTTGCAGGCTAGAAGAATGAATAAATGGTTTCAAATTCTGAGTCTGTTGGTGAAAAATATTGTTTATTCCATGCTCTTTTTCCATTTGTTTGGTGGACGGTGAGAAGATTGAGGTTAATGACAAAGATACGGGTATTTGCTGTGATATTTTCGTTTTTTTTTCTTTTTAATTTAAGTTGGGTATGAGCATGAATTCGGGTTTGAGTGTGGTGGATCCGTTTCACGCTTTAAATACATGAGCATCTACATGTCGACCTACTCATTTTATAAATAGTCATTTTTTGAGACTCCAAAATCATTAAAAAAATCATTGTTCTTTCATGGTTTTCGTGTAGCCAAAAAGAAAAAAGAAAGGATTGAAGTGACTAGTGAGAGAGAGAGTGAGAGAAAAAAAAAGAACAAAAAAAAAAAAAGAGCAAGCGCCAGCATGAAAAATGAGATAATAGATCATTCTGGTAAAGTAATTTCCGCTATCATGAATAGAATAAAACTGCTGCGACATAATTCTTCCAATATTTAAAGTATATCACATAGAAGAAACATTCAAACAAAGCATAAACAGTAGCTAGAAGAAAACAGATTATTCTTGTGAGGTATAATGGATCAATTTTAATGAAATTATCAAGCAGTATTATATATCTCTTTCCAATTAAAATATGGAACGAATTCAAATAATAATAATCCCTCTCAGTAAATCATGAGACAAGGTTCGTGCTATATTGCACTTGGTGATGCTCAAGTTACAACAGCAGCAACTGCTATTACACTCGCATTTGTTCTGCAACTCAAATATCCAAAAAGAAAAAGAAATTTACATGCAAAATTAGAAGTAAATAAAATGCAAAATGGCTAATAATTTCTCCAACTAGTCAACATTAGGCAAAATTATGGAGCACTGAACTGCAAACTTCAATACCAATAAGTAACAGCAAGTTCGGAGCTATCAAACTACATGCTCCACTTTGAAGAGAAGAGCCTTGAATGATGGATCGATCATAAGGAGCCATTCTACTTCCTGTCACAAGGACGTCAATATCGAAACTATAATTAGAAACTTTACAATCTGCAAACACCAATTCAACAAGCAAACCTAATGAAAGAACCCATTTGGATATCTCTGAGACCATGAGACTGACTCGAAACAGTTTGAACAGTATTGGAACTTGATTCTTGGGCAGTAAGCCTTAGTTATGAGTTAATTACAAAAACTTTCCCCGTGGTTTAGCCTAATTACAAACAAAAAAAAAAAAGCAGTTATATTCTAAAATTACAAATATCCCCTTGACATTTTGTTTTTAAATGACAAATTGCACCCTCAAGAGGGGGTTATTTGCTAGGTAAATATAAACCTCAATGGGATAATTGTAATTTCGAAAGACAACTTGAGTTTTTTTGCAATTAGGGTAAACCTCGAGAGTAGTTTTTTTAATTACCCCTCTTAGTTAATTTACCAAAAGAACCTTTTATTAAACCAAAACAGCTAATCAAATATGCAAGTCCATGCTAGAGGTACATATTCAACAGTGAAAATGGGAAGTAAACAAATAGTGGGTGTGCCAACTCCATGGCAACTGCAAAATCAATTATTTGCAATCACATGCATTTAATACAGCAACCTAAACAGAAGACCTAAGTAGACCTGCATTTCAATTAATGTACAAGGATTTTGATGTGCAAGTGAATTCAACTGACCTGCTGCTCTTCCTTGTTGGGAGAATTAGTCCTCTTTTCTCCAGGCTCTTAAAGCGATCTCTCACAAGGGTGCAACAGCCCTATTTCTCAAAAATATTAGATATATATAAAAAGTGAAGCCAGTCATAGTCATAAACTTATTAGTGCTGTTGACCATGAAGTTCTGAGTTAATTGAGTAGGAAAAAACTAACAAAAATAAAGTCAAATCACAAACCTTCAACTGCCGAAGTGAACCAGTTTTCTCTTCAGATAAAAGGACTTGGATAGGTGCTGGCTCAAATCTGAATCAAAGAATACAAGTGTACTTAAATCTCAAGTCAATATATTAATACTTCTATACAGCATAAATGGCTACATTATCTTAAAAAAGAAAGCCCTCCTCCCCCCATCCCCCAATTTTCTTGGACTTAAAGAAAATGCAGGATCACAGTGGGACAACTATAAGCAAGTAAAAGAAAATTTATGCTGCATATACATGTAAAATGAAAGATACTTAACTCATTTATGCATTCAGTTTAAGTTTAAACATATTCAAAAACATTCCTTTCATATTAAGTTTAAGGCATGCTTAAAAGATGAAAAGAAACTTAAAATACGTGTCTCATCAGCACCAACATACTTGTACTTTCCCAAGCGAGGTGGACGAGCTTTCAGTCTTTCTTGTTTAGCAATAATCCGCCTGAGATGTCTCTTTTCTTTTTCTTCATCTTCTTTTGCTATTTCTTGCATTATATTAGGTAAACTGGTACACAAGCACATTTTGTGCATTTGAAATTAGTAAACTCAATAACTTTGAAATTAGAAGTATACTTGCCAAAGATTTGCTGATTTAGTACCTGTCTATGTCTTTAGAGAGTTCCTCCACTTTTTTGGCTTCTTCTTCAGCTTTCAATTTTTCCTTCCGCCTAGCCCTCCGATTCAACTCAACTCGTGTTACCTTTTTGGTTTTATGAGGCCTGTAGAGTTTCAAATCACAATTAAAAATTTCTACAGATGCCATTTTCTTTCCCTTGTCTTGAATAGGGAAGGGGTATGAGACGACAAAGTGGATACATCAAATACACTCTTTAGCACATGATTCAATGAAATATCTTGAAATTTCTTTTATGTCGAAGTGGTAAGTGCACATGTATGTTATGTATCAATCAAGTGAATTTTGTTTTGATAGGGATCATCGCAATAAACGAAATTAGGGCCGGTATTGAAACAATTCATTTTACCCTAGACTTGCTAGCAAATCCATTTGATTATTCAAAAATCAGCCACCAGCCACTATGACTTGTTGCATGCAATGTGCACTAAAGTGATAACGAACAAGTATCTTTAGGTCAGTAATATTAATAGAGTTGCTTACCTGGTTATGGACTAGTTACTTGGTAACTAACTATTGATAGCAAATTACTTTCTAGAAAAAGGAAAGAAAATCAGAAGTAGATTAGATGGGATATAAGAAATTAAGGTATGAATGATTCGGACCTCTTCTCTGCATCTTCATCTCCATTATCGGTCGGATTTTCATTTTGAACATCATCATCACTTGCATTATCCGCCTCAAGGAAATATTTCTGATATAAAAAAATGTAAGGGGATAAATTTATAAATAAGTGACAGCCCATGGACATGGAGGGGATCATTTCATTTCAAGTGCTTAGTTGATAACTAGAGGATGAGATGCTAACATCTTCTTCATCGATAGCTTCCCCGGGAACAATTAAAGGAATAGGTTCAGGTCCCAGTTCATGTTGATAAATTTTCTGCATTTCATCCGCAACTGCACGAGCTAATGCATCCTACACACAGCCAACGGGATAAGATTCTATCCGAGAAAAATGCACCAACAAGAAAAATAGGAAAATCAAATATGAAACAACCTGATGGCTCTCAGGGTGGGGATTGAATGAGCATCCAGGATGTTCAACCTCAACAGCGGGTATAACAGAAGGCTTGGGTTTCTGTCATTAACAACTGTTAGTTAATCCACAGAGGCTGCAAAAACTCATTTTCTATTAAACTACACTGATGAGTATTAACATATAAAAGTCCTCAGGCAAATAGACCCAACTGAAAAGCTAACATGATATGTCACACACCCATGCCAACCAATATTATTCTTCTGATGGTAGTTCGCTGAAGATAGAACCAGAACATCAGCTATCATATAGTCTAAATAGAATGACATGCCAGTGCTGAAAGTGCCAAGCAAAAAAAAAAAATTTACCCTTTTAATTTTGGCACTGTTTCCTGCAAGAGTAAAATGATGACCTCTATTAGGAACGGCATATAGTCATCAAAATCGTCAGTAATACACAAATATGTGTAAAAAAGTAAATACCTTTCTCTTCCCATAAATCAACCACGCCAGAATCATGCGCGCTCTCATCCTGAAATGATTGGACAAGAAATATTAATAATAAAATAAAATCACCCCGCAAATCTTTTTTGCATAATCACTATGAAATATATCCAGAACATTTCTAACCTTTAGGCTGTCAAGTGCAGCATCTTTATCAGTAACTGTTTGAACAGCTTTAACAGTTTTCTTGGATTTCTTCTTCTTTTGTATAGAGGACGGAACTGGTTTAACAAAAGGGTTCCTCTGCAACACACTATCACATCGCAGCACTTTTTCTCTGCTTTTTTCAATCTTTCGCTTCACAGAAAGATCTGGCAATGCATAAAAGACATACAAATCTCCATTTCATTTGCATTCTCAAAAGATCATGACACTAGTAAAGATGAATCAAGTTATTAGTTAATTTTTTTGTTAACAAATAGGACACAAAAAAAAAATGCAAGCCAGAACCAGAAGGGAATTGAGTATCTCCACCAAATACAAAACTCCATCAAAACGATTTTCAGAAAATCAGCTAAAACAATCTATTAGAAATCAAGTAACAAATTCGCTGCCAGAAATTGCAGAAGTCTACTGCGCAAAATACAAATATATATCAAAATTATTTCCAGAGAATAAATATCAGCTACAAATATCAATTATACATCCAAAGACAGAGCAAATCCTTCTTCGTAAAGCAGTTTAAAATTTCCTATCATTATTAAAGCCGCTTAGGAATTCTGGCCACAAGCAGATTCTTCTATGAAAAATAGTTCATAACTTCATATCGCATCTATTGCTGCAAGCCTGCAACCTCTACCTAAAAGAAAAAGAGCCATAGCAGCAAGAAATACAACATTATGTCAAAATCCAAATACTACGCTTTGAACACCAATAAGCCTACCATATTAATTTCCCATATCCAGTGTCTTCATTTTCGGGTTACTCGTTCTTCAGGGCATTTTTATTAACTAAATTAGAGTTCAAACTCAAAAAATATTGAGAGACCCGCAATTGTCATATCTCGCAAATATAATTCTTAACTAAAACCTTAAACTTCCGCAAATAAATTACTAGCATACCACCAATATTTCATTTTTTTTCAGCATCGAAAATAAGGTCAAGATCAATAATGGCTGTCCATATTTTTCCGTTTCATCTGTAAATATCAACATATTACGATATAAATTTAAGAACTTTCTCATACCTCTAGACTTATCGACGAAAAAAAGAGAATCACTGGGAGCGTCAGCCAAAGAACCGCCAGAAAGCGCGTCCTTAGTGGTCTTCTCGAAAAAATCCTCAAAGTCTTCGGTGCTTATATTAGCCCTCCATGCCTTCTTTCCTTTCCTAGAGCTCTTCGCTTTCTTCCCCATCTCGCTTTTTAGCTTCCCTCTCAGTATCTGTATGTTTTCTTCCTTACGGTATTGCAGTGAGAAGTATTGAGCAATTCCCAATTCCCCAAATTAAAACCCTAAAGTACTGGCGTGTTGACACGGCCCATCCCCTTTAGACTTGGGCCTGTCTTAATTTGGGCTTAAAGGCTTAGTAGCCCAATGTTTAATTACAAATTGGTGTGAGCATATTTTTCTGAGAACTTCTACGATATTTTCAATATATAAAGGGAGTGTTTTTGAGTTGTAATTTTTGTGATCATGCTCCTAGTGCTTTTAGATACCAGAAAATGTGGGCCAGACATCCCAATTTTCTGGATCAAATTCAGCAGGTTTGGGATCTCCCGCTGGGGTTCAGGGCATGGTTAACATCTCTCATAAACTTGTTAGGGTTAAACAAAGGTTGAAATGGTGGAATAAACAGGTTTTTGGGAATATCTTTGATAAGCTGAAAGATGCTGAGAACAAGGTTGCTAGTGCTGAAAAAGTGTATGACTCTGACCCTTCTACTTCTCATTTAATTAGTCTCAAGCATGCTATTGTTGAATTAACTTTAGCTACCAAAATAGAGGAGGACTTTTGGCACCAAAAGTCTGCCTGTAAGTGGGTGGTTGAGGGTGAGAGAAATACCAAGTACTTTCACAACCTTGTGAAACAAAAAAGAATTAAAACTAAAATCTTCTCTATCATGGATAATGGTAACCTCCTCACTTCTGACACTGATATTCAGAAATCTGGTGCCTCTTTTTTTTCAGCAGCTCCTATCTGATGATGGCTTTAGAACCACTTTCTCTATGGATTTGACCTCCTTACTATCCCCTCGCTAACACCGATCTTGATGGGATGTGTGCCCTTCCTCTATTTCCCGAAGTTAAAGAGGTCTTGTTTTCTATCCACCCTGATAGTGTGGCTGGTCCTGATGGTTTCACATCCCATTTCTTTCAGACTTGCTGGCATATCATTCAAGATGATGTAGTGGCAATTGTTCATTCTTTCTTTAATGGGCATGATATGCCTAAATCCTTCACCACTACCACCATTGTTCTCATCCCTAAGGTTGCTAACCCTACGGCTTGGACTGAGTTTAGATCTATAAGCCTCTGTAATGTTACTAATAAAACCATCTCTAAAGTTCTCACCAATAGGCTTGCTCCTCTGCTGCCTTTTCTCATTTCACCTTCTCAAAGTGGTTTTGTGAAAGGTAGACTCATTAGTGATAACATTTTTATTGCACAGGAAATGATATATTGTATTAGCAGTCCTGGTGCAAACAAAAATGTGGCCTTCAAGCTTGACATGGCTAAAGCTTATGACAGAATTCAATGGTCTTTCCTCACCCATATGCTTACCTTAATGGGATTTCCTCCTAGATGGATCAGTTACATTGAAAAATGTGTGTGTCAATGTTGGTTTTCTGTTCTCATAAATGGTACAGCCACTGGTTTTTTTAAATCTAGCAGAGGTTTGAAACAAGGGGATCCCCTATCCCCTTCTCTTTTCATTCTTGCTGCTGAATATTTGTCAAGAGGATTGGATGCCCTCTTTTCTAAACATCCTTCCATGTATTACAACACTCAGGGGGGTTCCTGTTTCTCACTTTGCTTATGCTGATGACATCCTTGTGTTTTCTAATAGCAAACCCAGCTCTCTGACCCTCCTTAATGATTTTATCCACCATTATACTAATGTTTCTGGTCAAAACTGAATTCATCTAAAAGCTCTTTTGTCATAGGTTCTAACTCCCCTAACTCTCTCATAGCCCAAGTCATCAGTGATACTCAATTCCAGCATCAGGACCTTCCCTTACATATTTAGGGGCTTCTCTGTATAAGGGCCATAAGAAGGGTCTCCTCTTTATTGAGTGGCTAACCAAAATGCACAATAGAGTTAGAGGATGGGAAGGAGATTCCTCTCTTATAGAGGGAGACTCATGCTTATTAAAAGCACCTCATGCTCTATGTTTATTCATCTTGTTCAGGTTGTCAAGCCTCCTCAATATATTCTTCATAAGATGGAACAAATCATGGCTAGATTCTTTTGGGGGACCTCTTCTAATCAAAAAAGGCTTCATTAGGTTGCTTGGAGCACTATCTGCCACCCTCTTGAGGAGGGAGGTCTTGGGATTAGATCTATTTCTGACATTGTCACAGTCTTCTCCTACAAACTGTGGTGGAGATTCAGGAATTTGGATTCCATTTGGGCCAATTTTCTCCATGCTAAATATACAGGGGGTCAAGCTATCAGTTTTGTTCATCCTACCATCCATGATAGTCCTACTTGGAGAAGAATGTGTAAGATCAGAGACTCTATGCAGGCTAATATTTTCTAGACTTTGGGAAATGATCAGGTGAGTTTTTGGTTTGACAAATGGCTAGGAAATACCACCCTTGCTGAAGTCACTGATAGTGATAGGTCTGGCCTTGAAAATATCCATGTCAACTACTGCTGGCACAATGGTTGTTGGGATCTGGATAGACTGTAGAGGGTTGTAGGTCATGCCTGGGCTTTTACTGTTAATCAGGTTCCTATTTCTCACAATACAAAGGATACCATGAGTTGGATGCCCTCTAAGAATGGCAAATTCTCCTTAGCTTGGCTTGGGCTCGGGCTCGAGAGACAGTGACCCCTAAGCCAAATTTTTGCACAGCTTTGGAACACATGCTTCACCCCTTCTATATCCATCTTTTTATGGAGATTGCTCAAAAACAGGTTACCTATAGATCTCAAAATTCAATCTAGAAGCATTTCCCTAGCTTCTAAATGTGTTTGTTGCTCTTTTCCTCCTTATAACATCATTAATTCCATTGAATCTCTTTCTCATTTATTCATTCTTAATGAACGGGTTCAAAAAGTGTGGTTGCATTTCTCAAGTTTGCTAGGTTGCACATTACCTCACACTCAAGATATTCTTTTGTTTTTGAATTTTTGGAATTCATTCACACCATTTTCACATACAAGACACATTACATTCATTATTCCATGTTTAGTGCTCTTGGTTTATATGGAAGGAAAGAAATGCTTGTAGACATGAGGCAATCACATTCGGTAGCTATAGGATCATTGCACGTGGAGGCTCATTTGAAACTCCCGTATGTTGCTCACATTTTTAAGAAGCACCATTGGAATGGATACCGCATGTGGCTCAAAGATCGGGGTTTTTCTTCAACACAAGGCAATCTACAAAGGTTACTCTGTGCGGTGGAACATGCCCGCTCCTCCAAAAATTAAAACTAAACATTGATGGAGCTACTAGAGGGCTAGGTAATCAAGCGGTGGGGGGGTTCTTAGAGATCACAATGGAAATTTTTAATGGGTGTTTTGTGGAAAACTCAATAATTGTGATGATAGTTTTTAAAGGCGGAATGTGGATCTCGGAGCGGGGCATCTCATTTCTCCAAAGAATTCAATATCCAAGAGGTTTGCATTGTATCGATTCCCAAAGAACTTATTACTCTCTTGACCGATAGAGTTGGGTATTGGCAATGGCAAGTGGCTCTTACACGGATCAAACACAAATTGCATGGCCAATTAGTTACTTTTTCGCATAAACTTCGTGAAGGGAATAAAGTGGGTGATCTTTAGCCTATGTCGCAGTTATTATACACGACTTCTATACCCGGATAATATACCTCGATATATACATGATTTAGCTAGATTTTATCATATACAATTACCACCTTATAGGATGTTTTCTGTCTCATTGTTCATTTGAACTGTTTTTGAATATTTTCATATTGAAAACAGTCCAATATTGAATATTCTAGAGAAAATGCTAGATAATCTGTTTAATTTGATTAAATACCAATTATATCTAATTAGTGCTCGAATAGATCGGAACTATAAGTTGTAGCAATCACAATGGCTTGCATTTGGTGGACACATGTGAGTACCTCTACTAGAGAACCTAAAATATTCTAAGAATAATTCATTAAATGTTCTAGGACCAAAACAAAAATAAAAAATCCATTAAATGATAAGTGCAAATATACTCTTCCTTAGTATTTAAAATGCCACGAAAACTTAAGAGTATTATTTCTCCACATATATACATAATCGCAATGTGGTCTCATCTTGTATAAATTTCTTAATTGTAGTCTTTTTAGAAGCTACCACAAAGGGTACACACAAAAAAAAAAAATGCTACCATAAATGTATTAACCATGTGATTAAGTGGTAGAAGTTTATTCTTTTTGGGCAATTGACACGAATTCGATGTCATATGTGTGTGTATTTTCTCCCTATTGTAGCCCTCAGGAAAAAAAAAAAAAAAGAAAAAAGCTACCACAAAGTATTATATTACAACTTCTTATTTAAATTTTCATAAGAAATTGGCTAGTGGACAATTAACCCAAAATTAAGTGAAAAATATATATTGAACCTAGTCGAGGAAAGGGGGAAAACATAATAAGAAAGAGTTCATAAAGTTTGACATCAAATGCTCATTTGCAAGTTCGAAATTTCAATTATTTCACAATTTTGTGCTAACTCCCATTGAAAGTCTACCTATAGTAAAAGATTTTTGTTTTAAAAAAGCAACCATAGACTCGTGATTAAGTAAACCCCGCCCCAGGGCCGGAGTCAAACACGTTGACCAGGTCAACAGCCTAACCTGGACGATGGTCAACGGATCAAGTGCGGAACAAACCCAACCATTTCAACCGATATGTGAACTCCATTCTCAGATAAGCATAGTTTGACACGACGAATTTACAACAAATTTTGGAACAATCTTTTTTATATACGCGGGCACTAATTATCAAAAACATGAATGTACGAAATAAGAAAATCTACAATGTCTACTACAAAGTGGCTAACAAGGTAAGTTTATTGAGTCCTATCTTTGAACAAAGGTTTGAAATGAGAGCTTAGCCAATTCCGGATGGAGAACTTGGAGCCATGGAGTTGCACCCTAACGATTTTCTAAACCCCTCTCTTGTAAATTCCAAGTCCTTAGTGACGTCAAAATTGGCGCTCTGGGGGTGCCCAAAGATTGGCGGCATAACGAACCGTCCGACTCTAGATTTTAGATCCAACCGCTGCGAAGAAAATTCACAACCTGGAATAGAAACAAGGAAATACACATGAAATGATAGAATTTACAACCTAAACACAATGCGGATGATGGGATGAGGGTGATAAATAATTATGAATGCGATACCAAGGCTTTATAAGTTGAACATAATATGAAAAGGGACTCCTCTAACATCAAACAGATAAAAAAAAGATGATAATGAAAAAAATAAACCGGACTAGAGTCAAGATCCTTGGGGATAATCACATAAAGCATCCTAAAATTTAGCTTTAATCACAAAAATCCGATTACCTTTTGAAAATTACAAATACCCTCTGGAGGTCTTACAAATTCCACCTCTAGGTTTGTATTTGTTTTACAAAATATCCCCCTCAATAGGGGCAATTTGTAATACAACAACACAGCCAAGGGGATGTTATAATTTTGAAAGACAAATTTTTTTTTTACTGTAATTATTTGTAATTAAAGCAAACCTCGAGGGTCTAATTTGTAATGATCCATATTACTTATTGAAAATTGATGACACCAAAAGCAATAGGCATTATGTGTTTCCTTCTTATCTGTCACGACTCAATAAAGAACCATATTCTTGCATTGGAAACTTTAGAAATCCAACGAATGTAATTCTTGTTCGTCCAGGACAAAGCGAGCTTACCTCGGGAACCTCATCGTGAGGGCAATGACCAGCCAGACTTATCTCATAATACGGAGCGTTTGGAACTCGGCGTTTCACCGAAAACCCCAGACGGGCCTCACCCATGGATCTTCCTTCCCGCACATGAGACAAATGGGTGTATTGTTCATTTTACACCTATGGTCAAAAGCAAGCTGATATTCTTAAATTGGAAAGAGAATAAGGATTTAACATCACATGTACACCACTAATTTGAGTTTATACGGAACTAACCTAGTTAAAGTTTCGTTAAAGGATAATAGTCCCTTGGAGGAGCAAATATGATTGAAGCAAATGATGCGGCCCGAAGAATGTCGTGTTGTCTCAATGATACGAAAAACACTTCGTCGATCTTCGTTGAGTGATCTGCATAAACTTGCTTGATATTTATTTTCGCAATACTTCTTGGGTCACTTATTTCCCGCCATCTAGAATGACAAAAAAGATACCGATTTAGAAAGGTTACAAGTATCCTGGACAAAAAGCAAAGGGTTTTGAGAATAAACTTGGTATATACAGTGTGCGTGAAGTGTAATCATGATTAGTATTGTAGAATGAGATGGGAATGGAATGACATTCCCAAGCTCATTCTCATTCACATGATTGATATAATTTGGCAATAGGAATATACATTCCCATGGTAATCCGTATTCTAAAAAATGTGGAATAGTCTTTCTTCCCCACCATGGGTTTAACTATTTCCAATGAGTCAAGAATAAATCTATACTTGTTTTTGATGAAATTATCCTTCTAAAAAATAACTCATAGATTGGATAAAAACTCAAAACCCCCAAGTCATCAATACTTTAAACGAATAGTGGTATTAATAAACAAAAATATTTATATTTTAACATTTTATAAATTAAGATATTCAAACATATTTAAACTTCTATGTATATTAGCATAAATCATTTATCAATTTTATGCTCTTAATATAAAAATTAAATATTATACTTATATTTTGTATATATGTAATGGATGTATTATATATAATAGATCATATAATATATATAATAAATAAAAATAATGTGCAATATTTCAATAAATTGTATTCAACTTCTATCAAAATCTAAAACTTAGATTTCGAGGAATCGAATAATGGTCGAGTGGTTAACACCCTCAAACCCGGGCGAGATCCGGAATTCGATTCCCATCACCCCGGGAGAGGATATATACTAAAAAACTTAAACTTAGAATTCGAGATTTATTCCAAGAATCATTTATTGATTTTTATAAAAAAAATTGAAAAGTTATATTTACGTAAATTTTATTGTATCGTTTATAGAAATACACATATGCATGCATGATGTTTAACAAAGAATTAAAATAATAGAAGATCCATTTTTTCACAATATGTGGAATACAATTTTATTTAAAACAAATTCTTGAATGGTAATTTGGTCTTTAAAACTATCTTGTTACATTACTATCATTCATATCCAACTACGAATAATAATATTAAAACCAAGAAAAAAATGGTGATTCCATTCCTTTCATATTCCTAAGTCATACCAAGCATATAAATTGTTATGCTCGTGTAATTCCTATCCCGTTGTTATTCCAAACTCTAATTCCACTCATTCGAACCAATTAACCAGGTGTATCTCAATTAATTGTTCATTTTTCAACGTAAAAGGACCAAAGTTAAGTATTCAAAATAAAATGGAAAGCTTTTTCTTATGTTAAAAGACAGATGATATTGTAAGTTTATAGAACTTACATAACTTGTTAACTTTCGACACTAGAAGGTAGAGGGAATGTTCCTACCAAGGGAAAAGCCTGGATAATCGTGGAGATCTTTCGGGATTAGGAGAAATCCCCAAAAAGGAGTTGCATTGAGCAATGTTACACCTTTCACCAATTCGAGATTGCATGCTTTGCAAAATAGAGCGCCACGAATCCTCCGAGTGAATTTCCCACTAGATAAATAGGTTCTTCAATCACCTATATATCAACAGATTAAAGTACTTAATTTCTCAGCCAAATTTGTTAAATCATTTCATTATAACATGAAATAGCTATGCAAATAATAAACAGGCTACAGGGTAAATGATGGCAAATGTGAAGCATATAACCAATTTCACCTTGCTGCATCAATACTTTCCAATTAACAGCTCTATGAGGAAATGAAAGTGGAAAGAACCCCTCAAATGAACAAAAATGAATTAAAGTCAAAGGTTCACATGGATAACAAATATTACTGATAGAAAACTAATTCCATAAGTGAAGGGTACATGTCGTGTGGGGTGAAGGGTAAAAATAGCTCATCATTAAACACATTTCGCCTCTTGACCTTCAAATCTAATGAAGTTTCCACTCCACGACTCCTGTACCACAATGCGATCATACCACATCAAAAATGCATAACTAATAGAACAAATTCTTTAAGTTTTCCGAGTCCATTTTGCAATATTACATCAAATTTAGGAGAAAAGAAAAAAATTATTACCAAAATGCAGCTCAAATAATTATCATGATACCATATAATTAAAGACGGGAAATATCATAGCATTGTGAATAGAGAGATGAATGCAAGAGCAAGAGTTTTCTCAAACATAGTGAGAACAAAATATAACGAAGAGCTACAAATAATGTGCACATGAGGACTGAATAGAGGTAAATTGAAGAATGCGAGAACTTTTATAGGCGGCATGGACTATATAACGTGGACAGATAGTGAATATCGAATGAAAAGGTATTATAGTTTTATAGTTTTCGGACTTCAAACTTTTATTTCGAGTCAAGAACCTTAGAAAGCATCGCTTTTAGCTCACGTACCATTTATCGTGTGCTCAGTACAAAAAAAGTTCAACAAAAACAATAACATCCGCAAAATGTCAAGGTACCTCTTCTATAAAATAGCGTGCTTGGTCCCTCCATAAGTCAATTGAAAAAACCAATTATTTGGCCCAAGTCTCACTTTCATCTCCAAAACCCCAAACATTACTTTCTCCATCAAAAACGCCCTTATTTCCACCCGAGGCCGCAAAGTCGGATCTTCACAAGGCAACGACAATCCCGACCCGAGAAAATCTAATGCCCGTGCTCTATAATCACGGCCGAGATCTTTTAGTTGTTTCTCAAAATGAAACGATCCCACACCGAATCCGGGAAGAAAAAGAATCGGAGCATCTACATTTTCAGATCCTGATGTTTCATAATGGATGTTTAATTTCGGCTTCCATTCCCAAAAACGACTGCTAATTGAAGCTTCATTCTCATCATTGTCTTCATCTGGCAAATTAGGAATCGAGACCTTGGGTATAGATTGACCACTATCGACCACATCACTACCATCATCTCCACCATCAAGTACATAACAATTGTAAGTTTCACTTATGATATTTAAATCAACGCTTTCATAATTGTTACAGGAGCAAACTGTCCTAGAAGATTGGCGCCGATCGTGCCTCTTCAACCTTAAACTATGTGTATGAGAATATTTTGTAGACGCGGAAACTGATTCGATTTTAAAACAAAACAACCTTTTTCCTCTTAATACGGGAAGCTTGGACTGGTGCCAAAAGTCTTTTACACCTATGAAGTTTACAACATGACGGTGGCGTGCGGCATGGCAAGAAATAACTTCCATCCTCAGGAGTAGCTATTTGAAAGGAGTAACCAAAATTAAAAGTCATTAATAACTAGAAATCCCAGATGACAATAGAGGGTGAAAAAGATAAAAAGTCCTTTTAGTCATGAAATACTTTGTCTTAACATCATTCATTTACATTTCTTTGGTTGTTCCATTTCAAAATTCCATTAAGTTATCACTTACACTAAGAGAGTGTTTGCAAACACTAAAAAAAGTGATTCTCACTTTTAGTTGGAGAAAATCACATTTTAGTGTTTGCAAAAGTCAACTTCTACTTCGATTACGCCGTTTTTATCAATTGAAAAGCGGGGAATGGTGCTTTAAATTTACGATTCTCGCTTCGATTTGACTTTTACACACAAATAAAGCACTTTTACAACCTCTCTACCAAACACGCTCTAAGCTTGATCAATTTTCAGCTTCTATTTGCAAACACTGCCAACTTCTGATTTTCAACCGCTTCCGCGGCAATACATAACTTCCTCCAAAAGTAGAAGTGTTTGCAAACACTCCCTAAGACTCAATCTACCTTTTCGGATAATGTTTCCTATGCAATCTTTGAATGTTAATCAATAGGACAACAAATTAAACAAAAATTTCTTCAAAAACATAAGATACCCACAAAAGCAATAAAACTTATACCACCAAACCAAAATCAGGAAAAAAAAGGAAGTATGAAGCTATAAAATGTGAACAAAGAATAAACAAGGCACAATTTTTACCTCTAAATAGAAAGCCCAGGTGTCGGTAAGAATTGAGCTTCCAAGAATCAAGGAGAGAAATGGATAGTCCACGACACTCGAAAAAAGAAAATTATACAATTGGGTTGCTTCAAAATCGGCTTTCTTTAAAAACCATGAAAATTTATACACTAATTGGCTTGAAAAGTCAAATTATTAACAATTGTCGTTATGTTTAATTTCTTCTTCTATTTCCCTTTTCTTCCTTTTTTTTGGCATTTTTGGCGTGAAAAATGTTGAGTGCAAGTTATGATTTGTGAACATGTGAACCCTTTTGGTCGAGGACCACCAATGCACAAAGAAACTAGAGATTTTGTGAGGTTTAGTGGTGAATGGTGATGATGAATTATATAACCCGTGAGTCGTGACCTTAAAAATAATTTGATGGTAAATTACCCTTTTCTATTCATTTATTCATAATAAATGGAGGAAATAGTGGGTTTTGTTATAAAAGGCCTCATGTGCCACATGAGGTGGAATTATATATTCACAAGATTACAAAAGCATGAGCCACATGAGGTGGACTTTAGCTTTAAATATTCACTAGATTACAAAGAAATATCACAAGTGTAATAGTGAAAATTTTTGTATAAATATATGGAAATGGAATGAGATGATGTGTAGACTTCCAATTTGCAAAACACAATTGTCTTGTTTCCTTACTTTTGCTTAATATCATTTCACTATATATTAGTATATGTATTATAAAATATTAGATATAAAATAGAGATAAATTACAACACGTTATCAGCACGAGTTATTGCTCGAGAAAAGGTTTGTGTATTTCAAGTTTGAATTTCTGTGTACTAATTTATTGTATTTCTTTTGTAGAAAAATGGCTGGTATCAAAAAACAAAAATTCCAGATCCTTGATACCACTGGTGATAACCATTTATCATGGTGTCCGGATGTTAAATTGCACCTCCAGGGTTTAGATCCGGGCAAAACATTGAAGCCTATAAAAATCGTAGAGGTCGTTGTAAAAGATGAGGCAAACGCCTTGATGATATTTATTCACCATCATCTATCGATGATTTAAAAATGAATATATACAAATTGAAAGGCCTTCGAGCTCAAAAAAAGCTCAAAGAAAGATTTGATCACACCGAATCGTGAATACCCCCGCAAGCACAATATGACTGCAACAATCGAGATTGCGGGACTTCAAGTCCGTTGTTTGCGACTATAATTCGGCATTATTCAAAATTGAGTCACGATCGCTCTTTGCGGGACAAAATTATCTCGAGTATGATAAATTGGAGAAAACATTCTCCACTATGCATAAATCGAATATTGTGCTCCAACAAATGAAATATCGACAACGGCGATTTAAAACATATTCTCGAATTAATCTCGGTTCTTCTCACGGCAGAAAACCAATGAATTGCTATTGAGAAATCACGATTTGCGACCTTCCGGTCTAATGTAGTACACGACCAAGCACATGCTAACTCCGGTAGAGGGGATCGATTTAGAGGCCGTGAGTTTAAACCCGGCGTGGTGGCCGCGGGGTGGGTCGCGGTGGTCCACATCAAAAATACTCACAGATATGACCGTGGTGGTCGTAATTACTATAATCGGGATAGTTATCGTATTCCCACCAAAATGATTATACGGTTAAACACGGGCATCCAAATCAGCCAAATCGTGATAAGGGAAAAATGCCAATGGAACAAACTGGTGGTGATCTTTGCAATGATGTGGGATGACAGACATTGGGCCAAAACATGTCGAATCGCCCAAAGACCTGGTAAGTCTATACCAGGAATCAAAGAAAAATAAAGGCAAAAGTGTTCAAACACATGCCTAGGGGTGGGCATTCGGATTCGGGTATCGAACCGACCCACCCCCGCTCGTAATAAACATCGGGTCGGGGTTGGGTATTAAATAAATACCCGATTGGGTAGTTAGGTACCCGATAAATAAAAACCCTAAAACTAAAAGATTAGTCACAAGTCCACTCCCATCTCCACCTCTCTGTTTATCCTGTCTCTCCGACTCTGTGTTTATCTCTCCCACGGCGCACCGCCCACACCACCCACACACTGCGCTCCTCGCCACTCGCTCGCCTCCAACTTCTTGGTTTCCCAGTAGCGGTGACACCCACCCCACTTTTCCCCAAAACTCTCGACACTTAAAAATCAAGGTGTTGTTTCATTTGGTTGTCTCTGCAAATGTTTTTCTTTTTGGTGTTATGGGTTTTGTACTTTGGGTCGAATTTTCTATTTCTCATCCATTAAAATCGTTTTTTTTATTTCCTTTTTTTTTGAATGAGATTGACCATGAAAATTGATTATGATTAGTTTAAGGGAATCTTGTTGTGAAAAAGGTACAAACTTTTTAATTCATTTCTTGATTGTCTTGTTTGAATTAACAAAATAATTTAGAATATTTCGAGCTTGATATTATTTTGGATGTTTGGATGTCTGTTAGTTTATTCCTCAGAATCACAAAATTGCTACCCGAAAATAATTACCCGGGTACCGACATTTTAAGTGCCCGAAAAGTCGGTGCACCGATATTTTTTCGGGTAGAGGTCGGAGTACCCAAAACACCACCGATTATTTCGTGCTGACCGAATACCCAATTACCCAACCCGATGCCCACCCCTACACATGCCAATCGAGGCGGTGGAACCACCTACTACTAATGAGGCCTACACATTTGAAATTATACGCGATCAAAATCCTGTCCAGACTAGAAACCACTCGATATCTCGATTTTCTTGAGAATCATGAGGCACAAGTGTCGACCGGATAGATTAAAAATAAACTTAATGTTTGTATGTTATTTTCTCTCGGATGATATATTCCGAGATTAAGTTTTTGTACCATGTTTGTACTTGCCCTGGATGATATATTCCCTGGTTTTAAGCTTTCAAAGATGAAATAATAAATATGTTCGTGTTTAATATTTCGATCATGAAATATCATAAATTTCTACCAAATCATTCACAAATTTTACATTCAAATTTTTCACATTAATTTCTCTCATCCAACGACTATTTTAAACGGCTATGAACCATAACTTTTATCTATAAATATACCAACATTTTATTCAACAAATTCACACATACTCTCTCAACTTTCTAAAAATTCTCATCTCTTTTATTTCAAAAAAAAGGTAAAAAAAATGATTAACTTAGTCGTGGCATATCTCATCACAATAGTCTTCTTGTACACTATCCTAGTTTTTGTTGGAGATTATCTTCCGGAGCATTTTTGGCTTTTGGTTAATTTTCTTGTCTCCATGATTTATCCCTTGTTAGCGTGGGCAATTATTTTTAACATGTAATAGTTGGAAGATTATGTACGCTATGTTATCGAATAAAATCGTTTATGTTTAAACTTTTGTTGTGCATAAATGTTGTTATTTAATTGTTTTACATTTCAATAAAAAGAATTTTTTTGATAATCATATAATATTAATTTAATAATAATTCAAACAGGCACACATGGGAAACACCGAAAAAGAGACTATTGTCTACTTGATAGTGCAACAACACACTCAATATTAACAAATAAAGTATATTTCTCGAGTGTGAAATTGTGCAAGGCACAAGTTACAACTATATCTGGTCCCGTTGAGATTATTGATGGCTCCGGGAATGCAACAGTGGTGTTGCCTAATGGTACAATATTGAATATTGAAAATGCATTGTTATCTAGTAGATCAAAAAGAAATCTACTGAGTTTTAAGGATGTGCGTGATAATGGCTATCACTTGGAGACACTAAATGAAAATAATAAAGAGTGTCTATGTATCACATCCTATAAAATGGGAAAAAGAATTGCTCATGAGAAATTTGAAGCAACAACTTATGGGTTGTATTGTGTCCCAATTAAAGCTTTTGAATCCTACGCCACCATGCCTTGGAAACTGGTGAATCCTGATATATTTGGGTTATGGCATGATCGCCTAGGACACCCAGGAACAACTATGATGCGTAGGATTGTTGAACACACTAATGGACACCCATTAAAGGGCACAAAGGTGCTAATGTCCAAAGATTATTTCTGTGAATCGTGTTCACAAGGAAAATTTATTACTAAACCTTCCATGGAAAAGGTTGGTTTTGAATCACCATCATTTTTACAACGTATTCATGGTGATATTTGTGGATCGATACATCCATGGCGGACTATTTAGATATTTCATGGTCTTAGTAGATGCATTGTATAGATGGTCACACGTATGTCTATTATCTACTAGAAATGTTGCATTTGCTCGATTATTAGCGCAAATTATTAAACTCCGAGCACATTTCCCTGATTATCCCATCAAAAATATAAGGATGGATAATGCCGGAGAATTTACATCAAAAAGTTTTGATGAATATTGCACATCACTGGGAATAAATGTTGAACACCCAGTAGCACATGTTCATACTCAAAATGGATTAGCAGAATCCCTGATTAAACGAGTTCAAATAATTTCTCGTATATTATTAATGAGAACAAAGCTCACTAGTGCAGCATGGGGTCATGCGAAGATTACATGCATCAAAGACTTATTAGATTATGCCCCACTGCTTATCATATGCACTCACCAATGCAATTAACTCTTGGTTTTGAGCCAAATATTTTGCACCTACGCACTTTCGGGTGTGCTGTCCATGTGCCTATTCCACCTCCTCAAAGGACAAAAATGGGTCCACAACATAGATTAGGTATTTACGTTGGATTTAATTCCCCGTCAATTATTCGTTATTTAGAACCAATGACGGGAGATTTATTTACCGCTAGATTTGCGGATTGTCACATTGATGAGATAACATTTCCATCAATGGGAAGGGATAAAGATATTTTAAATAAACAAAAACCAGTTGAGAGTATCTCCTGGAATGAACAAAGCTTATCCCATTTAGATCCACGTACTACTGAATGTGAAAGTGAGGTGAATAAAATCATTCATTTACAGAATATTGCGAATAGACTTCCGATGCATTTAATGATGCTAGTAAAGTCACGAAGTCTCATATTCCTACGCAAATACTCCACCGGATTATTGTTCCGCATTTAAAATAAGAAAATGAATGATGATATCCCACGACAAAACGTGGTAGACCTATTGCTCAAAAGATATTGTTCCTCGAAAAAGAAAGGGAGAATTGATACTAATGAGCATGCTCCGATGGACTGTAGAGCCTAATATCTCGAGAAAATGTACAAATCAAAAATTACGACAAAGATCGAGAATCCCATGAGCTATAGTAATGAAATATGGGATCGAAATGCAATAATTATTAATGATAATTTTGCATTCTCGGTTGCTCAAGAAATTTTAAATGATGATTATGATTGTGAACCACGTTCTATCATGGAATATCGTCAAAGGCCCGATTGGGCTATGTGGGAGGAAGCGATAAAATCAATTAGCTTCCCTAGAGAAATGGAATGTATTTGGACAAATTACTCGAACTCCAAACAATGTAAAACCCATTGGATACAAGTGGGTATTTGTTTGAAAGAGAAAATGAGAAAACGAAGTCCCGAGATATAAAGCCCGATTTGGTAGCTCAAGGATTCTCCTAGAGACTGAGATAGATTATGATGAAACATATCCACCTATGATGGATACAATCACGTTTCGTTTTCTTATCGGTATGGTTGTCCACGAGAATCTTGACATGCGTCCTAATGGACGTAGTGATGGCATATCTATATGGTTCATTAGATTCGATATTTATATGAAAATTCCGAGATGGATATAAAATGTCAAAATCGATACTCCCGAATTATACTTGATCAAATTACGAGAGATCGTTGTATGGATTAAAGCAATCCGGTCACATGTGGTATCATAGACTTAATGAATACCTTTCAAAAGAAGGTTATTAAAATATTACCATTTGTCTATGTGTTTTTGTCAAAAGATCGATATCGGATTCGCTATCATTGTTGTATATGTCGATGACATAAATTTGATTGGCACCCACAAGAATTATCCGATCTTTGCTTGAATATCTAAAGAAAGAGTTTGAGGTGAAAGACCTGGAAAAACTAAACTTTGTCTTGGTCTTGAGTTGGACCATAAAGATAACGGGATACTTGTCCACCAATCGCTTTACACTAGACGAATACTCAAACGATTTAATATGGACAAGGCTCATCCCTTGAGTACCCCTATGGTTGTATGCAGTTTAGATCCTGAGAAAGATCCATTCCACCAAAGGAATCGATGAGGAGATTTTAGGTCCTGAAGTGCCTTACCCGAGTACCCCGATGTTTTTTTTTTTTGCAGTAAATCTACTTGCACGATACAGTTCTGAACCAACTCGAAGACACTGGAATGGTATTAAACATATCTTTCGATATCTTAGTGGCACTATAGATTTGGGGTTATTCTACTCCAAGGAATCCACTAACTGGGTTAGTGGGTTATCTTTGATCTTGGATATAAATTTGATCCGCACAAAGCCCGATCACAACAGTTACTTATTTTGCTATAACGATACATAACTATATCATGACGATCTACCAAACAAACACTAGTTGCTACTTCTTCCAATCACTCAAAATCATTACTCTTCATGAAGTCGGCAAAAGTGCGTTTGGTTAAGATCGATTATAGCTCATATACGAAATGCTTGTCGAGTTGAAATCGATTCTGACGACACTTTCTACTATTATTTATGAGGATAATGCAAACATGCATAGCACAAGTCGAGGTGGTTACATAAAGGGTGATAGGACCAAGCATATTTCACCAAAGTTTTTCCACACACATGAACTTCAGAAAAATGGAGAGGTGGATATTCAACAGATTCGATCATGTCACAATCTTGCCGATTTGTTTACAAAATCCTTACCAACGCGTACATTTGAGAAGTTGGTTTACGGCATCGGAATGAGAAGAGTCCATACGAAGCAAGATTTATGGATCAATTATGCAGCTAATATTCTTCATTTCAGGGGGAGCGAATATATTATGCGATGTACTCTTTTTTCCTTCTGTCTGGTTTTTATCCCACTGGGATTTTTCCAGACAAGGTTTTAAACGAGGCAGCTTATGCACAAGATCTGGATTTGAGAATGTACTCTTTTTCCCTTATGTCCGATTTTTCCCACAGGGTTTTCCGGCTTGAGGTTTTTAACGAGGCATACTCATCCAACATACAATAATGCTACGTCCAAGGGGGAGTGTTATAAAAGGCCTCATGTGCCACATGAGGTGGAATTATATATTCACAATATGACAAAAGCATGAGCCACATGAGGTGGACTTTAGCATTAAATATTCACTAGATTACAAAGAAATATCACAAGTGTAATAGTGGAAATTTTTGTATAAATATGTGGAAATAGAATGAGATGAGGTGTAGACTTCCAATTTGCAAAAAACACAATTGTCTTGTTTCCTTACTTTTGCTTAATATCATTTCACTATATATAAGTATACGTATTATAAAATATCGATATAAAATAGAGATAAATTACAACGGTTTTTAGCCTCTTGACCCAAATCAAAAAAAAAATTGTCCTTTGACCCAATTATGCCTTAAAAAAAAGAACAAAAGCTTTCATTTTCTATTTTCCAATTGTACCCTTTAGAATTCAACCCTTTAACCAGTTGTTTTAAAAAACAACTACAGTATTGTAAAACGACTCTAGTCGTTTTATCAAATTTGTTTGGACCTGTATTTATCTTATAGGGTCGTTTTACATGACTGTGGTCATTTTTTGTAAAACAACTAAAGTAATTTTGAGAATATTATAGTAATTCTTTTGAAATGATTAGAGTCGCTTTACAAGATCAGTAGTCGTTTTCATAATGTAATTAGTTCAAATTAATTTGTATTGTTATCCGAATCATACTATGAATCGTAAAAATAATATACCGTATTTTTCTTACATTATAAGTATGCGATTTACAATAATATTGAGAATCAAACTCTACCATTACAATAAATAAAAGAATGAACATGACAATTCATCGTGCTCTACTAACAAGATCCAAATGTACTGTAGTATTCGACTTATAATAATTTATAATGTAATATAAGGTGAGAATCAAACTTCCAAGTTCTAACATTATATAAATTAGGAGCAAAGTTTCATTACTAAGTATTACCTTAATTGATTTGAATAAATTAAATCATAATCATAACATTTTAAGTTGTGTCGGACTAAATTTCAAACTATTTTCGTCAAAAATGTATTGAAAAATGAACATACAATACAAAAGAGATGCAAATTAACAAAACAACTAGACTTGTTTTACAAGACTACATTCGTTTCTGTAAAATGACTTGAGTTGTTTTGAAAAGACTACAGTCATTCTTTCAAAACAACTATAGTCGTTTTACAAGGAAATAGTCGTTCTTTCAAAATGACTAGAGTCGTTTATACAAGACTGTAGTCATTTTCATAAAAAATATTTTGCATAATTATCTGAACGACATACTATCAATTATAAAATTAGTATAATGTATTTTACATTCTAAGTATCCAACTTACAATAATGTTGAGAATCAAACTCTAACATTACAATGAATATGATGATTACAATGAATAAAAGGATGGACATCATTATATACAATTCATCGTGATCTACTAACAATATCAAAGATTACTGTATTTTAGATTCTAAGTATCGACGTATAATGATGTATAATACAATAAAAAGTGAGAATCAAACATCTTAAATTATATGAATTGGGAGACGAGGTTCATTATTAAGTATTCAATTGCTTGATTTGAATAAACTAAATCATAATTATAACGTTTAAGTCGTGTTTGGCTTGATTTCAAACTATTTCATCCAAAAATGTATAAAAAAACGAACATACAAGAGATACAACTTTACATTATCTTCTTCTTGTGGATGCTCGACTAGATCTTTGCTCATAAGGGGTTATACAAATGGGACAATAAAATTATTTTTTTTAAGTGATAACAACCATTGTACTTGTTTATATAAAGTAATTTTAACCATAAATGAAATTGTCTGATTCTTGGAGGAATAAATCTCATATTGATTTCATGTGAAGATGAATCGACTTTTGCAAATGTTTAACACTTCACGGTATAGACCGTGATATGAAATATCTGAGGACATTGAATTTTGTACACTATTTCATCACTTCTACTTTGTTCCATATCTATTTTGTTTCATCGTTATTAATAAATCTAAAAATTAAAATATATCACCATGTTGTTGAGTCCTTATTTGTAATTAAAATAATAAGATTAGAAAATTGACAAATAATTTGAATGTAATAGTTTCTATGATTGTTTTTAAATGATTGAATGACTATAGTCGTTTAAAACGACTATAGTTGTTTTACAAGACCATAGTCATTTTACAAGACTATAATCGTTTTAACGCGACTAAATATGGTATGGACATTACAGAAATTTTAGTTAGAAGGACAGTTTAGACATTATACATCAAAAGAGGCCTCAAAAACTTATTTCAAGTAAGTTAGGCCTTAAAAACTTTTGACATGCTTGACTAGTCCTTTTTTATAATACACCCCTAATAAATGTCCAATTTATTTTTGCTTTTTTGTTTTTGGATAAATAGAATTTTCATATTTTATTAGGGTATTTGATGTTTTTTTTTTTTTTTTTTGAAGAAAGGATATTTGATGTATAATGCATTGTTTTGGGGTTCATTTATACATAATTAAGGTGCTTGTAGAATTTGATTATTTAATTTAAATCGTTGTCTATTTTAGAGTATGAATATATATGTGTGATGTCTTTGCTAAAATTGGCGAGATCACTCAAGAATCGATAAAAAGTCCAACTTCTTCTCCAAAGTCGGTAGAATCTTCTGGATGGGAACTAGCCCGCAACATACGTAACAAGGCTAGGACCCTTCCGACGCTCAAGTAGGTGGTCTAAAATTCTTATTGATTTTGTTTTCTTGGATACGGGAAGAATAAAGGTAATATCAAGGATCATACTATTTTATTGGGTAGACCGTTCTTGGCCACCACCAACACCTTGATTGATGTAAAAAAATAGAAAATTAAGTATAAATGTCTTGGAAAAAACGGTGATGTCTTCAATTTTTGATATAGCTCGTGGTCATATTTATGCTTTGCACGATAATTTTATTATTGACTCTGTCAATTCCGCTATGAAATATATCTTATGGCGGGGAACATAATGAAATTTAGCCGATAAAAATTCCAAGGTAGTAAAAAAGGTCTTGCTCGATTACCCGCCATGATTTTCTTAGTTGATATCGTCAAACTAATGACGTTAAAAAGCACTTCTTGGGAGGCAACCTAAGTATTTTTCCCTTTGTGTGAGTTTGCATGTGGTGTTTTTATGCATGTTAGTTTGAATTTTTTTAGTTTATATGTGGTATTTTGTTTTTCCTTCACATGGCTTTTGCAGGATTGACGATTCACGTGATTGCTTTAATCGTTTTACCGATTATAGCATTTTCCAGGGACGTATCTCTTTTCTTCTATTTTATTTTCTTTTACGCACCGAGGTCATTGCGTGATTTAAGTGTGGGGAGGGATTTTCATTGTATAGCGTTATGGTTGCATGTAGTTAGTTATCGTAGTCTTATAATTGTTACAAGTCTTATAATTGTGTTGGTAAACCGCTAGAAATATGTGCTAAAATTTGATTTTTCATTATGAAATTACACCGTGAACTTGATATGTAGGATTTGGTTAGAATTGTGAATTGGCCTTTTTGGTATCATAGATTGAGTAAATACCTTGTGAGGGAATGTTACATTAATGATATCATTTACCCATGTGTTTTCATTAAAAAAAATTAGATACTAAATTTGCTATCATTAAAATCTATGTCATGACATGAATTTGATTGGGTCTCCGATGAGTTAGCCAACATTGTCGAATATTTAATGAAAGAGTTTGAAGTTAAAGATCCTAAAAACTTAAACTTTATCCGGTCTTGAGCTAGAGCATAAAGATAAAGAAACACTTGCTCACCAATTTGCTTATAGAAAAAGGTTGCCCAAATAATTTAATATGGACAAGGCTCATTCTTTGAGTATCCTATTGGTCGTGCACAATTAAGATCCAAAGAAAGATTTGTTTTGACCAAAAGAACTTGATGATGAAACATTGGGTCCTAAAGTGCATTATCTCCTAAAGTGCATTATCTCAATCCCGACATGGGGAGGTAGTGAAAAAAAAAGTGCATTATCTCAATGTTGTTGGAGTATTGATGAATTTAGCATAATGTCTCGCACCAAATATCGCTTTGCAGAAATTTGTTTGCACAATATAGTTTTGAGTCAACCTAGAGACTTTGGAATGGTGTCATACATATTTTCTACAATTATCTCAATTGTGCTATAGACTTGGGATTGTTCTATTCAAATGAAGCAACTAACTTTCGGGGTTAGTTGGTTATCTTATTTTGATAATGTATCAATCGACCCACACAAAGCTTGCAACAATTTGATAACTTATTTTGCTATAATGGTACCGCAATATCATTGGGTGTTCCATTTTGATTTTTAATAAGCGCATACTCATTTGACTTAAAATAGTGGTACGCCCAAAGAGGAGTGTTATGACTAGGGGTGTTCACGATTTGGTTAATCGACCAAATCGAACCGAAATCGATAATTCGGTCCCGACCGAACACCGAACCAAAATTTTGGTTCGGTTTTTGATTATTTTTTTTTGGAAATTCGGTTTTCAGTTCGGTTTCAGTTTAGGGGTTCGGCTCCCCGAACCGAACCAAAAACCGAATAGGTTTTTTTTAACTCTTTAAAATATATATATATACACTACCATGTTATTCTGTGACTTGCCGGTCTGTTGGGAAAACTTAGGCTACATAGCCAAAACCTCTGCTAAAACATGACGAGATTCTTATATTTTATAGGGATAACGTTTTTTATCAACCCAAACTATACGGGTTCTTACACTTTGCAACCCGAACTTTGAAAAGTTACTGATTGCAACCTTAACTTTACAAAATTTTACACTTTGCATAAAATTCCAGTTTTACCCCTGGTTTCATGAAAGTTGGTTTGTAGTTTACACTCTAAACTTTAAAGTTGTTGCACTTTGCAACCTGGACGATAAAAATTTCATTGCATTTCCTACGATTACTCCCTAAGGTCTTGCGATCCTCGAAAATGGTATCGAGCCTTGGTTTATTAAGAACTTTTAGTTAAATTTATTATATTTATGTAATTAACAATTGGTGAGGAAAAATTATTCCGAGATTATGGATCCGGACCGATGTCCGAGATGTACCCTTACAGACATATCGTCAAATATTGACGATGTATGCACAAGAACACCTTGACCAGGTTTCATATTGGGAATACCAACATGAAGAAAAAGAATGCAGCAGAGCCGACGGGAAACCTTAAGCAATGCAAAATGCGAGCATAATATTATAGGCGATTCTGGATACTTAACTGCACTTATATGTTCACTTGATGAACCTTCAAGAAACGGTTCATGAAAATTCCCATCGAAACAATGATTCCCGATGGAGTACCCGAGTGGAACGAGATACTTCCAGACAAATCTAAGTTCTCTCAAGATCTTAGAGAAGTCCGTAAGACGGTGCGAATATGGCAACCGCCATATTCATCTACCAAAGACAAGTTCATCGATCCAACTGGATGGAGACGATAGTGAAATATCGAAGGAAACTCTTGAACTCCTTCATGATATTTAGAAACGAGTCAAGAACCTGGAGGACAGCCGAGTTCTTCCGGAGGAAAGAAGCGTATAAATTTCGGGACAATACCCTATTTACACCAAAAAGGGAAACCAACCGGTTATACGAAAAATGACATATGAGGAGAAGCTCATTGCTCTAATCAAAGGAAAATCCATCAAAAATTAAAAAAGATGGATATGGAAAAGATGAATCTTAAAGATCTACATGACCTTGCGAATCCTTCGCAGATTAGGAATTGTAGATTTAAAGATGAACACAAGAGATGGAACATTGGTCACCTATGATCCAAACAGGAAGACCAATTCCACCACCACCACTAGTTAATCCTAACGTCGAAGAAAGTGCGAGTTCGAATCATGGATCTCGGGATGAGAGGATGCCACAGTCGGGGATTTCACGACCGGAGTGATCCACTTTTAGGGACATGAGGTCGAAACCTCTTGCGGGAACTAGACAACATACCGGAAGGCCGAATGTTTATCGACGCCTTATGGAAGATCGCACCTCGACCCAATACATCCATATGGGTTGATGTTAAATCTGACATCCCAAATTTTAAAATAGAGAAGTTCTCATTGGTGAATGGGCTTGACTATGAGAATTTCAAATAGAACCCTTGATCTTACAAAGGATTCATTCATTTTACTCCTTGAAATGAGTCTTGAAGGATCGGTGAAGATTGCCTCGATATGACCGATGCTAGTACAAAAGGTTCGGTTACATCGAGAATCACTTAAAGGAATTGTCGATGGTATGGCAAAACTATTCAAAATCCAAATCATCGACAAAGTTATTTCGAGGATTAGAGGATGAAAAAGAAAGAGATATAAACAAGCCATCTATAGCCTTGAGTTATATGATATTTGTCATATTGACGAATATATCAAGTTGTTCACCGAATACCTTAGAAATCCAAGATTGAAGAAAAGGAAGTCTGCCACAAACTATTATTTGCCAAGATTCCGAGTCCCTAGAGAGAAATGCTTATCGGGAATACAAGGATGGAGCGGAAGTAGAAATCGTGGCCAAGTTATCTCGAATGGTGTTACCAAGCAACTCAGACAGAATTACAAGAGATTAAGAGTAATTAACAAAGGAGTTCCTCTATGTTGCGTGGATAATGACATCCCAACAATTGTGGGAGGTCAACCAAGCGACACGAGAAGAAGAAGGAGCGAAGCCGCCGAGAAGCAACAAAGAAAAGAAGCAGGTCTTCATGGAGACCTAGAAGGTTTTGGTCAAAACAAAAAGCCCGGTTACAAAACGGGGCAAAGACCAAGACCAAACAGAGTAGAGCCTCTTCATCGTGGGTCTAATCAGCAAGTACCAATGAGAACACCAAGAAGGAGAACTTTCGTGCGTGCTCACACCGGAGCAAATGAAAGTTTCAAAGACTGTAATTCTTGGACATGCGATTGCCTGCATAATCAAAAATGAGGAGTCGACAGTTCGAGGCTACACCGTAAATCGAGGAAGTTGTCTATTATCAAGATCTTATACAGTGTATCAATTTGAGGATATACCTCGGATGAAAGCATCTATTAAGAAGAGATTTATTCTGATGATGGAATTGACTCACTTTAATCGAGTGAAGAAGAAATTCTTCAAAGACAAATCGGGGAGGATATGTCGATTCCTCTCTCACACACACGACGGTTTCTCATAAAACTCTTATGAGAATCATGAAGGAAGATCCAAAGCTTCAAGTCTATGATGGATTTACAATTGGAGCTATGGAAAAAGCATTGGATAAAATTGGATTTCAAATGAAAACACCAAATTATCCACAGGGTAACAACCGGAGAATTTGCTATTCGATGGAGTTTACCTAAACTGATCGAGATGCGCTTGGTCCCTATTAAAGAAATCCAGAGATCAAAAGCGAGTTAAAAGAGAAGTTGCAAATACACTCTCATGGATTCATATTGGAGCCATAAGAGTCATTATTAAAGCAACATTCAAAGAAGGGATAGATTCGCCACTCAATCTGCGGCTATCTTTGACAAGCGAATCTCAAACCTCAAGGATTCATGTCTTGGAGCGGTTATAGAAATTTGTATGCTTTGGAAATTGGCATTTAATGTCTATCCTAGAATTGCACACAATCTGGGAGATCGAGATTTCAAAAGAGAGTCCTAACCCTTCATCAAAATTTCAAAAGAGATGATTTGATGAAAGAAGGAATAGACCTACTCGATCACATACAAGATATCCTATGCTCTCTCGAATACACATCATTCAAGTATTCTTGAGAAAGGAATTTATTGAAGTCCCAAGGATTTTCGAGGACTTTGCTAGGGTGGTTTTACCGTGAGATTATTGAGTCTCCAACTATCAAGGAGATCGATATGAAAATACAAGATCAACCAGTGATCTTCAACAAAAAACCGAAGTCTTAGAGTTGAGCCAAGAAGGATGTCCTTCCATAGGACGAGAATGACGAGTAGCAAATGCCATTGGGAAGAAAGGAGACCAAATGCAGTTCAGCGTATTCCGGATGTTTTCAAAACAACGGAGAGCCGAAATGTCCGTAAGATGGCGAGAAGTTGAAGTAATATTCGACATCACTCAAAAGGATAATATTTTTCCTTGTGATGTTCTATATTATCTCCAACAACCAATAGTTAGACGGTATCAAGGAAGCCTGAAGATAGGTGAAATTGAGCTGACTATCACAAGAGTTGCGGAAAAATCCCGAACAATTAATACCGAGAATTGAATTTCTTGAGGATCATAAACCTTGGGAAAGATTACAAGACGGAATGGAGTTCACAGTGGCTAATAAAAGATACAGAATCAAATGACCACTAGTCCATTCTCCATATACATTTCTATTGGAATGTTATATGCTGAATACAAAGCCGAGTATTTCGCTGCCTATATTGATTCAGTGCGGAATATGTACTTGCAGTTTGGATGTTTTTCCTAAAGAAATTGGAGAAGATTTACCCATTGCAGGAAGAGATTTCTCTAAAAGGATTCTTATCCTTAATAAGGGAATTAAACAAGCGAAATCATGATCGGAGGCGCGGGCGGTACCCGTATGGTACAAAGTGAAGACGCCACCAATCTATTTCCATGATACAGTGCGAGATGTTTTGCTAGGAAATAATTTCCTACAAACATTCAAGCGATTTACACAGAAAGTGAGACAAGAAGACTTATTTTCACAACATTATGTGATCATAAGATTATTGTCCGTGAGATCGAGGAAGCATTTTACTGAAAAATGCCTATTAATTTTTGCAAAGCGTGGTGATGAAGCCAAACTTCGCAATCCAAAAATGGCGGATCGAAGAAAATTTGGTGAAGCGTTATTATCCTATAGACAATTCGGAAGCCGAAAGGATAAGAAGATATGGGATAATAACTTGATTCATTCAGAGTACAAAGAGAAGAACGAGTTACTCCAGAAGCCATTGCAGAATTATGGATGGGTTTAATGGAGAATCCATAGAGTGACGTGACCATTGAGGAACAAATATCACTCGAGGATGTCAAGAAGAAGATCCAAAGGAATTATAATGAAAATCCTTTGGCATGGTGGGATAAGAACGAGCTTAAAGCTTCATTAAAGGTTAAACCTGGAAAGGAGTATGAGTTCGTGAGATTCAAACCAATCCTTATGAATCAGGAAGATTGTGAGGATATGCAGAAGATACTTAAGAAACATCTTTACCTTAAGTTAATTTCACCAGGAGTTTCTCCATACAGCAGTCGAAGATTCCTAGTCAGAAACCATGGAGAAATCAAACGAGGAAAGCCAAGACTTGTTATTAATTACAAGGGGATTAATAACATTTTGGAGTTCGACGGATACTATATCCCAAGCAGAGAACATTTGGTTAACTGTATCAAAGGTGCCAGGATATTCTCAAAGTTCGATTGCAAATTTGGTTTCTACCAGATTAAGATGGATGAAGAAAGCAAGAAGTTCACAGCTTTCTCTACTCCACAAGGACATTATATTTGGAACGTGATGCCTATGGGATTGGCTAACGCACCCCAGATATATCAAAGGAAGATGGATAATCTCTTCAAGGATTATTTCAGTTTCATGTTCGTGTATATTGATGATATTCTTATCGCATCAAAGAACATGAAGGAGCATCTTAAACATTTGGAGATATTTTCAGATGTTTGTCACAAGGAAGGATTAGTGCTTTCGGAAAAGAAGGCAGTGATCGCAACAAGACAGATCGAATTTCTCGGGATTGAGATCGATGAATGGGAATTATCCTACAAAGTCATATTGTGGAGAAAATACGGGGATTTCGAGATCTATTTGAAAGACAAGAAGCGACTTGAGTTTTCTTGGAGTTGTTAATTTTGATGGGATGTTTATTAACAATCTAGCTCATTACGGAAGGTGTTTAGTCCATTGCTTAAAAAAGATGCAGATATTCAAATGGGAGGATGAACATTAAGAAGGAATTAAGCGGCTTAAAGAAGTTTGTAAAAAACTTCCAAAACTTGCAATTCCACAGATGAAGATGAACGGTTCTTTACACGATGCGATGATTAATGGTGGGCATCGATTTCTTACTAAAGCCACACCAAACGGTGAAGTGCCATGCAGATATTGCGGCGGTCTTTTTCTGATGGCAAAGGTGAAGCAACTTCGGTGGCATATCAACGAGAAAGAATTCTTTGCGATGGAAAGACTTTCAAAAAATGGCCTTTATTCCTCTTGGCTAAAAAGTTTATCTTAAAAATAGATAATTCAAGTGTTAAAGCTTTTACGAAAAATAAAATTGAATCAAAACCGAAAAAAGCTAGAATACTTAGATGGCAAGTGAATGTCAATATTATGATTATGATATTGTCATTATAAAATCTCATGAAAATGTTCTTGCAGATTTTCTAACAAGAGATGGAGGAATTGAAGTGATTCCATCCTCACACCAAGACATCTTGGAGACCCGACTTGAAATGCTACTCCGAGAATTTGATACCCTGGTCATCAATGCTTTGATTTGGCGGAAATTACAAAGGAATGATCGGGACAAAGTAACCGATCGTGAACGAGCATGTGTCCTGGTCTCACTCTCACCGAGAACGGTATTTCAAGGGCCACTCCTCCAGGCCGCTAATAAGCAAACGGAGCGTTTAGAGCGCAGGCTTCCCAACCTCAGTGAGCGAAGATTCAAGTACCTCTAGCACAAGTCCTAAGTCGGCGAAATGTTGTCTCAAGGAAAACGATACACCGGTCAAATCCGAGTTATCACATCAACCCAAAGACGTCCGGGATAAAGGGCGAAGAGATTAATCTTAGGCCTATGATGGGCACTTCTAAGATTGATACTAACGAGATTAAAGTTTCTTCTTCTTGGCGGGAATACCAAAGCGAATTGGGGAGAAACTAATCACTAGGCAAGAAATATCTCGAGAAAAAAACAAAATTGATATTTCTCGAAAAATATCCAAGGGTTTGGATGTTACCAAATTCCATACTGAAGAAGTAAAGAGGTGGTATGAATTTGGGGCTTTGGCCTTAGTCATACTACTTCACCCTTCCGGAGATCACAAAATTACCAAAATGGATCCGAGGAAGCGATTATACGTGTTTGGTCCAACAATGACAGCCTAAAACGAGGGGATACATTGAAGTCGTATTTCATAAGTGCAAAGAACAGAGCCCGTCGAAAAAGGTGGACATGAAGCCTTCCATTACATTAAGCTTTGAAGACCAAATGAAAGAGCCTTCGAAATATCAAGGAGGCAAGTTCGGAAAAGTACAATTGGTCATGACCTTTCATCAAGATCGATTACTACAAGAAGGGCATGGGGATTGTGGGTCCGTCTCATGGAGATGGACAAGGTCAAGTTTCGTTCAAATTTTATCAAAATTCGGTGGACGGATCTTTCCTGTTGAATACTATGATAGGAAAAACTACAAGATTCGCAGAAGATGCATTTGAAAAGAAAAGAAATCTTATGTGGGAAAACAAGTCAGGGAGTAAAGAAACTCACCGAAATCTCGCAATATGGCTCACATCGGTCTGGGGTCTCCGAATGTCAAAACCAGAAGGAACCGGAATTTGGCAAAGGATTCCGGCCAAAAGTTGATCGGAGAAGACCCGACGACGGAGAAGAAAAGTCACAAAAGTATCCAAAGTTTCGGGGACCACCAAAAAAGTAGATTCCCCGACAAAGTTAAAAGAGACATGTGACTCAAGGATAACCCACTCAGCAAAGAGACAAAAAGTGGGTCAGATCTAGTAATTGGCATCCAACTCATCAAGATGCTGATAATTCAAGTTAATGACGTAAGCAATGACGTCATAAGATTCCATCTAGCTAAAAGACGGAAAAAGAAGAGTCAATTGGCTTTGGAGCCTTATCAACTTGCCTTGGATACCGCATACGAGGAGGACCCGAGCCTGTGAAGATAGTAAAGTATTCCACAACTTTCGGAAAGTGGATGGGAGAATCCAGGGAATAGAATGGCAGCCTTACCTCTATATAAACAAGAGCTTTCCCGAAGGCTAAAGGCATCGAACATCTCCCTAGTCTTCTATCAATAAATTTCCTTTGTAAAATTTGTGGAGTGTTTAGAATTTCCGAGTATTTTCGATTTTAGTTTTCGCTTTTAATTTTATGTACAAGAGGGTGATAGCCTTTATGAGAAGCTAAACATGTTTTCTCCTCCCGGAAGATTAATGATGTAATATATTTTTCTTTAAGTTCTTAATAAAATAAAGGTTGTTTGTTCAACATGTGTTCATAATGTACTTATTGATTCATCCCTTCAAAGAATTATTTCATACGCCCGGAGTAGGAAATGAACCAAGGCTCTGGCGATTCTTTGAAGAGTCGGATAACTTGCGATCATCTTCCCGGAGGGTGAGGTTGAATAGTGAGGAGTCGTTTGTCAAACGATCCGGGGCATTAATTTTCCGAACTGGTGGTGTTGCGAGCCATCTCACCCTGTCTTTTTGGCCAAAAAGAGTTATGAATTTTAAGGGATTTATTAATTTTATGGAAGCATGTTGGGCTTGATATGGTCGTAATGGACTATTTTCATTTTCGATCTAAAGACACAATTTTGTATACGGATAAATACTTGAAATAAGATCTGGATATAAGTATGTCTTGTTGAGTTTATAAAGTGGAAACCCGACATGATCCATTTAAAACCTCTCGAATAGAGATGAATCTAAGTAGGTGTAACAATGCCACGAACAAAACAAGTTCTGAGAAAATTCGGGTTCTTATTTCTAAAAATCCGAAAAACAAATTGATTAGGGAGTAAAAACTTTATGATTATTGTATAATGCAATATATTTATCATTATGGAGCAATCTGCCACAAATTAGAGTTTAAAAGTATAACTAGAACTATTGTTATTAAAGAATAAAATCTTAGAGGCAAAATCGTCCAAAGTGTGCAAAGTGTAATTATTTTCGTAGTTCGGGATGCAAAAGGTTAAAAATTAAAGTATAGGTTGTGAAGTGTAAAAAGGGGTAAAGTTGAGGTGGTTAAAAATAATTATCTCTATTTTATAAGTAAAAATAAAAAAACTTGGTCAAGCGAGATGATGATGGCCGAACCCGAACAAACTATTTGAATTTGCCTTGCTTGTTAAGATCCATGGAAATATGGAATGCTTCATAGCAAAAACATTCAAAACTAGTATCAGCTTTTGATGCTGATAGTTTTTTAATTCTTTTCCTGATCAACAAAACTGACCTATTACTTATTTACTTAAACAAAAAATGTTTTAGCTTCAAACACCAAACACTTTCATGTTAGATTTTTGAGTTTTTTTCGAATTTTTAGAGATTTTTGGGTATTTTCTTAATTCTGGCCGGATTCTGTAGTTTTTTATTTTTTGGAATTCTGCATTTCTTGTTATATTCAAGCTCTGTCTGCCTTCGATTTTGGTTAACCGTGTACCGAACTGAAAAAACCGAAAAAAATTGGTTTGGAATCCGAACTGGGAGTTCGGTTCGATTTTCGGTTTGAGTTTTTGACGAAATTTCGGTTCGGTTCAGTTAGGTTTGGACCGAATGAACACCCCTAGTTATTACACATGTCTATTTATGGAATTGTAATCTTGCTTAATATGTACACATGTAAAGAGCTAATATCATGAAAATGTGTTTGATATGAAATGTTGCCAAGTGTGATATTTATGCTAGTGGATAAGGAGGAAAGTCTTGTATAAATAGTGGAGAAGACGAATAAAGTATACACACGATTTCATTCTCACTTTGCATGATTTGTCTTCATTTTGCACATCAATTTATATCAATACACATTTGTCTTTGATTTGGATCAGTAATTACCTAAATGATATTTGGACAAATCTTTCACGTGTCGGGTTTGAGATCTTTGACCTGTAAGACAATATTAGGCTAGCGGAGTTGTCCCCATCTAAGATCCTCTAATGCTTAAGTCGATCGGGTTCTCGAGGTCAAGACTAATACAAGCTAGTAAATGAAAGAAATAAATAGTGAAAGTAAAAAGGTGTTACCCATGTGTTTCTTTGTAGCACAATATCTATAGATATTCTTGAGCAATGGGATGACAATATGTGTTATCATCTAAGAGTGTCTTTGTACTGTTGTCAGATTCATCTGATGGTCTCCATAGTGAACTAATGTTAATCTTTTCCCAATACAAGATCGGATTATCCTCTATTGGGTCGCACAAAAAGGGGCTCCTAGGTGGGTCTTGTCTTAGAGATTATATCCTATTTGTTGCACATTCATCATTCTTGCTTCCATTAATTTATGGCATAGCTACAAATATACTTTGCATGACAATAAATTAGCTATATAAATAAAGAGAAGGTATCTTATAAGACCATCTTACGAAACCTAATCCATAAGACGAAGCTCAAGATCCGGATATAGTATCCGGATCTTTTACAAATAAATATAGAAATTTTAGGATTGTTGCAACTCCTCTCTCCCTCTCCCGCTACAAGTCATTTCTCTCTCCTCGCCCCGCAACTCATCTATCTCCTCCACATTCTACAATCTCTACCATCCAACTCTCTTCACCCCAGACAATCTCCACTCGGATCACTACACCTCTCTCCCGACCCGCGTAATCTCCATACATCTCCATATAACTCATGTATGTAACTTTACAAGTAAATAATCGGTTGTTAGGTATACTTTTCAAAATAAAAGTGACACGATTTTAATAAAAAGTAATATTTTTCGAGTCTAAAGTGATACTATGTTAGGGAACTACTATATAATTTGTTAATTTGAAACATATACTTTTTAGAGTAAAATTGATACTTTTTTTTAATAAAATGTAACATTTTGAACAAGGTTGTATATTACTTTGCAAGTAAATAATGAGTTTTACTTTGAAAACGTATACTTTTCAAAGTAAAAGTGATATTTTTTTAATAAAAGTGATATTTTTTTAATAAAAGATATTTTTAAGTATAAAGTGATAATATGTCAAGGGAACTACTAATGTAACTTTGTTACTTTGAAAACATGTATTTTTTTAGAGTAAAATATATACCTTTTTTTAATAAAAAGTGATACTTTTGAACAAGGTCGTATATAACTTTGCAAGTAATCAGTTTTGTTACTTTAAAAACGTATACTTTTTAGGGTAAAAGTGATACTTTTCGAGTCTAAAGTGATACTTTGTCATCACATAATATTACAAAATGCCACCGCTCCCACAAAGATACTATCCGGCCGTCATAATATTACAAAAATACCACCGTGCCCCAGTAATGTTGTTTAACCTCATAATATTACAAAAACATTATCGCCCCACAAAATTATAAAAATGCAACGAGTTTAGGGTTGGATCCACTACAAGCAAACAATCAAATTCCAACAAAATAATTCCAACGAAATAGAAAATCGTTGGAATTTTTAAAATTTCAATGGAAATTCCAATGCTATATTATACCGTTGGAAAATTCCAATGAAAATTCCAACGGTAAACAAAACCGTTGGTATAAAATGTTGGAGTTCTGTTGGAATTTAAAATTCCAAAATGAGAAATTCCAACACCACAACAAACCATTGGAAAATTCCAACAATGATTCCAATAGTAATAATAAACTATCGAAAATATTATTGGAATTTTAAAAATTCCAACATGAAATTCCATCGCTAAAACATACCATTGGAAAATTCCAACAAAAATTCCAACGGTAAATCAAATGTTGGAATTAATCGTTGGAATTTCTTTGGAGTTTTTAAAATTCCAACGAAAATTCCAATGGTACAACATGTTGTTGGAAATTCCAATACCATTGGAAAATTTCAATAGGGGTTAAAAGATTTAATAGTATTATCCATATCAATAAAATATATTTTCTTCCTAAGTCAATCATATTGAAACTACATAGTTAAATGTGTTTGACTTGGGACAAATTAATGATGGGTGACCTCTTTGGGAAATTAAAAATGCTATATAATGAGATAAATTGATTGAATATTCCAACGGATATATACCATTGGAATTACCACTGGACTAAATTCCAATAGTATGATTCCGTTGGAATAACCGATGGAGTTTTTACAACGATTATATTTATTACAATGGTATAACTTTGTTGGAATTACTAGTGTTGGAAAAAATGTTGGAGTGTTTCCAACATTGTATATTCCAATGGATAAATAACGATGAAAATACCGTTGAAATATTTTTCCATTGGAATTTCTATTGGAATTTTGTCATTCCAACGACCATTTTGCCAACTATGCATTTTATGTTGGAATTTCCGTTGGAATCGATAATTCCAACGATTATTGGTCAAATTCCAACAGATTTTTCCGTTGGAATTTCCTTGTTTTCTTGTAGTGATCCATCTCATAGATTTAGATACGTGAGACGATCCTATATAAGTTTTTGTCATAAATAAATTAGCATACTTCATACTGTAGCGAGTTTAGGGTTGGATCAATCTGACAAATTTAGATACTTGAGACGATCCTATATAAGTTTTTGTCATAATAAATTAGCATACTTCATATTTGCGTAATAAATGGATCTCCCATAACAGATTCGCGAATTAATTGTATTCAAATCTGCTTTATAATAATGGTTATTGGTTAATCTTTTCAACTTTTAAAGTTGCCACTCAGTCAGTATCCAACTAATCTTCCACCAAATTCAACTTTCTTGGGATATCGAACTTAAAAATTTGGCCTTGTATGGTTGTGTTTCCAACCCCCTTTTTCCACTTTCCAACTATTCCTAGGAAAATGGGTTTATGTTTGTTTAAAAGTTTTTCAATAGAAATGAAGTCATTTCCGCCACTTTTTATGGAAAATATTCTTTTGAAAACACAACCAAACAATTTTTCATTCCAATTACGCAAACCTAGGTAAAAATACACTACAATCACGCAAATCTATGTCAAAAATAAATTTGAAAAACTATAATCAAACATATTCTCATTTTCTATTAGAAATTCGGACAACAAATCAAACATATTCTCAATTCTCACACGAAAACCAATAAAATTTGAAAATTCATTTTCCAACACTAAACCAACTAATTGGACTTGGAAATACATCCATACATCCCAGTTCTCAAAAAAAAAAAAAAAAAACTTAAAAATTTTAGTAATACAACTTAATTTGGCCCAATAGCAGTCAAAAAATGGGGGAAATTGTTTATTTATTGTAAAATTGAAATCAAATTGTCAAAATAGGGTAGAAATGGAGGAACTTGTTTCTTTACTCGGTGGCGCAGCAGGTGGATGCGCCTGAGCAATGGTTGGCGCATACCACTGCTGCGCCAACATTTTAATTTTTTTTTTATTTTCAAAAAGGTCAAGAAGGTGTGCATGCGCCAAAGACCTATTTTTAATTTTTTTTTGAAGAAAATGGGTTTGTATAAATCATGGCCATGTGTGATCAAGAATAAACTATGGTGCACTTTTTGGATCGTTTTGTGACCGTCATTCCAAAATAATCAAATCAAGATGACTTTTTAATTTTTGGATGGAATCACATATGCTTTTATATATTATGATTAGGTTGAAGAATTAGACGGTCCATTGTCCTTGGTATCATTTAAACCAAAAAGAGAATTAGACCCAAATTATATTTTGGTCCGTTTAAATCGAAGCCCATTAGGGCTAGCTCAAGATTAACCTAGACTGCTAGCCCGTTATTTTTATTTTTTGAAAAATAAATATTTTATAATTTGTTTTATAAATAGTTTAAACTTCTTTTTTATAACGTAGGATATAAATTATATTTTTAAATGGTGCTAAATCTAATTTTATAATTTTGTTGATGCAATATAATTATAAACGGGCTTGGGCTAAACGGGCCACTATCGGGCTATAAGTCAAAAATTAAAAAATATATATTTAAATGTAAAATTTTAAAGTCGAATATATATAACATTTAAGTTTAACATTTTAAGTTAAACTATTCGCCATAAATAATATTTATTTTTCAAAAATAAAAAGCCTGGCTAGCCCGATTAACCTTCTGGCTAGCCCCTAACGAGCTTCAATTTAAACGGGCCAAAATAATTCGGACCTAACTCTCTCTTTTTTTTTTTCGGTTTAAATGGTCCGGGCCAACGGACCGCAAACCATTTAACATCTCTAATTCTTCAACCTAATCATGATGTATAAAAGCACATGTGATTCCATCCAAAAATGAAAAAGCCATCTTGATTTTTCAACTATGGTACACCTTAAGTTGAATATATACAACATTTAAGTTTAACATTTTAAGTTAAACTATTCGTCATAAATAATATTTATTTTTCAAAAATAAAAATAACGGGCTAGCAAGGGCTAGCCAGTTAATCTTCGAGCTAGCCCTAATGGGCTTCGACTTAAATGGACCAAAAATAATTCGGGTCTAATCCTCTCTTTTTCGGTTTAAACAAATTAACAATGGACCGCAACCCGTTTAACATTTCTAATTCTTCAACCTAATCATAATATATAAAAGCATATGTGATTCCATTCAAAAATTAAAAAGTCATCTTGATTTGATTACTTTGGAATTAACGGTCACAAATAATCCAAAAAGTGTACCATAGTTTATTCTTGATACACATGGCCATGATTTATACAAACACCATTTTATTCAAAAAAAATAAATTAAAAAAGGTGGTCAGCGCATGCATACATCAAGCGAGCCTTTGAAAATAAAAAAAAAAATTAAAATGTTGGCGCGGCATAGTATGCGCCAACCATTGCTAAGGCGCCACCGAGTAAAGAAACAATTCCCCCATTTTTACCCTATTTTGACAATTTGATTTTTATTTTACAATTAATAAACAATTTCCCCCAAAAAATGCTATTGGGTTGGCCTAGCTAGGTAGAGGCACTAGCATGACAAAAAGATAAAGATAATATACCACCTACAAAATTTTATCTACAATATTTATGTGCCTATAAAAATTCTATTTTTCAATACCTAATCTAAACAAGGTTAAAATGTACTACAAACAACAACAACAACAACAAACTAAGCCTTTTAATCCCTCCACTGTGCCTCGGTATATATCATATCGCGCCATCGTTTACGGTCATAAGCCATATTTTCATTGATTTCTGGTATATCATATCTTGTTTAATAGCTTCTTTCCAAGTCTTTTTAGGCCTACCTCTGCTCTTTTGATTTGTGTGAGTGATTCTCTACCTTCTAAACGTCGCACAGTGCATCTAAAGGTCTCCTATAAACATGTCCAAACCATCTTAATCGTGTTTCTCTAATTTTCTCATCTATTGGTGCTACTCCCACTTTGTTTCTAATGTGTTCATTTCTTATTCTATGTAATCTAGTGTGTCCGCACATCCATCTTAACATTCTCATCTCTCGCTACCCTCATTTTTTGTTCGTGTTCATATTTAGTCGCCCAACATTCTCGCTCCATAAAGCATTGCGGGCCTTATGACCGTTTTATAAAATTTTCCTTTCAATTTTAATGGTATTTTACGGTCACAAAGGATAGAAGATGCACTCCTCCATTTATTCCAACCCGCCTGAATCCTATGTGTGACATCTTTATGGATTTCTCCATTCTCTTCAATTATAGATCCTAAGTATTTAAAACTCTTTGTTATACTCACTTCCCTCGTCCATCAATTTTAACTTTCGCCTCACCTTCTTCGTTGTTTTTACTAAAGTGGATTCCATGATTCTGTTTTAGCCCCGCTATATTAAAACCTTTTGATTCGAGTCTTCTCCAAACTTCCAATTTTGCATTTATTTCTTCCCTTGTTACATCAATTAAAAAGGTTAAAATGTACTCAATGAAATAAAGTTTTAGGTTATATAATTAACCCATAACTTTTAATGATTAAGCTCAATTCCAAGATTCAATATAGAAACTGCCATTCACGTAAGTACAAAGGAGAGACTCCCAAGGTCTTGTAGATTTCAGAATTACATTTTCCCGTTGAATCCGCAATCCAAATTTCATTTATATGATTGTTATGCTACAAAGGTTACCATTTCCAGAAGTGTACCATTTTTCTTTCTATTTTCTATTTTTTAGTTTTAAAAAAAAGTGAACTACAAGTTTCTCTATCCAGCTGTGAGGACCACATCAACATTTATAAAAAAACATATATTCAACACTTGTCTGTGGTTCTTTCTGGTAATGCTTTTTGAAAAAGTGAATGATTTCTACATTTTCAATTAGTATGAATGTTCAAATAATAAATCAATCAACAATTTCCTCCAAATGTCATTTTGGAAGTGCTTATTACTACTGTAAGAAAAGAGGCATCATAAAAAGGAAAAGCACATGCAAATGAAAAATGCACTTTGACCTCAAAGGCTCAGAATAAGAAAGGAATCCCATTTTGATGCATGGTGCTGTTTAGTAACAGACAATGTTACTCTGATGATTTTGTAGTGTCTAATTCTGAATCTGAGTTTTGATGCCTTTTTCTGTTTCCTTGGTATATGAAGTTGAGTTTTCCTGTACCAAAAATGATGGTTGGCTGGAATGGTAAGTCTAACAGCTGCTTGGCTTTTGTGTGGTCCTTTTCTATGCCAACAATAGTACCTGACAATATGGAATTTCTTGTTAGATTTAATATTAAAATCATATAATTCAAAATGATCAATTGAATTATTGACAAATATATTGAATCCAACTTATAAGCGTACTTGAATTCATAGTGTGTAAAATTTTCAGGTTAGCATCTTCCATAACCAAATCAACTTAGGTATTCAATATTAACTCTATTAAATGGGAAGCAGAGAAATGCAAATGTTGTCAAATTTAATTAATTTATGGAGTTATGAGGAATCGGATAGTGATCGAGAGTAATTAAGACTCTCAAACCTAGTCCGGAGGTCCGAGTTCGATTCTCATCGCCCATCCCCTCACATGATATGCACTTAAAACAATTATGGAGTTATGGTTCATAAACCTAAATGTATTTTTCATGTACTAGATCAATTAAAAGTCCCATCAACCGTAATTTGACTAATATTAAGTCTCTAGATATTGCTTGCATATCCTATATCCAATAAATATTTATAGAGCTTAAGTGAGTATTTACAAACATTACTTCTTCTTTTGGAGAAAGTAATTCATTGCTTATATAGCAAGTAGTTGATAATCAAAAGTTGGTAGTATTTGCAAATACAAGTCTGAGTAATTGATTAAGTTAAGATGGAGCATCCGGTGGAAAAGTTGTAAAAATGCTAATTTGTGTGTAAAAGTCAAATCGAAACAAAATCATAAATGTAAATCATCCATTTGTCAAAAAAAAAAAAATAAACCATCCCTCGTTTTTTAATTCTAATTAAATGAAGCGAGAATAATGTGATTTTCTCCAATTAAAAGATGATAATTAATTTTTTTAGTGTTTGCAAATACTCCCTAATTAAACAACTCATTTGGCTCCAACAAATTAAACAACCCTTATTATGACTGTTGTTGACTTGTATAAGTCGAAATAAAAAGTTCAAATAAATCCCATAATCGGTACACATATTATTTTCACCATGAGTATTTTCACCATGAGTATAATGTCATATTTTCTTTTCTTCTTTCTTCTTCTTCTTCTTCTTCTTCTTCTTCTTCTCTTCTTTCTTCTTATTATTATTATTATTATTATTATTATTATTATTATTATTATTATTATTATTATTATTATTATTACTAGTAATCCATGAAGTGCGTTGCACGTGTATTATTATTCTATTATTATTCTCATATATTATTATTTTTATTATTATTCACGTGTATTATTATTTTATTTTATTAGTTTATAATTTAAACTATCTATTAACATGAGTTGGTATTTATTACTTTATTTCAATAATAAAGCATTCATATAAAGTAAATAAAAATAAAATTAATTTATAAGTTTACATTTTCAACTATAGACTTAAATTTCAAATTCAATTATGGAAAACATCAAATGAATCGATTAAAAAGGTCAATTAAATATAGTAAATTTTAATAATTCAATATAATAACATTAGTGAAAATAGTTTGTCTATAATTGATACCTTGTTGACGTTCTTTGTAGAAAACATCATCTAACAAATATTTTCAATATTTTTCTCAAACATATTATGGACACCATAAAGAGTCTCAAGCCAAGTAATATAGTGAATAAATACCATTTATCACCGAATCGGGGTTCTTGAAATGGATAGGTTTTAATGCTCAATTCAAAATTTTCACTTGTTTATAGGTTTTTGGACTTTTAGAGAGATGATCCGTAGATGCGATCCTAATAATTCATTGTTTTTGCAAACAAATGATATAAACACAAAGATAGTATAAATTAAATGTATTATTATTGTTGTTATTTCTTATTGAGATTTCAATACTTTAATTATTGTGTGAAAACTAATCATTCAAGTGTTTTAATTCTAAACTAAATCAAAATTTCAAGAATCAATAATCATCTTACGTTTTCCCCACCTACACAAAATTCCTTACTATTTTTTATTCTATGTATAACTTAGTAAGAAAAAAATAAATTAGGCCATTTCATATCATAGAGTTAACGTGTGGATAATTCAAGATAATAGGTGTTAATGGTGCATTTTTTTATAGTGACTAATGAGAAAGAGAAAAGGTTCAATGCATTGTGAATATGTTGTCCATATAATATATATTTTCTATGCTATAGACTATACGCTTTTAAAGAAGAATGAATAAAGACATCTATAATCAATTGACAAAATTTAAATTAAGATGTTATTCAAAATACTATGACAGAAAAAAATCATGAATAAAAATGTATAGCAAACTATTTTTCATTAGATATAAAATGTAGTTGTATTACCGTAAATTTTATCTATATAAACATGAGATAAATCAAACATAGAATATAAATGGTGTCATTGACATCTATGTCTGTTCTCTAATATTTACTTCAGTAGTTGTAGACCCTTGAGTTTTCTCATTTTATTCAACAATGAATTGTTATAATCGCTCATCAATCAAAAGAAATTGTAGAATACGATGAAAATTTCACAACATGAAAATGTCTATTTAGGAAGTTTAAAAATGCAATGCACGGACAAATTTCTTTTTTTTTGGTAAATATTTGAATAAGATTTTTTCTTAAAGGTAATATATAGATGTCCATTTTGAGTGTTATACAATTTGAAAAAATTATCGCGTTGAACAAATGTTGTCCTTTTATTGTAAGGTAATGAATTTATAGATTGATGAATATTTTATTTTAAGGTAAGATTTTGTCAATTTTTCCCTAAACATATTTTCAATTATCTCGATCATATAGCATTGACATTGTCAAATTCAATTAAAAATATAAATAAATACTCGCAAATTCGATTAAAATTTTAAATAAATATTCGATTACAATAATTTCCTAATATAAAAAGTAAAAAGAGCGCAATTTTTTTTTAATTTCGGATATCTTCTATTATATATATAGACTAATTAATTAATTATAGTCAAAGACTATATAAATTTTAAAATATGAATAATACATATATATATATATATAGAATTTATTGTCACGCCCAAACGGGGATGCGACGAACGATCCACAACTTAAATACAATAACCAAACAAATCCGCACAAATATCAACGAGAACCCAATGAGACAGAGTCTAAATAGCGTGAAATAAATAACAAGTACGAATACAACTTACGATCTACAATCCATAATCCATTTTACAACCCGGAAATCAACAAAATATAGCGACTTAAAGTCAAAGGGTCCTACGCCCTTCGATTTACAAACCGGAATGGAACGAAATACAAAAGTCCGACAACAACATAAGAAAAGAGTCCAATCAACAACAAGAAATAGTAAATCCGGCAAGCGGAGTACAAGGTCTCAATCCAGGCTTTGCTCAACATCTTCAACGAAATCCTCATCTAAGGTTAGAAAATAGGTGGGGATGAGACAAAATCTCGATGGATGGGGTGATCGTAATGCAAGTGTGGCGCAATATAGTTAATGTGAGAAAACAGTTATATGAAAACGCGTGAGTATGATGCATGGATTCACACACAATTCATAAGCGTCGTGATAAAATATTTAAATAATATACTTATACTGATTGAAAAAAAAGCAGCTTCATGGTCACACAAGACTATGTGATTCATTCAAGACATGTAGATTGCGTGCGTAGTGTAACGCCAATCCCAATGCAAGGCAAATAATGGTTGCGTGCGGATTTGTAGCGCCAACCAATGCAAAATAGGTAATGCGGTTGCGTGCATTTTAAAATGTAACGCCAACCAAAACGGGTCCAATAACTCCTAATCGTGTGGATCGGACATCAATTCCTTCGTTCTTCCTTGTAACTCCACGGTCGATGGTCCAAGACCGCACCTTATCGCTCCGTGACAAAGACAAAATCCACAGTGAGCTTGCAAGGCTCGGATCTGTCATAATCATGATTATACCTCAAGTACTACGACTGCTTCCGGACAAACTTCGTCCCTCGCCATTGGGGATTAGGGCGATGGGGCCTAAGAGTGGAATAGCGGCCGAGCTGCGCCTTGCCCATCCCCGACGTATCCATTCCGAGTAGTGAGCTCGACACACCAAGTTGACTCGAGCAGAAAGTAATTACAAGTACAAGCGATCAACCTGGCGATCGAGTATTATTGATTCAAGAAGCGCTTTTAGGAAACTTTTTGAAAAACGCGAGTGGCAATTATGGCGTTGATGGAGTATTTGGATGAGAAGATGATCATAGGAAGGATAAGAAATCTTCGATATCTTGAAAGATTAGGTGGAACATGAGTCCCGTTATAGATTCAAAATCGCAAGGCGAGGAAGTCGCTCCGCGATCGTTATTAATCGGTCAAATTGATCCGATAAGTCAAGGGTTTTTGGGAAAGTAAAATACTTTAATTAAATCTCCAAGTCAGAGGGTCCAGGGCTATTTTAGTAAAAGAGAAAATAATTTGAGTTAGGTCCTTTATAAAAGAAAAATTGTAATTTAGCCCCGTTTTGTAAAAACTAACACTTTTGGGGTTAAAAATTGAATAAATAAATATCCCGACCTTGAAAAATTAAGAGGTCAGTTCCTAAATTCTCCAAATTGTCCAGAGATTCAGGTTTTTAAAATTTTGAGGTCGAGATTTTGTAAAATTCTCACATTGGCCCCAAATTTGTAAAAATTGCCAATTCGGACCTTAAGTTTTAAAAATTCGGAACTCACAAACCGGAAGGGATTTTAATGTGATTCCAGTTGGAAAATGTCACTAAGGTTAGTAGGATATTGGGACAAAAGCAGTTTTTAAAAGAAATATGTGTAGGTCCTTTAACTTTTGAAAATATCATTTTTGTCCCATTTTGAAATAATTGCCTATAAGGCTTAGGGGTCCAATTATTATGAAATTTGAACCTTGGGTCCAAAATATAATTAAGTTATAGTTAAGTTAGTATTTCCAGGTGCATGGGCTGCATAAGTCCTGGAAATTTCATTTGGGTCCTCAAGTTTAGTATTTTACACATTAGTCCCTCAATTTTAGAAAAATTGTTTTCCAAGCCCTAACCACTTGGGATTTTGGAACACCTTTAAAATATGTCATTCCCAGTACCTTAAGAGTAAAAATTTCAAATTTTAAAGTTTAGGTCTGGTACAGTTTTAAAAATTACAAAGTAGCCCTTAAACTTACAAAATTTTACAATCTAGTCCTTGGGCTTTTAAAGGTTGATTTTATTTATCTTAAAACTCTTAAAACTTTATTAAAATGTCCAAAAGTCATTTTTGAACCTGAGTACAGTCCCAAATTTCGAAATTTGCAGAGGGGTCCTTTAACTTTTATTTTCTTGCAATTTAGTCCACCAACTTTCCATTTTTACATTTTTAAGTCCAAAATTGAAATTTAATCAATTATGCTCGACTTTTCCAGGTTATAAGGCATCCAAAACATAGATTTTAAAGATCATACACATGCATGTCCAATACATACAAGAATTCATCAAATAGAACATTAAAGTGTACATGCATGCACCTAAATTCAATAAATAGTAATTTTGAGCAACTCTTGAGAATTTTCATGACTTGATACATAAAATTGACATGCAATACATAGATTATATATATCTCAAGGCTCATGATCAAATTTTCTACATGCATTTAATCAAAACACCTAAAAGTTGGAAAATATTTTTCCACCCACCTTAAAATTGGAAATTGTGAAATAAAAGGACAATTTCACAAATTTTGGATGAGGCTTCTTAGGTCAGCCCCTAAGTCAAGAAATATCAAAAATTTGAAGTTAGAAAAATGAGAGAAAAATTAAGGATAAAAAGAAGGAAATAAGGAAAGGAGAAAGGACTACACTTTACCTCAGTGTAGTAGGTGTTTGGAGACTAGTTGAAGCTTGAAAATTGGAAATTTTGGCTCAACTCCAAAATCACCTAAGGTCAGTCCCTATTTCTCAAAAATGAAAAAGGGGTGTTAAAATTTGAAAAAAATAGAAAGAGTAGGAAAGAAGGGTCTAGTACTCAATTCTTACCTTGTAGTCTAAATTCCTCTACTAGTTTCTCTTCAAGCTTGAGGTCCTTCTTCAAAAATGTTGTCAAGCTCTAATCTTCAAAGTCTTCTAAATGTACCTCCAAACCAAATTCAAACTTAAGTTAAGAAGGTGGAAGAGACGAACAATGTGATATCAAAAATGGATTGAAGATAAAATTTCTTACCTTGGTATAGTTTGGTTCGATTTTTATGAAGTATAAGGAGGAAAATGTTGAAAATTTTTCTAAGTATAGAAGAAAAAATAAGAAGAAGAGTAGAGAGAAGTTGGGAGTTTTTAGAGAGAAGGAGGAGGATTTATGTAGGAGATGAATGTGTTAGTGATAAAAATGAAATGGAATTTTGGCACAAAATGGCCCTCATGGCCACCTAGTGAGAGAGGGGGAGAGGAATTTTTTTTTCAAATTGTGTCTTGCATTTTGCCTCATGCATGGGAGACAATTTGAAGGTCAAAGGTATGGGCAAGACTTGGTTTGAATGGAATGTTGGAAGACTTCCAACATGTTGGCAAAAAAAATATTAAAGAAGTGATGTGAGGGATGATGTGTATAATGTTTGAATTAATGGTATAATTATACACAAGATGACTAATATATGGTGTAGGTGTACAAGAGTTGGATGATATTTTTACTCCAAAATATCCATGTTGGCCGTCCACTTCAAGGGTATTATGGTAATTCCATATATATTTTTTTGTCCCAAATTTGATGATAATAGATGAAATATATCAATCTCCAAAATAATTAGTGATTTCCTTGATCACTTGTAAGTCTCATGATCACTTAATCTAAATCAAATTCTTAATTCTATAAGGTAAAAGTCTCTAAAATAAATAGTCTCTTAAAATTCTAAGGTGACTAATAAATACAAAAATAGTAATAATGATCAATCAAGTGATCATAAATGAGGAATAGAATTAACAAAGATCATGATCACAAGTAATTAAATAAAATGAAATAAAATACAAAATGTATATATTATTAATAATTACACGTCAAAATGATGCGGTAAAATAGTCGATCAAAAGTATAAACAATAAGGATCAATTAATAGCTCGGAAAAATCGGGGCTTCACATCCTCCCCTCCTTAAAAGAATTTGGTCCCCAAATTCTCTTCAGAATAGTTCTGGATATTGATTCCTCATGTCTTCTTCCTTCTCCCACGTTGCGTCTTCGTCTCGGTTGTGGTTCTGCCACACCACTTTAACCATCGGAATTTCTCTCTTACGCAACTGTCGTATCTGCTGATCAATGATCCGGATCGGCCTCTCGGTGTAGGATAGATTTTCCATTAGAGGAGGAGTATCTCGAGTGATGATATGCTCGGGATCTGGTTGATACTTCTTCAATCTCGATACGTGGAATACATCGTGCATTCCCGCATATGGTGCTGGTAACTCGAGTCGGTAGGCTAATTTCCCGATCCTTTGTAAAATCTTGTAAGGTCCAACATATCTCGGACTCAACTTGCCTCCTTTCTTCGGATTGATCAATCCTTTCCGTGGTGAGAGTCTGAGAAATACTTCATCACCGACTTCAAATTCCAAATCCTTTCTTCTCTTGTCCGCGTAACTCTTTTGGCGGCTCTGAGCTGTGCGAATCCGCTCCTTGATCAGCTTGACCTTCTCCATGGCCTCCTGAACTAAGTCGACCTTTGGAATTGAGGATGACTTTCGTTTCTCTTTCGAGTCCATTGGTCGTCAATCTCCCATGTAATGGGGATCTACATTTTCGCCCATATAATGCCTCGTAGGGTGCCATCCCAATCGTGGCTTGATAACCTGTTATTGTGGCGAACTCGGCTAATGGTAAGTGCGAATCCCAACTTCCTTGAAAATCCAATGTGCGGGGCTCGCAACATATCTTCAAGGGTTTGAATTGTTCGCCGAGACTATCCATCGGTTTGTGGATGTCTTTCTTTGTCTTTGAAACTTAGCGAGTACCCATTCCTCGTGCATGCACTTCCAAAATCTGAGACAAACCTCGGGTCTCTGCCGGATACTATGTCGATGGTACTCCATGCAATCGAATGATTTCTGGATATAAGTTTGTGCAAGTTTCTCGCAAGCTATCGGTTTTCTTGATGGGTAAAAAGTGTGCGATTTCGTGAGTCGGTCTCACAACTACCCAAATAGCATCATGGCCTCCTCGGTCCTTGGTAGATCCGTCACGAAGTCCATCGTTATGTGTTCCCATTTCCACTGGAATTCTCAACGGTTGTAGTAAACCGGATGGTCGTTGGTGTTCGCTTTTACTCGTTGACAAGTTAAACATCTCGCAACGAACTCGCTACCTGGTTCTTCATGTTTACCCACCAATAACTCCTTTTCAAATCTTTATACATATTGTTTCCTCCGGGATGTATAGTGTACTTTGAACGGTGTGCCTCTCATTAGATTTTATTCCTAATCGCTCGTCATTCAAGACACACACTCGATTCGGAATCAAAACTCCATCTTCAGTACCGAGAATTCTAATCTCTCTCCTTTAAGTATCTTCTCCTTCGCTTTTTGAAGATGTGCATCTTTCTCCTTGCGCTTCTTTGATCTCATTCAATATTCGGGTTTAACCGAAATGTTAGCACATGAAATCGAGTATTGGTTCTTGTCGATTCCAATTGCTCAACTCTTCTAATGATTCCCACTCTCGAATCATAAGTCCGGCTAAGCTCGCCTTTTCAGCTAGAGCGTGCGCTACGACGTTAGCATTCCCGGGATGGTATTGAATATCAAAGTGATAGTCCTCAATCAACTCCATCCATCTCCGTTGCCTCGCATTGAGGTCTTTTCCGAGAGAATAGGTACTTCAAGCTCTTATGGTCCGTGAAAACCATGAATGTTGCTCCGTAGAGATAGTGTCTCCATTTCTTCAACGCGAACACTATTAAGCGCCAATTCCAAGTCATGCGTTGGATAATTGGCCTCATACGGCTTGAGCTTTCGTGATGCATAAGCGATAACTTTTCCTTCTTGCATGAGCACCGCTGCTCCTAGTCCTTCTTTTGATGCATCATGAGACGACAAAGTTTTACGTTCCTTTGGAAGGGCTAAGATTGGAGCCGTAGTAAGTTATTTCTTGACTCTTGAAACTCGCCTCGCACTTGTCATTCCACTCAAACTTGACTTTTGCTTCGGTTAGTCGAGTGAGTGGTCCTGGCTATCTTGGAAAAATCCTAGATAAATCTTCGATAATATCCACTAGTCCTAGGAAACTCCCCGATTTCCGTTCTGACTCAGTTGTTTCCATTCAACCACCGTCTGCACCTTGAAGGATCCACTGCAATCCCGTCCGGGATCTATGTGTCCCAAGAACGCGACTTCACTAAGCCAAATTCGCACTTTGAATTTGGCATACGGCTATGCTCTCGTAGTGTCTCTAAAACAATTTTCGATGACGTTAGTGCTCTTCTCTAGACTTAGAGTATACGAGTATGTCATCAATGAATATCACTACGAATTGATCCAAATAAGGTTGGAAGACTCGATGCATCGAGTCCATAAATGCTTCTTGGTGCATTCGTTAGACCGAAAGGCATCACTACAAACTCGTAGTGTCCATATCGAGTTTGAAATGCGCTTTTGGAAATATCTCCTTCGGATCTTGATTGATAATATCCTTCTCAGTAAGTCAAACTTGAGTACACCGCTCCTTGAAGTTGATCAAATAGTTCGCCTATCCTCGGGAGGGGATATTTGTTCTTGATGGTCACACTATTAAGTCCACGATAATCTATACATAGTCTTAATGTGTCATCCTTCTTTTTGACGAACAAAGACAAGTGCTCCCCACGAGAGGCGTGCTCTGGTCGATAAATCCCACATCCATCGCTTTTTGTAATTGCGTTTTCAACTCTTGTAACTCAAGAGGAGCCATTCTATACGGTGTTACGGCAATCCTGGGCGGCCCACGGCAACACCTCGATGGTGAACTCGACTTCCCTATCCCGAGGGGCAGTGGTGAGTTCTTGTGGAAATACATCCGTGTATTCGATACTACAGTACTTGGTTGATTTGTGTCTCAACCTTGGGTTTGTTAATTACAAACGCCAAGTACCCTCGAGCCCCTCTAGTGATCGCCCTTCTCGCTTTCATTCTTTGAAATGATTGGGGCAATCTTAACTCGTGCCCTTCCCAAAATCTCCACTTTGGGTTTTAAAGGTTCACATAGCTTAATGGACTTGTTATGGCAGTCCATTTGTGCATGGTGTGCGATAACTTGATTCATTCCCAATATCACGTCGTATTCTGATATAGGTAATAAGATCAAATCGGCAGAAAATTTATCTCAAAGAATATTAACTTCGCATGCATTATAGATAATATCTCATTATCGACTTGCACCCATAGGAGTTGACACTTCTAAACATATAGGCATATGTTCCATGCATCCATGCAACTTTGTGTACAAAATGCGGTGCAACAAATGAATGCGTTGATCCAGGGTCGAACAATATTTTAGCGTAGTGGTTAGATACTAGAAGCGTACCTTCCACCACATCCGTTGCCTCCGGAGCCTCCCCGTCCGGCTAGTGCAAATGCTCGAGTGGGCATCCTTGCCCGATTACCCGGCCATTTCTTGCTTCTCGCGGTTGCGTCTGTTTAGTTCGGTCATCGTTTCGGGCAATCTTGCGGTACCGGGTGCCGACATTACCACAACGCAAACACCTTCCTTGTTTACGCCAACAGCTTGTTGGCGATGTCCCGTTTTCGCAATGTGCACACTCTTGACCCGACTTTCCTTCCTTTGGTCTATTTCCACTTGCATGCTTTTATTAATCGGTCCCTTCAAACTTAGCAAAGGGCGGTTTAGATGGGCCGCCCACACCCCCTCTTAAGATCGCTTCGATGGCCTATTCTCGAATCATCCAATACGGTTGATCCCACTCAATGCGAGAGTCGCTTTACCGCGGCCGAGTAGGTTGCCGATTCAACAGTCAACAAACAAGCTTTACAAGTTCCGCCAATCCTCGAGTGAACGTGTAAAGCTTATCCTCTTGATCGATTGTCCCCAGAGCATACTTGGACAATCGGTGAAACTCGCACTTCATCTTGAGCTACAGTCAGATTCCTTGCCCCAACTGTGAAATTCATCTCGGCGTGCTTCTTTCACAACCTGTGGAATATACTGTTCATTGAACTCAGCCAAGAAATTTCCCCATGTTTTTACTACTCGGTCCTGTTCCCATCTCCTTTCAACTGCCCTCCACCAGTCTCTAGCAGCCGATTCCAGACGAAATACAACGAGTGTGACTCTCTGCTCGTCGGAGTATTGAAGAGCATTGAAGATATTCTCCAGCTTCTCTATCCATTCTTCTGCTTTCACATCGTCCGGCTCTCCCAAGAAGGTTGGTGGGTCGAACCGCAGGAATCGCTCCAACGTGCGATCGTTCGCCTCTCTGGTGGGTTCGGGAGCACGGGGTTGAGGCTCGCCTCGCCGTTGCCTCATAAAAACCAGATTTCTTTGTAAGGCTTGTGCGGTCGATTGTCTCCGCAGCAGTGGAGGAGGTGGTGGTAATCCGAGAGGGTACCCGATCCCGGGTACATTATCGTCTCCTCGTGGAACGTGACGAGGTCTCCCACATCCTCGATGTTCGCGCATTCTCGTATCTTGAAGCGTTAGTTGCGATTCGTGAGTAAATGAATACAATAATTATTCGCGTAAAGCAAGGAATATCGCAGGAAAGTAACATCAAACACAATACACTCGAATAAATAGCAAAAAGGCATATACATTAATGTAAAATTTGATTACACCCAAAGTACAACAAAGAAAATTACTAAGTCGATACATCGAACCAAAACTACATCCAATCTAGTACTAAAGAAAGTAAGGTACAACACCGAATACACGGCTACAACAACAAAAGTACAAACGACAATCTGCTAACTAATCGGTGAGATCGCCATCATCGCCGCCGCTTATGTCCATAATCGGGCCGGGTCGGGCCGAGGTGGCGCCAACCTCGGGCAATCCACGAAGTCCAACCACCGCTCGAATCACGAGCCTCATTGAGTGGAGCAGCCTCGAGTGCCTTCGGCTCTCCAATGTCGATCGATCCTCCTCGATCCTCCTCGGCGTCAGTACGTGCTCCACCTCGGTCGGTGGCAATGGGCGAGCATTAGTCGCTAAAGCGACCTCTAGTCTAAGGCGTCTCTCGAGCTAGGGCTGTGTAAGGTCCTCTATGACCGTCATTTGCTTGATGAGGGTCTCCTCCAAGCGCTCAACGGTGCCACGAGATAGGCGGGCGTCAATCTCCCATTTCTCGGCGCCGTCACTTGTCCTCTTCATCTTCTCCCGCATGTTATCCAAGCGCTCCCGGATACTCAGTATTTGGTCCTCCCGTGCTCTTATGGTGTTATCGCGTCCTGATGACAGAGTCGCCTTGTTCTTCTCATTCGCTCATCGCTAAGCGCCGAGTCAGTCCCTATGCGTTAGCGCTCCCGGGCTAGTTCTCGTGGTCGCGTTCACTTTCCCTGCCAATGGATCATCAATGCCCGTAATATTCCGCCAAAGACGAGCATGGAATACATCCTACCATGTAGCGGCGTCGCTCCATCCGATCAAACAAAACTAAGGCGGATCACCAAAGGTAGAGGAAAGATAAGGAGAAAATAAGGAAAGAATGAATAAGAAAATCAGTCAAGAATCAACTAAGTCAAGACAAGTATGACTATGAAATCTCAAAATATGCGTTCTAACTTAGTTCAAATATCTATAAGACGGTTCTATGCCAATTTGAAATCGATTTCACACTTAATTGGTTAAGTCGCGGTATTACCCAAAACACGCATCGGGGTCCTATCCTGGGTCGGCTGTAAGTTTCCATCTTACTAGCCGAGCTCGATACCACTACATTTGATCACGCGCCCAAACGGACGCGACGAACGATCCACAACTTAAATACAATAACCAAACAAACCCAGCATAAATATCAACGAGAACCCAATGAGACAGAGTCAAAATAGGGTGAGAAATGAAATAAATAACAAGACGAATACAACTTACGATCTAAATCCATAATCCATTTTACAACCCGGAAATCAACAAAATATAGCAACTTAAAGTCAAAGGGTCCTACGCCCTTCATTTATAAACCGGAATGGAACGAAATACAAAAGTCCGACAACAACATAAGAAAAGAGTCCAATCAACAACAGAAATAGTAAATCCAAGAAGCGGAGTATAAGGTCTCAATCCGAGCCGGTTCGGATCTTCAACGAAATCCTCATCTAAGGTTAGAAAATAGGTGGGGATGAGACAAAAATCTCAGTGGATGGGGTGATCGTGTGCAAGTGTGGCGCAATATAGTTAATATGAGAAAACAGTTATATGAAAATGCATGAGTATGATGCATGGATTCACACAAAGTTCGCAAGTCATGATAAAATATTTAAATAATATACTTATACGATTCAGAAAATTGATTCATGGTCACACAGCACTATGTGATTCATTCAAGACAGTAGGATTGCGTGCGTATGTAACGCCAATCCCAATGCAAGGAAAATAATGGTTGCGTCGGTTTGTAGCACCAACCAATGCAAAAACAGTAGCGTTGCGGTTTTAAAATGTAACGCCAACCAAAACGGGTCCAATAACTCGAATCGTGTGGATCGAGACAGCGATTCCTTCGTTCTTCCTTGTAACTCCCGGTCGGTATGGTCCAAGACCGGCACCTTATCGCTCCGTAGGCAAAGACAAAATCCACAGTGGAGCTTGCAAGGCTCGGATGACTGTCATAATCATGATTATACCTCAAGTACTACGACCCGCTTCCTCGGACAAACTCCGTCCCTCGCTTGCGGGATTAGGGCGATGGGGCGGAAGAGTGGAATAGCAACCGAGCTGCCCGGTTCCATCCCCCGACGTATCCATTCCGATCGTGAGCTCGACACACCAAGTTGACTTAGGCAGAAAGTAATTACAAGTACAAGCGGTCAACCGGCAATCGAGTATTATTGATTCGAGGGAAGCGAGTTTTAGAAAACTTTTGAAAAACGCGAGTGGCAATTATGGCGTTGGTGGAGTATTTGGATGAGAAGATGATCATCGAAGGATAAGAAATCTTCGATATCTTGAAAGATTAGGTGGAACATGAGTCCCGTTATAGATTCAAAATCGCAAGGCGAGGAAGTCGCTCCACGATCGTTATTAATCGGTCAAATTGATCGATAAGTCAAGGGATTTTGGGAAAGTAAAATACTTTAATTAAATCTCCAAGTCAGAGGGTCTAGGGCTATTTTAGTAAAAGAGAAAATAATTTGAGTTAGGTCCTTTATAAAAGAAAAAATGTAATTTAGCCCCGTTGTGTAAAAACTAACACTTTTGGGGTTAAAAATTGAATAAATAAATATCCCGACCTTGAAAAATTAAGAGGTCAGTTCCTAAATTCTCCAAATTGTCCAGAGATTCAGGTTTTTAAAATTTTGAGGTCGAGATTTTGTAAAATTCTCACATTGGTCCCAAATTTGTAAAAATTGCCAATTCGGACCTTAAGTTTTAAAAATTGAACTCACAAACCGGAAGGGCTTTTAATGTGATTCCAGTTGGAAAATGTCACTAAGGTTAGTAGGATATTGGGACAAAATCAGTTTTTAAATGAAATATGTGTAGGTTCTTTAACTTTTGAAAATATTATTTTTGTCCCATTTTGAAATAATTGCCTTTAAGGCTTTTAGGGTCCAATTATTATGAAATTTGAACCTTGGGTCCAAAATATAATTAAGTTATAGTTAAGTTAGTATTTCCAGGTGCATGGGCTGCATAAGTCCTGGAAATTTCATTTGGGTCCTCAAGTTTAGTATTTTACACATTAGTCCCTCAATTTTAGAAAAAATGTTTTCCAAGCCCTAACCACTTGGGATTTTGGAACACCTTTAAAATATGTCATTCCCAGTACCTTAAGAGTAAAAATTTCAAATTTTAATGTTTAGGTCTGGTACAGTTTTAAAAATTGCAAAGTAGCCCTTAAACTTACAAAATTTTACAATCTAGTCCTTGGGCTTTTAAAGGTTGATTTTATTTATCTTAAAAATCTTAAAACTTTATTAAAATGTCCAAAAGTCATTTTAAACCTGAGTACAGTCCCAAATTTCGAAATTTGCAGAGGGGTCCTTTAACTTTTATTTTCTTGCAATTTAGTCCACCAACTTTCCATTTTTACATTTTTAAGTCCAAAATTGAAATTTAATCAATTATGCTCGACTTTTCCAGGTTATAAGGCATCCAAAACATAGATTTTAAAGATCATACACATGCATGTCCAATACATACAAGAATTCATCAAATAGAACATTAAAGTGTACATGCATGCACTAATTTTGAGCAACTCTTGAGAATTTTCATGACTTGATACATAAAATTGACATGCAATACATAGATTATATATATCTCAAGGCTCATGATCAAATTTTCTACATGCATTTAATCAAAACACCTAAAAGTTGGAAAATATTTTTCCACCCACCTTAAAATTGGAAATTGTGAAATAAAAGGATAATTTCACAAATTTTGGATGAGGCTTCTTAGGTCAGCCCCTAAGTCAAGAAATATAAAAAATTTGAAGTTAGAAAAATGAGAGAAAAAATTAAGGATAAAAAGAAGGAAATAAGGAAAGGAGAAGGACTACACTTTACCTTGTGTAGTAGGTGTTTGGAGACTAGTTGAAGCTTGAAAATTGGAAATTTTGGCTCAACTCCAAAATCACCTAATGTCAGTCCCTATTTCTCAAAAATGAAAAAGGGGTGTTAAAATTTGAAAAAAATAGAAAGAGTAGGAAAGAAGGGGTCTAGTACTCAATTAACACCTTGTAGTCTAAATTCCTCTACTAGTTTCTCTTCAAGCTTGAGGTCCTTCTTCAAAAATGTTGTCAAGCTCTAATCTTCAAAGTCTTACGAATGTACCTCCAAACCAAATTCAAACTTAAGTTAAGAAGGTGGAAGAGATGAACAATGTGATATCAAAAATGGATTGAAGATAAAATTTCTTACCTTGGTATAGTTTGGTTCGATTTTTATGGAGTATAAGGAGGAAAATGTTGAAAATTTTTCTAAGTATAGAAGAAGAAAATAAGAAGAAGAGTAGAGAGAAGTTGGGAGTTTTTAGAGAGAAGGAGGAGGATTTGTGTAGGAGATGAATGTGTTAGTGATAAAAATAAAATGGAATTTTGGCACAAAATGGCCCTCATGGCCGTCCACCTAGTGAGAGAGGGGAGAGGAATTTTTTCAAATTGTGTCTTGCATTTTGCCTCATGCATGGGAGACAATTTGAAGGTCAAAGGTATGGGCAAGACTTGGTTTGAATGGAATGTTGGAAGACTTCCAACATGTTGGCAAAAACAAAATATTAAAGAAGTGATGTGAGGATGATGTGTATAATGTTTGAATTAATGGTATAATTATACACAAGATGACTAATATATGATGTAGGTGTACAAGAGTTGGATGATATTTTTACTCCAAAATATCCATGTTGGCCGTCCACTTCAAGGGTATTATGGTAATTCCATATATATTTTTTTGTCCCAAATTTGATGATAATAGATGAAATATATCAATCTCCAAAATAATTAGTAATTTTCTTGATCACTTGTAAGTCTCATGATCACTTAATCTAAATCAAATTCTTAATTCTATAAGGTAAAAGTCTCTAAAATAAATAGTCTCTTAAAATTCTAAGGTGACTAATAAATACAAAAATAGTAATAATGATCAATCAAGTGATCATAAATGAGGAATAGAATTAATAAAGATCATGATCACAAGTAATTAAATAAAATGAAATAAAATACAAAATGTATATATTATTAATAATTACCCGTCAAAATGACGCGGTAAAATAGTCGATCAAAAGTATAAACGACAATAAGGATCAATTAATAGCTCGGAAAAATCGGGGCTTCACATTTATAGTACGATTCGCTTTTGGTATAAAGTAGGAATACCATTTATAAAATATTACTAATTTTTATACATATAAAATAGGAATACCATTCATAATATTTTTCTAATATATATATATAGTAGGAATATCATTTACAATATTTTTCTAAATTAAAATATTACAAAAATAAGAAATAAAAAGAGCGGAATTTTTTTGTTTTGGACTCCTAATTTTTATACATACTAGTAATCCCGTCGTGCGTTGTTGACGAGTATTATTATTTTAATATTCATATAAAATAAATAAAAATAAAAATTTATATATCAAATCTATATTTTTATTTATAGACTTAAATATCAAATTCAGCTCGTTTAGATTTATCTCAATATATGCATATCTCTATATTATAGTTATATCCATCACTCTTTTTCACACACATTGTACCTCTCTATAAAAAATTACATATGCATATCCGTGAGACATATATTTTCATAGTGAACTTGTACTTTGTTGAAAACGTTTCACAATCCTAAAATTTTATCTCAGAAGTTTATTTAAAAAAACAATGTATGACGAATGTTATGTTTGGTAAATATTCAATAACATTTTTTTCTTAAAGGTAATACATAGCTATCCATTTTGAGTTGTATCTTGTTTAGAAAAATTCGAGCGTGACCAAACTATTGTCCTTTTATTGTAAGGTAATAAATTTGTAGATTGATAAATCTTTAATATTAAGGTATGATTTTCTCAATTTTTCCTAAACGAATTTCTAATTATCCTTTCCAGCTTTTGGTACAATAATAAGATGGAATACAATTTATAATCTTTTCCTAACAAATGAACAAAATCTTTGAATAAAATATTGACTTTAAATATTCTATTAATGGAAAGCCGTGCATCATTACTTTGTACTTAATGAGCAATATTTTCTACAAATATTTATTATGGTAATTTGTGTATCTAATATTTAGCTATATAATAAATATACATCTACATATATTAATATCAAAATTAATGTTCAAGATTTTCAATTAATATCGATTGCAATATTTACGATTAAGATTTTGCAGAAAATAATTCCAAATTTAGGAAGTGAAAATGAGCGGGAAATTTAGTTCCAAACTTTTGTTGTTATATATATATATATATATATATATATATATATATAGATTAAGCAATTTAGCTAGATTATAAAACATTATTTTGAAGTTTTGATAGTTTATAAAACATAAGAAAACTATCGTTTTAATTTTCAAAAGTCTAATTAGTATCGCTTTGTTATTTTTCAAATTACATTCATTAAGGAATAATTCGAATGAACTTGTATAACAAAGACAACCTTCGAGACTTAAAGCTATTTCTTTTGTTTACGTTATATTATATTCAATTGAGTCATCCCAATTTGTATCATATACTAATATTTTTTATAATTAGTTCTGTTATTTTTCTTAACTATATCATTTCTTTCCTAATTTTTCTTTAATTACTTTATTTATTGTGAGTTCAATTTAGAAATATAATTGTTTATTATTTATATAATAGAAATTATTTTCTTAATTATTGTTAATTGTATATGATTATTGTTAATTACCCAAATATAAGATTTTTGGATTGATTTGTCCAAAAAAATCAATAAATTTGGGTGTGGACATATTAAATCAAATTACCACCATTTTGGATAACTAAAAGAATTTTTGGATTAATTTGTCAAAATGTTGTATCTTATTCTCGATTTTTTTGTATTGAGTCATCCTAATTTATATCATACACTAATCTTTTCTACAATTAGTTTTCATATTTATATTAATTTTATAATTTTTATATAATTAATTTCATCACTATTGTCAATTCAAATAAAATTGGATTGATTTGTCCAAAATCAATTAATTAATTTATTTGCGGATTTACCAAATCAAAGCACAATCAATTTTGAATAACCAAAAAATATGTCCATGTTAGGAGAATTTTGGATTGATTTGTCCAAAAATAATTCTCTAAATTGATTGATGATATAGAAAGTGAATTAGTAAGAAATCAAAGACGATTTGTTGAGTGGCAGATTGTGTGGATTTGAGTATTTTATGTATGTTTTCGTGGATATCGAGATATTTATTAATATAAATATTAATGTTCAAGATTTTCATTTAAATATATTGCAAGATCTACAAAATGATTTCATTATAAAATTATGTACGAATTTTGCAAGTGTAAATGGGCGGAAAAAAATATTTTTGGATTTTTGATATTATATATTTTTATATAGATGAGCCACAATGGCTACGAATAATTGTTATGATAATGTGTGTATTTAATCTTTGTCATCTTTTGGTATAATAGTCAGAAAACAAATATGTTCTTCATTTCATAATATAATATCTATTATAGCAAATAATATTATTATTAGTTAGAGTGAATCAACTCGTTGTCAACAATTGCATATGGATTTATAATTTTTTTCTTCTTAATTTATGGATATTAAAGTATTTCATCCATATTTATGATAATGAATTGGCTAACATATCAAGATTGTTTTTCAAAAGAATATAATATAAGCCTTCTAAATTTTATTACAAAATCGTATATTGAATAATATCCTGGCTTCCAAATTTTATTTTTAAATATCTTCTTTTGATTATTAAATTAGTAGTTTTTAAATTTATATAAATAAGATAATTTTATTTCAAGACTAAATTTTCCTATAATTTGGCTAAAGAGATTGATGATGTGGAAAGTGAATTAGCAAGAAATCAATAATAAGATACAAAATTTTGTACAAATCAATCCAAGATTTTTCATAATGGGGGCATGTTTTTAAATTATTCAAAAATGATTGTGCTTTTATTAGCTAAATCCGTAAACAAATGAATCCAAAAATTTATGTTTTGGTATAATTAACAGTAAATCTTATGCTTTGATATAATAGACAATAATTAGCCGAACTAATTATATATAATAAATAGATTGAACTAATAATAATTAAGGAATTAATTTCTATGATATAATTACAGAACTAATCATGTTTCTAAATTGAATTAACAATTATTACGGGATTAATTATTGAAAATTAAAAAAAAATTTATATAGTTAAGAATAATCAACGGAATTATTTATAGAAAAGATCAATATATGATATAAATTAGGATTTAGAAAAATAAGAAACAAATGCATAAAAATCATAATCTTTTCTAATTTATGAACATTAATAAATAATAAGTATTCTATCCATATTTATGATAATGAATTTGGCTCACATATCAAAAAAATTCAAAAGAATATAATATAAGTATTCTACTTTTTGTTACAAAATCGCATGTCGCAAAACTTTATCCAATTTCAAATTTTTATTTTAAATATTTCCTTTTGATTACTAAATCGGCGGTTTTAAATTAAGAAAGATAAGATAATTTTATTTCAAGACTAAAATTTCCTATAATTTGGCTAAATTAGTTGATGATGTGGAAAGTTAATTAGCAACAACTCGGAGATGTTTGTTAAGTGACGATTTGTGTATGATTCGATTTATATATGTATATTTTTATGATATCTAAATCTATATATATATATATAATTTCAATATTAATCTTCAATATTTTTACTTAAAGTAGATTGCAAGATCTACAGTTATAATTTTGCAGTAAAATAATTTCCAAATTTAGCAAGTGAAAATGGGTGGGAAATTTTTTATTCCAAACTTCTGCTATTATATATATAGATAATAGAAAACAAATATAGTGTATATAAAAAATAATACAATATACGGAATAAAAACAATATCGAAGCGTCTATAAGAAGCAAATAATAATTACGTAAAATACGACGAATGTAACAAAAAATATGTTAGCATGAGGAATAATACAAAAACAAACAAATCATACAAAAAAAACAAAAAAAAAACAACAAAACTATCAAAAATAATAAAAAAAAAAACTCACCAAATCTTGTCCGTACAAATCTACAATATAGTGTACATAAAAACTCTTTCTTATTGCGAGATTCGAGTTCAATACTGTCGGTGTTGGCGGGACACTTGATGAAAACAGAAATAGAGGGAACATGAATATGAAGCCATATTTGTTGTTTAGGCTTTGAATTTAGGATCAACAATATGAGAAAAGTGATACGGATATATAGAAGAACAATAAAAGTGATGAAGATATGTATTGAAACAAATAAAAGTGATGAAGATATGTAAAAGAAACGTAAGAATCGACGTTTAGCTTTAGTTCATATAATTATGATGGAAATAAATTACCATTTATAATACACGTCTTATAATACAATGATCTTTAATTATATTACAATGATCTTATAATACATTCCTAATATAAGAGTATATAATAATTACCATTTATAATTTATAATGATTACCATTTATAATGTTTAGAATTCTTTCCTAATATAATAAGCCAAAAGAGCGGGAAAAAAAAATTTCCTGACTTACGCTATTATATATATATAGATATAAAATAAAATAGAAATACCATTTATAATATTTTTCTAATTTAATGCCAATTATAATATTGCCTAATTTATATACATATATAATGTGCAAATACCATTTAAAATATTTTCCCAATATAAGGAGTAAAAAGAGCGGAAAACTTTTGTTTCGGACTTTCTTTATTATATATATATATATATAGATATAGATATAGATTGTTAATTCAATGGTGAAAGATACATAAAATCATAATTCGTCTATTTTAATTATTATTAAATAATTTAGGAAAGTTTGAATAGTCATCATTATTTAAAACTTGATTAATTAATATTATATTGTACAAAATTGCATCGACACCATTGAGACAAATAAATAATATATTTGATGACGATATGATGTATAGAATCAACACATCATTGTAATAATATTTAAGAAGAACTGACATATACTAATATCAATTATGGTGAAATACTATTTATAATTTTTAAACTATATATTATGTATAGATAGATTTGATACTATAAACTTACTTTTGGTATAAAATAGGAATACCAAGAAATAAAATATTCCTAATTTTTATACGATAGAATAGGAATACCATTTATGATATTTTCCTACTTTATACACATATAAAGTAGGAAAACCATTTATAATATTTTCTTATAATATTTTCCTAATTTATATAATTATAACAATTTTCTTATAATATTTTCCTAATTAAGAATTTATAATATTTACAATTATTTTCTAATATAATAAATAAAAAGAGCGGGGAATAAAACTTCCGGACTTACGCTATTATATATATATAGATTATTATTATTATTATTATTATTATTATTATTATTATTATTATTATTATTATTATTATTTTTTTTGGAGTGCAATGGAAATACTAAAGAAAGACATGACAACATGGAAGCTTATGAATTCTACAACCTTCTTGCTTACAGTCTTACACATTCATGCCAGCAAGGAGAAGATAATAAAGTTTACTTAACATTAATTACACAATCTCAGTTGATCGTAGTCGTATTAGAAAATTATAAGATTGGACAACTGTGTCTTAAAAAGAACAGAAACAACAATGAACAGGACAGATTATTATGATTAATTAAAATGCACATCATGTTAAATGGATATGGGTATGGTTACAGGATAAGGATGCCTTGTAAGTTGTAATAAACCATGAAGCAAAAAGGACAACCAACAAAAACTCAGTGAAACTGGTTCTTGAAAATGAAATTGAGACTTGTAAGTTATTAAGCATAGTTATGGGGTCACATAGAAAAGCCAAGAAAAATGGATCTTAGCTAGATGCATAAAGCCATTAAGGGAGTATTTGCAGTCACTAAAAAAAAATGCATCTATTCTTTTGCCTGAAAAATATCAATTTTCAGTGTATGCAAACGTCTCTTATAACCCCATTTAATGAGAATCTAAAAGTAGAGAGATAATTGCTTTAGATTTCTAATTCTCCTTTTAGTTTGGCTTTTACAAATAAATAATCACTTTTACAACTTTTTACCAAATACTGTCAACTTCGATTATCAACTATTTTTACGCCTGCTACGATAAATCACTTCTTCTAAAAATAGAAGTTTTTGCAAACACTTCCTACATACCCAAAAGAATCACCAATGCCTCAAGTTGGGAACCATCAGGGATTCAGGAATGAGATAAGATATAATGACATAAACATTTACAAAAAAGCTGAATATACAACCATCTCACAAAATTTATTTCACAAAATTCAATCTTTAACACAAGAGCCTTATTACATCAATGGAAACATAAGCAATTATTCATCAGTAGAGCTTCAAACAATGAACAACAAACAACGCTAATGCACCATTGGTGCACCAGAATATACACTTGAGCTCATACTTCTCTGACTAACGCATGATTAATACACACAAATGCTATTCAATTGAATGCAATGCAAAAATCTACAACAATACAATCTGAAACTACATATCCGAGCTTTGCTCAATTTTCAATCAGCAAGAATGTCTAATAACAACTTGTCATTGTTGGTCCTTTTTTCTGGCGCCAACTTCGCAGACTGAGCAACAGAAATCGATCAAACGATCTTATGATCATCTCCTTCTGAGAATGCATTTGAACCGTTCGTAGTCGACTGGTTTCTCATTAAAGAACCATCGACCGGATATTATTAGATTTGCCAATAAACCTACCACTTTCAAACCTTAAGCTCGACACCCTTTTTGTCGATTCCAAATTAGACTCGCCGTCATCGTCAACGATAAATTTCGTCTCGCCATCATGACTGGACATCAACTCCATCAAATTACTCCTAAACCCCAAATCCGAATACACTCTCCTCGGATTCCTCAAATTCCCATTTTCACCATCTACGATTCTCTTCGAACTCACACGAACACTACTTCTCGATTGAACGGGTTGACCTACATTCTCCACCATCAAACAAGGATTAGCCAAACCGTTCCAAGAATAAACCGAACCAATTTACTCAACTCACTCAAACATTCAACCACCTCCTTCATCGATGGCCGTCTCTCTCGACAATTCCTCACGCATTTCGCGGCCACAACCGCCAACATCTTCCTAACCGAGGCATCCTTAGGAGGCACAATCCTAGGATCGTATATAGACAACAATTTCCTCTCCGAATCAACGGTATAGCCCAATCCACGATGGATGGCGGAGAATGTGCCACATCAATAGCCTTTCTACCACTAATAATCTCTAAAAGCAATATACCAAAACTAAACACATCGGTTTTAGTACTCAAATTATCAGGAGTAACATAACAAGGATCTAAATACCCCATTGTCCCTGCAGGAGGAGTTGATTTCAACCTATAATCATCCACACATCTCAATGCAAGCCCAAAATCCCCTAATCTTGCATTGAAATTTCTGTCAATTAAAACATTAGCAGATTTGATATCTCTATGAATTACAGGTGGGGTTAAAGAATGGAGTGTATCGATGGCTTTAGCAGTTTGCAAAGCCAATTTTATTCTCCTACCCCAAGTGGGAGGCCTTGAATTTAAATGCAAAACATCGTAAAGAGTACCATTACTCATGAACTCAACCACCAAAACACGATCTTGAGAATCGTTTGTCGAAAACCCGACAAGATTAACTAATCTTGGGCTCTGGAGCTTAGACAAAATATCAATTTCATTGTCGACTTCATTAGGGTTTTCGGAAATTGACATTTTGTGCGCAGTTCTTGAGGGTTTTTTGATGGCCACTAATCGGCCACCACGTAGGACACCTTTATAGACGAGGCCATGGCTGCCTCTGCCCAAGAGCTTTGAGTGTGAGAAGTTGTTTGTGGCTAATTCAAGATCCTTGTAGTTGAATTCTTGGATTTTGATGGGTTTTTCTTTTTCTTTTTCTTTATCTGAGTTGGAATGGGATTTGTTAGAGGAAGAAAGGGAATTGGCAGTTGAGATGGATGATTCTGCTTTACATGAGAGATAACCCATCTCGAATTTTGAGGTTATTATTATGTAGAGAGAATGATTTGAGTAGGAGTATATATGGTTGTGTGTGTTTGATGGGGATTGGGAATTGAAGTTGGGGAGAAATGGTTGGTGGTGTGGAACTGTAGATTGTAAATGAAGAATGCAGAGGCCAGAGCAGAGAAGAGAAGAGAAGAGAGAGAGAGGGAAGTTTGTGGGTTGACCACTAGTGGAAAGTGGAAATGGACTTCCAATGGATTTTGGTTGTGGAGAAATTTCAATGTAAATGCTAATCAAGTATATTTGACAATGTCCACTAAAAAAAAAAAAGTATATTTGACAATGCTCCTTAAAAAAAAATGTATATTGACAATGCACCAACAAATATAACAATTAAAAAAAAAATTTGACGTGGAACTAGTCAAGAATGCGTTCTAGAACAAAAAAAAAAAAAAAAGAAAGGTAAAATAGTAAAATTGTAAAGATTGTAACTATTCGAAATGACGTCAATTTTCTATTAAGATCATTTTCTCCAAGAAAACGACAAGATAACTCAAATTCATAGTTTTGTTGGTATTCTTTTCTAACTCTTTCTAAGGTGTTGGCGATTCGATCTGTATCTTTTGATTAACTTTGAAAGTTATTCCCTATCCTCCAACCACTACTCCCAATTTATTAGAAAAATGAAACAAAATCAAAACTAGAAATAGAAATGGACAGATAACAATATATGATGAACGGAATCATGTTTGGTTGATCAATCGAAGTTTCTGCATTTCAAAGGAATTTCCATTTTCAATATGTAATTAAATGAGCTTTGGTGGGCTTTCATTATTTTCTTAGTGTAAATGATTTTAACTAGTCTATATTGCTAACTACTAAACTATAATAAAACCTAGTTAAGAACCAAAAAAATAAAATGAAATGGTCTATTGTCCTTTATTAGTACTTTATATATTTATTATATATTCTGATGTCCAAATAGCTATATCAAATAAGATGTGTCTTTATAATTTATATGGTGGTTTCAACGAGATCAAAAAAGAAGTAGATTAAATAAAACACTGGAATAATTTAAATGGAGTTCCCGAAGAATGGACTCCGGAAAGGTGGTTAGAAATTAATATGAGAAAATATGCTTAAAGTAGTGAAAATGAATAAACACAATCAATAGAATTTTGTTTTTATTCGTTTGATTGGCCTACGATCTGTATCGAATGACTATCTCATCTAAAAGTTTCAAATTTTTTATTTGACAGGTAAAAGTTTCAAATGTTAGAAATTTGAGTCATTTTAATATTTAGTAACTCTAAATGTATACATGAAATATCAAAGCGAGCTTGTGATTTATCGGCTGTATTCTTGTTATTCCAATTTTTTCATTAGATTGTATACTTTTCCCCATGAATGTTTTAAAACTTGATTCAAAATGGATGGCGATTTTTTGTTCGGAATGAACGATTGAGTTAGTCAGATATAATAATTAATAGAGGAAGAAAAAAGTATATGTAAGTAGAGTGAAATTGTTTTGGAGAAGTGGATAGAAAAGACGATTCATGTGGAGGAACTGAGAAATACTCAAGTATATGTAAGTAGAGTGAAATTGTTTTGGAGAAGTGGATAGAAAAGACGATTCATGTGGAGGAACTGAGAAATACTCACAAAGTGGGCTCTCACTTTCAGTTAATTACTATAGAGTGTAAATACAGTGCCACGTAATTACCTGCTATTGTTGTTAATTATCATTGACAAGTGATATATATGTATATTGTCATTGACATATTCTATATCTATATCTATATCTATATCTATATTTATATTTATACTATCTTAAAAGTGTGAATGTTTCTTGCAATTTTATTGGACAAAAATATCCTTTGGACATAATAAAATTTTAGGACAACTAAGTAATTTGATATTTATTTAGCTTCTATTTGTTCAATTATAAGACAATGTGACCATTTATATTCTACATTTTAAAAGTATTTATTCTTTCGACTAAAACTCTTAAAATATTTTGAATTTTCAAATAATATTAGCTTCATATTAAATTAGATTTCGAGAGCTTACTAACGATATGTCATAATCATATATAAGGACTTCACATGGGAAAATTTTAACATTATAAAGTTCAACACTATGTAAAATTTAAGAATTTTATATTTTTCTATAGTTTTGTTATTTATTTAATCTTTTTGTTTAATTATATGAGAGATGTTCATTATAGCCAAAAAATATTTGAGAATCGAAAATATATTTTTTTAATCATAACACTAAGAATACTTTAAATTTCTTATAAAATCAATTTCAAATTTAAACTAGGTTTCAAAATCTTCAACTATATATTCTAAACATATACACAAATCGTTATAGAAGAAGATTTTAACTATTTAACTTTTAGCATGATGCAAAATTCTATATTTCTTATATTCTTTTAAATTTTCTCAATAATTACATATGTATATTATAATTTATAAGAAAAGATCAAATTGCAATATACACGATAAGAAAAAATAAAATAAAAAATTTTTAGGTGGCTTTGATGCTAAACAAAAAGTAGAGAAAATACATAATTCTTTTATGGTTGAAAAATTCTCCTCAATTAGTAATATGCAATTTAAAAATTAATTTATTGATGGTTGTTAAAGAAATAATATTGAAAACAAGAGAGTTTCATATTTTATTTTATTGCAATTTCATGTATATTTTATTTTAATTAACCATATCGAGAAAAATAAAAAGTACAAAATAAAAGGAATAAGATTACCAAGAAAAACAAAAGTGAACAAGAACCAAAACAAGTTTGTTGTGACAAAAACATTACCTTTTCAATTTTAACTATATGTGTTAATATGACTTTTACATAATTTTCTATATAACATTATAAGCTTTAGTTTCTAATTTATTATTTTTTAATATATTATGATTCCAATCTTGCGATTATTTTATATCCTATAAATTTTATGAACAAGTACAAAAAGTGTTCAAAGTTGTATATATAAATTTATAAAAAAAAACAAAAAAACAAAGAAGACAAACTTAATAAAAAAATCCATATGTGTTAAATTGACATTTGTGATAAAACTTGAATGTGGTTTGAAAATTACACCCTTAAAAATTATAAGTTTAAAATATCAATATGATACATATTTATAGTAAAAACGTATACCAAAATAATTAAATTTTAATAAAATGGTATGAAAGAGTGAAACATGAGCTAAAATTGGATTAGTCTAAAAGATCATATCTGCTATGTAAAAAAAAAAAAAATAAATAAACTGATCATTTATTATGTAACAATTTGACTAATGAGATAGTAATTATATATTTGTTCAAATACTAACATAGCATTCATAAAAACTAAGTAAATTAAATAATTACAACGAATAAGAGTGAAAACTAACAATAAAACATATTGAAAATAAATGGTTATACTTGACATTAATGAGTTGAGATTGATCTAAATAATTTTGGGGGTTAATCTCACATATATAGATAGTTTATGATTAAACCAAATGAAACATATTATAAAGATTTGAAAGAATAAAAGTAAATAGTTAAAAAATATGTGAGTCATAACTGGGAATTCTAAAGAAAATTTAAATGGGTTTCATATAATATGTATAATTTGATATTTTTGATTAAATCTCGATTTATTTTAAAAGCACACCTTTATGACTTATAAATATTCGAGCACAAAGACAATTATTATAAAATTGGGTACAAATTATTCTAATTTTTACAGAATCAAATATTATGAAAAACTTGAAAACAAGAATCGAAATGAAAAGTCACGCATGTATATCAAATTGTAAAAAAATAAATAAATAAACTAAACTTATTTAATATGAAATAGTTTGATATTTATTTCAAAGATTAATATTTTCTTAAATTACATGTTAATTTAGGTACCAATATAATAATCAAAATTTTCAAAATAATATTTATGTATCAAATTTATTGTGTTAAACTATATATAATAATAAGTTGGAGCGAAGTGACCATATTTAGTCTTAAGTAATATGAATTATTCTAGGCATAAGGAGGTGGGAGAGAATAGTTGAGGGGAGGGGGTTTAACATTTGATATCTAATTTTTTGGCAACTATATTTTCTTATTTGATCAAAAATTCCATCAAAATTTTAAATAAAGATTAAAGTACTATATATCATTTTCTCAATAAAGGCACTAAAAATGGATTGATAATTATATTTTACAACAAATAATATGATTTTTTAAACGATATTAAATGAGATCAATTTTAAATTTATAGTCTTTTCAAATAAAAATAGATTAGTTTCAGTATATTAATAATAATTGCAATTTTCATAACTATATGGCTCACAAAATTTACAACTATGTAAATATTAATATAACTAAAATAGCCAAAAATTCAATTGCAAGTATAAACTCTAATAGTATAACGTATCTTTCTAAAACTTTATGAAATTTAAAAAGCTATATTAGTTTTTAGTTTATTATGTATAACTTTTAAAAACATAAGTGAATGCAAAAAGAAATTCAAATATAAAAGTTAATTAGTATTATATTTAATTATTGAAGATTGACATGTGAAAGTTGCTAACTTATTTTTTTCTTTCATAAGATCATCTTTGGATTTATTATTTATTAAATAAAGATATTTTGTGCGCAATTGAATAGAGTTTCAAAACTCGATTTCGACTTATCACTTTTTCATAGTTTTATTTAATACCGACTATCGATGAATGTAATACCGGTTCTTTTTAATTGGGGATAAAATTAGGGTTTGACTAGAATCGAATTTGGGGATGATTTAGAATTTTGAAACCCTAAATTTCCTAATTTGGGGATTTAATTTCTGATTTTATTTCCATAATAAAGGAAAGTCAATTTTTACAAAAGGAAAAATCGTGTTTATAAGAGAAAGAAATCGAATATGCGTTTATGGCACTGTAAATCAAAATATTTTTGGCAATCAAATTTCATCAAAATATTCTTACCTTAAATTATTTGAATCCTTGGCCTATAAATTGAAGTCTTCCCTAGGGTTTTTATTCACAATTTTCTACACCAAACAAGAAGATATAATTCTTCTTCTCCCTAAAACCGCCACCATCATCACCGTGCTCCACCGCCGCCGCCATCGGCACCTCCACCATGGCCACCACCTTCTCAAACCCTAAGCCCATAACCAAAACCCTAGATAAAAACCAAGGAATTGGGAAAGAGAAATAAAGAAAACGAGAGAAGCTGGTCACGCCATGATCGCGATCACCGCTTGCCGATTCTACCGATGACGGAGACGAAAGAGAGATGCTTGGACTTACAGTGTACTTAATTGTACAAGCTTGAAAAGCATAGTGTGTGTACATGAGTGATTATATTGTGTATTTAACTTAGATCTGCGTCCCCATTGGCTGTTGAATGCTCACCCCATGTTTTCCACGGATGAGTGAAGGAGCGGAGCGTGGCAAAGGGGACAGTGGAAGTCGAATCAAGAAATTAAAGGGCCCCTTTTATTTTGTTTTTATTTTTATGATATTAAAAACTAAGTAGCTTTTATGAATTTAAATTTTTTTGGGGACACGTTTTTATGAGTATTCCGCATTTATGACAAGTATTATTTATTTCCCTTTAAGAAATGCAAGCTAAGGTTTATTTTATTTTAGCAATGAGTTTAATAAATCGCAAATTGTATATTTTTATTTTTACGAATTTGGGATGTTACAATGAAAATAATGGATTAATTTTTTTATATATTAGGTTAATGTTTATTATTTTTAAGACACTGGGAATAGGAGGACTACAAACTTTAAGTTTAAGTGTTAATGATTAAATATTGCTTTGTTACTAGAATTAAAATAATATATGAATTTATATATATATATATATATTATATTATTTTTTTTTTATTTCTTTAATCAAAGAAGTGAGATAGAATAAAAGAAGTAAGCACATGAAGTATAAGAATTTGACTAACCTTTATTTTATTTTATTTTAATTGAATAATAATAACAAATAAAATGATGATATTATGATGAATTTTCGTATAATATTGAATTAATTATTTTTTATTAATGCAATAACTTGCATGTGATTTACTAATCATTACCTTATGATTTATAAGCTAAATTATTTGTCTATGTAAAATGCATTCAAATCTAAAAGAATTCGAAAATCATGTAAGAGAAAAGACTTTTTTAGCCATAACAATGAAATAAAAGACCGCATGAATGTGATTGTAAGCTAATATAAAACTTATTTCGTTGTTATACTAATTGTAAAATCTTTACGGGATTGAGTTCTTTAAAATGATTATTTAACAATTCATATCGATCTATAATTAAAGTAAAGCAAAATATATATTAAATAATCTTGTGTAATATTTAAATTTAATTAATATTTATTTTACTTTTTAATATTTTAATATTAATTAAAAATTATTAAATAATAAAATTATTTTAGTAAAGTCATGTGGATCACGTGCGGCGACGTGTTTTCTTACTAGTTTTATAAGTGTGCGAGACAATTTGATGAAATTTATTACATGTTTTCATATGTAACAGAATTTATTACATTGGGTCCGTTTGCACCGAGCCGCACCGCCCGCACACCACCTTAACGGTTAGAGGTATCAAACGGATCGGTCATTGTACCAGCCGTTGGGCCAAAGCAAAAACGTGGTAGGGCAACCATTAGTCGGGTCACCAAGTTTTGGAAGCTAGTCCACGAAAATACAAAGGAATAATTGGGCCAACTGCCCGACCTGATTCGGGCCTAATGAGCCGAGTTCGGCCTAGCCATTTTAGGGCCAGGCCAAAATTAATGTACTCTATTAACATGAAGTTGGATCTTCTTTTTTGGATAAAAAAACATAGTAAGTTGGATCTTACATATACACAATTACTCACACATATATATCCACGTATATATGGTTCAAAAACTTTCATCCATCCAAACGCCACGAATTTGGCATTTTGGGAACTTTTTTACATTTTACTATATGACTTATGTTCAATTTATACTTTGTCCAATCATGTGTTTGATATATGCTAAAGTTATTGCACTTTACAATCTAAACTTTGGTTCTTTTGCACATTGTCACCTCAAATAAAAAATTAAATAAAAGTTATTGTTGAATTGTGTTAATTGGGAAAGAATATTTCCATTAAAATCGAGAGAAAGGTTATCGAGAGAAGAAGATGAAATTACAAGATGATTAAAATGACTTAATCTTGTTTGACACTTATAAAACAAGCTTAACTACCTAACTAACTTTTATACATGAAAAGACTAAAACCCTTCATCTTAACACCCCCAACAATTTGGAGCATGAATATCAACCATGCCCAACTTGGATGTGAAATGGTGGAACAGTAGGAGATAAAGGCTTGGTAAATATATCTCGCAACTTGTTGTGAGGATGGGATGTGAAGCACTTTGATGAGGCCTTGTTGAATCTTTTCTCTTACAAAGTGGTGTAGGTCCCAAGGGGTGTGAGTGTAAGGTTTAGAAGGGGGTTGAATAAACCTTACCAACTTTTCAAATTTAGTCCTTTTAAATATTCTGAGTTAATACTACATAGCTAAGTCCTTGATGGACAACTAAGTTAGTTAATCGGCGGAGTTAGTCACTCAACGACTTTCGAGTTTTGTTGATAGAATAACTCACTTTGTTTTGACTAAAGACTTAACTTGACCGTGATATGTTTTCATCGGAAGACTTAACACCCTTGATTTTGGTTTAAGTTTGTTTCAATACTTGGTTTTAGCACTTTGTTGATTATCAATTGAATTGCAAATTTATCAATGAGATATAAGTGTAATATGCGAAATTAAAGTCTTTGAAATGTAAATAACACAATAAGTTTTATAGAGGTTCGAAGATGGGGTAATTCTTCTACTCCTCTCTTCTCCAACTCCTAGAGGAATCCACTAAGTATTGATCAATATACGAGTGGTTAACATTCCAGATACAAGTCTTGATCACACAACCGACTTGATCCTTTGGGACTCGATGCGGAGATGCGCTTGGTCACACAAACCGGCTTCTCATACGACTCGCTTCTTCACAGGGCAAATTGCCTTTGCTACTACAGCCCACTTGATCAAGTTCCTTGGATTTGATCACGAAGCCCTCCAAATAACTTAAGCCTGGTTCGACCTTGAACCTTCCTACAATCCTTCGTGGAATGTAGACCCCTTGATTCTTCAAATGTTTCCTCTTCAACTGATTGAAGTCGTCTTTCCTTCACAGGTGAGTGTAGGATTGATTTCCTTCGTAATGTAGGCTTGAGGATTGAGCGTTCAATAACTTGAGAATATTTCAGGTTACAAATGTTTCTTTCTTGCTTGTATTCAATTCTCAGATGGTCAAGGTAACCTTTTCTCAAATAAACTCCTCAGCCTTTTATAGTGGTCTTTCAAAAATCATCCGTTGAAGAGATATGCTTGTTTTTGAAAGTCACTTGTGGTCGCTGTTGGCTTGTCTTGTTGCGATTCTTGGAATTGACATTTCCTCGTATACATGATCCTTGACTTTTCGTAGATCGACACAGTGCGATGCTTCCCATTGTTTATTCCTTTTGCACGCTTCGGGATCGTGCACTTTAAGAAAGGTAGTATGGAAATATTACTTGTTTAAGTAATTCTCTTGATTTACGGCAAATGATCTCTTTCGGATTATCTCGACTTGTCTGCATTTCCTTGCCTTCCCTGTGTGACTTGAGTCGACTTCCAATCATTGGATGACTCCTCTGTCACTTCAACTTGAGACTTGGCTATCTTGAGTTGACTTGACGATACTTCACTCACCGCATCTCACCGCACCTTCATCGAGTTCCTATCTTCTCTTCTTTGCCATACTCACCGCCTCACACAAATGAGTCTTCCTTCTAGTCTCCATTATCTTCTTGCATGTTCGGACATAACCGACTTAACTCGGCTCGACCACCATTTTATCTATTACAATGCAATTTACAATAAAAATGGGGTGCCAACTTCCTATTCTAAGTTTTACATGGCATTCATCAAAATCTACAAAATAATTTCCCCCTTTTGATGATGCCAAAACTTAAAACATACATCAATAATTAAACAAAGAAAGATACATACAGTAAATGTAGAATCACGAAATGTATGATTAGAATCGATCTTTTATTGATCATAACATTCTTGTTCTTTACATAGTTGTTTACAAAGTGTATCGAGCTTGAATAAAAACAAAATGTATCGAGCTTAAATGGACCTTAAAGTAACCATGCTTGTTCTATATCTCCACAAGTATAGAAATTGTACAATTTTATTCAATGTACGTAAGACTTACATAAAAATGTATTTACATAGTAAAATACATGAAGGGGTGGACAACAACACTTCATCTCCTTCGTTGCCTCCTTCTTTCATCTTATTCACTCTGTCATCTTCGACCTTCTTCTCTTTTTCTCATCTTGACCGCCTTCTTCTTTTCATACGCCATACTCGGGCGGCTTCATCTCTTCTTAGTCTTTCTTGTCTTTCCTCCAATAGTTGAGTTTGTCTTTTATTTTCCTCTTCAATTCTCTTCACATACTCAAAGATTGTTCTTAGCCACTTGCGATTGGCTACTTCACAAATCCACCCAATAGATCCCTCCTTTCTTGCCGGATCTATATACTCAATATTTTTTGGGCGGAGGTCTGGTCAAACCTCTTCCTCCACCTCTGTTTCTTCCTCTTCCTCTGGGCGTGTCTTTGTCTTTGGGGTCTTTTTTTCCCAGTGAGTGACTAGTAGAGTGACCAGCAGAGAGACCGCGATGGTCTGTCGCTGTCGCCTTCTTCACATAGTGTGAGACCTTTTTCCCAAGACAAATCCTGTGGCTTGAGCCGTGGACATATTTGCGAAGTAACCTTCGAGATGCGAGCGTCTTGAATTCATCAACAGATCTTGGCTCGGTTCCAAAGATCGAAATGGCATAGGTGTCTCTGTCTTGGAATGCCTCCATGTTGTTTGAGAATATCCATAACTCGGGCATCCATCCTTCCTTCCACTTCCTTCATCCCCGCTTCAACTCGTCTTTCTCTTTTCAGCCCATAGGTACAAGAGAGTGTTGGACCGGCGAGTCACCGGGAGTTTGCCGATAATATCACCGTGACAAGACCTTGTTGAGGGTTTTAGCAATCATCAAGGTCACATCTTTCGAGCCTTCCGCCTCAACAAACTTCCCTTTCTTTTCTCTTATTACTTCTCAATGTCTTTCCCTTCACAAATGCTTCCTCCTTCTCGCCTTCGATCCCTTCAAATGCGCCTTTTTAGGTATTCCTCTTCCCCTTTTTGGCATCATCAAAGGAGAGAGGAACCCCTGGAAACAAGCTAGCAAGCAAAAGTCTAGTCTGGTGATAGCCGAGTTCTGCTTTGAATCTCTCCACGGAGTATGCTGCACGGAACTCAGTGCGGGTGGCGTTGGATTCAACTGCTACCAACTTCATCTCAGCCATGAGAAGACTGAATTTTCAATCCATATTCTCTTCCACGCGCAGGAGCTCGTTCTTATTGTGTTCACGCAGCAGCTTTATCTCTGTGGTGTGAGATTCATGCATTTGTTCGATGTGCTCTTGCAATTTTGTCTTTGCATCAGCATTCTCAGCCCGCCAGACTAGCAACTTGTTGAACAATGTCCTGAAATATCGAGCTTGTTCCACACGCATTGTCTGCTGCTGTTGCCACCACTCCCGGATCCTGACTATTATGCCTCGCAAATCAGCAGTAAGGTTGGCGTCTCTGTTATCCAGCCTCATGTCCAGTGAGGCCTGGTGCCTCTCCATCTTTTCAATCTCAACAAATAAGGCTTTGAAAACTTCCCGAACTTCAGTTGTCTCCTCTGTTTCAGCTGACGGCCAAGCAGCGTCAAAGTCATAGTTAGCTGGAACAATGGTGTCTCGATGGAATAACGTGGTCAGTGCAGTGAAGCGCTCGCGATCTCTAGGCGATTCTTCGGGAGGTCGGGTACCTCCAGAGAAAGGAAATGATTCTACAAAAGGATCATCACAGTAACTGAATTGCTTCAATGATAAATGGTGCTCGTGAAGTCCCCTGTGGAGTCGAACTGCTTTGCGACTTGGGGTGCCTAGTGGACTCTGTTTCACTGGTGTCTCATTTGTGAAGTCGACCCGGCTTTGCCGAGCCTCATTGTCTCAACGGCTTTCGTCGGTCTCACTGGTTTTTCCAAATAAGTTGGTCGGTCCTCGGCCTTATTAGAAGTGTCATCGGACGATGACGAGATTGCCATGGGTGGATCATCATCAAAGTTGAATGTTTCGCGAGTAGTCTTGAGGTCGACTTACTCGTGGTTGGAACATCCTCACCGAGTCTTTTGGATCTGCAATAGGGGATGACTCGCTTCATCTTCACCTTCGGATCCCGAGAAAAGTTATATCGGGATTATCCTGGGAGTCGTGAAGAGCACTTATCTCCTTTTCTCGATGGATCAATGATGGCGAAGGGATGTTCTGTGCCTCGCTCTTTACCCCGGAAGTCTCAACCTCCCGTTGGCCTTCATTACCTCCTGCAGTCTCAACTGCAGCGAGGCACTGGACATCCCCTTCCACATGTCACTGTCTTGGGGTCTTCTCGTGGTGGCATCCACCGGAGTCTCAACTCCATGGATTGCACTTTCAGTGCCCAGTGTTAACTCCCAGGGCGCTCCTTCCTTCACGTGCCTCGACGCATCGCAGCGTCATTGGCTCGCAGATCGGTTGGCACCTCACCGAGACAGTCTCAATCGCCTGAGCCTCGTTGATGACAACTTGCTGGGTATTCTGTGATTGTTCCTTCTCCACTTCGCCTCCGAGATTCATTGTGGAGTCACCGCAACATCCTCCGACCTTGCTACAGGTGGAGGAGTTTCCCCCGGTGGCACACCACCCTCAGTGGCACACCAGTGAGTGACTTGGAATGGGGTCACTCGTCTCCGGACTCCCAGCATTCTTTCCCATTGAGTATGCAACCGTTGGGGCGGTGGTAAGACACCTTCATTAGGGGTTGGCTCGACCGGGGGTCCCCACAATCCCGGTTCATCGCCAGTTCCTTAACACCTTCCTCCGAATGAGCCGAGGAAGTGGTGGCAGCAACAAGAGTGGCAATCTGCCGCACCACTCCCATGGGATCAACTTCCACCGTGATGTGGAAGACTCCTTGGTCCTTCCAACATCCTTTGCTCATGTAGGGCTCGGATTCCCGCATGCTTCTTTGCATCTCTAATTCTTCAGAGCGGCAGGGTCCGAGATCATCATCTTCACTCCCAGAGAAATTGTCGAGATGAGGATGTGTATGTTCAGTGGTTCCATAAAAGGACAAAGACGGCCTTTTCACGAGCCTCAACTTCCTCTACTGTCTCTCTTTCTCCTTGTCCTTGAAGATCCGCAAGATATCTCGTGCGCTTTTCTTCATCCGAGTGCTTGGACCACAAAGTGGTCACTCCAAGAAAGTTCAACAGCCTTCCTCTTCTTCTTCGAAAAACTCGGTCTTTGGAATCGCTGTTCCTGGATCGACTCAACTTCCACTTCCTCCACTCTCAGACGATTTTGGATGTCCGGATAAGGTGGGGATAGGATTATCACATCATCATCATCTCTATCATCTTCTTGCTATCCCTCGTTCTCGGGATAGAAGGTAGCAAGCTTTGGTGCTCCATACCGTCGATTCAAATGCATTACGGGGGGATATGACCACAACAAAGCGAGTTTGCTTTCTCGGCTACTTCTTGTGTCTCAAATTGTTCGAACTACAATCGTGTGTCTTCATTTGCCTCTGCCTTGATTGCCTTGAAAGAGACTTTGTTTCATCAATAATTCCCGGAGACTCTACTTCTCCCGCCTCCCGATTCTTTTCAAAGAGTGGCCGACTCGGTTTCTCAAGCTCGGAATGCTTGAAGATTCTTCTTCTTCTCTTTGTTTGTACCGAGAGGGACTTCTAGTTCGGATAAGGTTTTTTCGAGTCCTGGGTGGCGGGGCCCGGCCGCTGCGTCTTCTTCGAGGAGCGGCCGTCGTGCCTTATCGTTCTCATTTTCTTGATGACGAGAAGGTATTTGAGATTCCTTCTCCGCTGCGGCATGCGGGGCAAGAGACACTACGCTGCGGGAGCGAGTGACTTGGCTGCAGGGCGGGAGCGATTTCTTTTTCTTTGCAAAGCAGGGCGGCGTGATCTTCTTGGCACCGCAGGAGCACCTTCTTTAGAGGAGGGAGATAGTTGTATCATCGGTCACCGATTCCCCTCACTCGTGACGCCTCTCTTAGCGTAGGCTCTCTTACGTGCGCCGAGAGAGGTTTGATCGAAACATCCTCTTGTTTACATGGAACGCCTTTCCATGTCGAAGAGGACTTCCTTTACTTCCATCATTCGCCAATCACCAGGCCGTATCCCGAGAACCTCCAAATGTACCATCCTCCTTGAAGGATTTATTCCCAACATTCTCGGCGAGTCTGGCCGTATACAAACTCGGCCAGTTCACTTTCTTCTCTTCAATGATCGCAGCCATCACGATCAACTTTGCTTTGGACAATCGGTCAAAGCTCCCAAATTTGATGTCTATGCATTTGGCAACGATGTCCAAAGAATTTGTGGTAGTCCTCCTTCAACAGACCTCTTATTAGTCAGTATAGACTACTTTCGCAAAGACAATCGGACTTGGTTACTTCCTTCCAAGCGGCGGCCAGGTCGACATCGGCTTCATAAATTTCCGGCACTCCTTCCACTGGTAACAAGCGTGTCGCATCCGGCGATAATGGTGAACTCCTTTCCATGAACAGAGGACTTGATGCCCTCATCGTGAACCTCGGCGTTCACGTAGAACTCGTGCGACCTCTTCTACGTAGGTCATTGGGAACTCCATCATCAAAAATGGTCTTAATCCAGATTTTTCCGGTTTCTCAAGAATCTTCTTCACGAGGATGTCGTCGGACCCTTGTTTAACCATACCATCGAAGTCCACAAGAGACTCGGTGTGGATTTGCTTTCCTAGCTTGACAAAATCATGAGTAGATGCCATTTCGAGATGTTTTACCGAACGAAACTTGAAAACCGAACTCGAGGATTGATAGGGTTTTGAGAGAAAATTTTTGCTTTTGCTTTCGAGAGAGAGATTAACATTTTGGGTAAAGTGAGTGAGAAACGGACGAAATGGTTTAAGTATGGTTTATGAAAGGGCGTGCGGGTGGTTTTTGAAATTTGATCAAGATCAACGGCTTAGATCTTGCACGCCGATTAACATTTAAGTTCTCGCATTTAATGCGGCAAATTTATATCCAATCATAAGCTTGGTGTGCGGCTTTTGATCGTACACGTCATAATTATGCTTTGACATCATTCTTAAAAACATTCCCGCTTAGTAAAAGCGACGCGTTTTTGTCACTTTGCTCATAAATGACTCGGCTACTCCTTAGCCGATTCGATCCTTCTTCTCTCTATTCTCCTTGTGATTCAAATTGTCGGCTAACTCGGTGCGGTGACTTTCCGATACGGCTAATTTACTTAGTTTGAATTATGAGTTCACTCTTTTTCCTCTTTTCATGTTTCATCTCTTTTCCTTGAGTCTTCCGAGTGTCAACTCACTCAATTAACCCTAATTCATGCTTGAGTTCTTCAAATCTTGACTCACATAATGGTTTTTTGAAAATGTCGACCAATCTGTTTATCGGTTGAAATATATTCCAAGGTGATGTCCTTCTTTACAACATGATCTCTTATGAAGTGATATCGACATCAATGTGCTTTGTTCTTGAATGCAACACGAGATTTTGAGTGATTGCAATTGCACTTGTGTTATCACACATAATTGGAATTTCTTTTTCCTCAACCTCATAGTCTCTCACTGCCTCATCCATAAGACTTGGGCACAACAAATAAATGCCCCGCAGCTATGTATTCTGCTTCACCAAGGAGGTGGCTATTGAATTTTGCTTCTTGCTAAACCAGGAAATTAACCTATTTCCAAGCATTTGACATGTGCCTCGAGGTGCTCTTCCTGTCAACTCTACATCCAAAGATAGTCGAGTCTGAATAACCAATTAGCTTGAATCCACCTTCCTTTGGATACCATAAGCCAACTTCTTGGCTTCCTTTCAAATATCTCAAAATTCTCTTGGGCTGCATCATGTGGTTTTCTTTTGGAGCAGATTGAAATCTTGCACATACACCTACAAAGAAAGGTGATGTCCGCCCTTTGCGTGAGATAGAGCAATGATCCAATAAGTGCTCAGTATCTTGTTTGATCTACTGTGCTTGCCATCTGCATCCATATCCATTTTGACCGATGTATTCATTGGTATTTTCACGGAAGACTTCTCTTCCATACCGAATTTCTTCATTAAATCTCTGGTGTATTTTGTCTGACTTATGAAGGTTCCATCCTTCAGCTGTTTCACTTGAAGTCCAAGGAAGAATGTCAGCTCTCCCATCATGCTCATTTCGAATTTGCTTTGCATGAGATTTGAAAATTTATCACACAGCTCTTTGTTTGTGGATCCAAAGATGATATCATCCACATATATTTGAACAAGCAGTATACTCTTCCTATCTTGAATTCTGAAGAGTGTTCTGTCCACTTTGCCTTTTGTGAATCCGTTCTCAGTCAAGAATTGTGACAATGTATCATACCATGCTCTGGGTGCCTGTTTCAACCCATATAGAGCTTTCTTGAGTTTGTATACTTTATCTCCAAGAGTCTTCTGCTCAAATCCTGGAGGTTGTTCAACATACACTTCTTCTTCCAATAAACCATTAAGAAATGCACTCTTTACATCCATTTGATATACAATAAAGTTCTTGTGAGTCTGCATAGGCAAGAAACATCCTTATGGCTTCCAATTTGCCACAGGAGCAAATGTTTCATCAAAATCTATCCCTTCTTCTTGGTAATATCCTTTGGCTACCAATCTTGCTTTGTTTCTTACCACGTAACCTTCCTCATTCATCTTGTTTCAACACCCATTTAGTGCCAATAACATTTTGATGGGTAGGTCTTTGAACCAATTCCCACACTTTATTTCTTTCAAACTCGATTCACTCTTCTTGCATGGCTTGAATTCAATGTGTGTCATCCAATGCTTGAGACACATCTTTTGGTTCTATTTGTGAGATGAAGCATGTGAACATTGCTTCTTGTTGAGTTCTCGATCTAGTTTTGACACCTTCTCTTACATCTCCAATTACTAGTTCTCGTGGATGGTCTCTCACCATCTTACATTAGGTTGGAGTAAGTTAGGCTGGATTCGATCGTCTTACATCTGTGTTATTTTGATCAGTTCTCTCATCATCACTTAGCTGCAAATTTTCCAAATTGTTTTGAGACTCACTATCTCATCTTCTTCTTCCTGGGTTTATAATTCCAAATTTTCCACTTCAACATAGGGACTCTTCGCATGGTTGGTTGATTCAAATTATCGGTGACTCTTCAATGTCTTCTCCATTTACATTGGGCTCATCGAACACCACATGGATGGATTCTTCTCGTAACCATAGTCCTCTTGTTGAGTACTCTATAGGCTTTGCTTTCACCGAGTATCCCAAAAAGATACCTTCATCCTTTAGCATCAAAAGCCTTTAAATTATCTTTGCCATTGTTATGGATGAAGCATTTGCATCCAAATATTCTAAAATATACAACATTTGGCTTTCTCCCCGTCCAAATCTCATAGGAGTCTTTGTCACCGTCTGCTTTATCATGCATCTATTTTGAGTATAAAATGTTGTGTTTATTGCTTCAACCCAAAATCTTTTAGGTAGCCCCGCGTCTTGACCTAACATGGTCCTTGCCGCTTCTTTAAGAGTTCTGTTCCTTTTTCTCGCAACTCCATTTTGTTGTGGAGTCCTTGCTGCAGCAGATAATTCATGACCAATACCATTTTCAATACAAGATCTTGAGTGATTATACCATTGACAAACTCGGTTCCTCACGATCTTATTTTGATAATGGTTTGACTCTTCTCATTTTGGATTCTTTTCATCACCGTGGTAGTTTCTCGCAGAGTTTCTTTCTTCTTACACATGAATATTGTCCATGTATATCTTGAGTAGTCATCTACTACCACCAAGGTGTATTTCTTCCCACTTATGCTAGTTTGGTTCAATGGATCAAATAGATCCATATGTAGCAAGTGCAATATTCTAGTTGAAGATGGACATGTCTTTTCTTTGAATGATGATTTGATTTGCTTTCCCATCCGCATGCATCACATACACTTTCCTTCTTGTACCGAGTCCTGAAGTCCTTCTACAAAATTGCTCCCGCAAGCTTGTTAATTGTTTTGAAATTCAGGTGACTCGAAACTTTTGTGCCCACGACCAACTAGATTCGGCAGTGCTTTTGCTAAGAGACAAGTGCTTGGTGTTGCGGTTGACCAATCTACCACATACATGTTCTTTTGTCTGCATCCTCTGCAAAGACAACTTCATTGATTCATGTCCTTGATTTGGCATATACCCATGTTGAATCCAACATTATAACCCTTGTCACAAAGTTGGTCGATGCTTAGCAAGTTGAAGTTGAGTCCTTCAACATATGCAACATTTGAGATTTCTAATCCATTTTCTTGATGGATCCAAAGCCCCTTATTTCTCTTGAGCTTCATTTCCTCCAAATATGACTTTTGCACCTCGACTTCCTTGAATTTTGACAGATTTTTCTTGTTTCTGTCATATGTCCGGAATGACCACTATCCATGTACCAGTTCCTTGGCACTCTTCACTCAACCCGCAATCAAGGAAATTAGATTTTAGGTACCCATACTTGCCTGGTCCCGAGGGGTTAGTATTATAAGATGATCCAACCAGCCTATAGCCAAATGATTTGACTCTAAGAGATTGCCATAATCATAATTAACTTTAGAAAATTGCTTGTGGGTTCTAGGTTCATACGATTGTCTCTTTTGTCCGTATGCTGTGAATGTGTTTTAGCAATTGATGTATTTGGGTAGTTGTGATATCTCCGAGTGTAGTGCATAGGTGCATAAGTGTCTTGATGATAGCTCTTATGCCTTTGGAATGGCCTTTGTTGAGTTTTAGGCCTTTGCCATTTAAGCTTATATTCCATAGATCTTTGCCGATAGTTCACATTATTCCAATCGGCTTGGCTTGGATAGTTTCTACCATTCCCATCATATATATTTCTTTTATAGAATTTTTGGGACTTTTGGTTGCTCTGTTTCTTCTTTCTGAGTATTTCCTATTTGGAGTTTGCTTTGAGGAACTCTTTGGATTTCTTGTCACTGTGTCTCTCAAAGACACTCAACTCAGCTAGCAAACTTTCCTTTTCCTTTATAACCAAGGCCGCTTTGCTTGTGATTGTGCTTTGGAATAAATGTGTGTGCATTTGGAGTTTTGGATTTTTGAGATACTTCATTACTTGAAGATCCTTTTTCCAAAATCACTTTTGGAGCTTGACATAGCACGAGAGGAATTAAATCCTAAGCATGTCTTGTCTCTACATTCTCTTTGACTCATAATAAGGTCATCCAAGGATTTAGATGCCTTAGTGAATGAGAGGCAATCACATTTTTGAGGTCATTCTCCTCTTTTCTATAGCAGCTATTTACTCGCTATTAACTTAGCATTTTCAAATTTTTTAGACTTTTATTCTCATCGGCTATTTGACTTAGAGTACTCGGCTCCTTAGTCACCGAGAGTTTTAACTCTTAGTAGACTGTTTTCCTCATTTAGTAGTGTGTGTGAGGATTTAATGTGTTCAAAGTCTTTCATCATTTTGCCTAATGAATCATAAAGATCAGTGGGTGATGAAGTGTGTGTGTCACATCACTATCACTAGAATCGAGTGTGATGAGTTAGAGTGTACCTCATCTTCTTTGTCGGGTTGGTCTTGTTCCTTGGCCATTAAACAGATCAAGGCTTCTTCTTTAGAGTCACTTGAGTAGTCACTTCACTACTCTCTCGAATCACCATGTCTTTTGACTTGGCATCTCTGCGGCCAACATTGCCTTTTTCTTTTCTTTTCTTATTTCTCTCAAGACCTTTCTTTCCTCTTCATTCCTCGTATTTGTTGACTACGGGATATGGGCAATCAATGGCATAGTGACCTGGTTGTCGCAGCTCCAAAGATAGATTTTCAACCTTTTGATCGGCTCTTTCCATTCTTGGATTGTCGACTTTGATATTCAACTTTTGGATGCTCGCTCTCTTGGTTGGCCTATCTTCCCTTGACTTGGAGGAGCCGAGTGTCTTCCGGAGGATTCACCCTTGCCTCTCTTGTAGTTCTTATTGAAGAACTTGTTAAACCTTTTAACCATCGGGGTTATTTCCTCTTGGTCAATGACTTCTTTGACCTCGGCTCTCTTGCCATCCTTAACAATTAGAGCAATGTTTTGGGTGCAAATTGTCTCTTCCTGGTCTTTTCTTCTCGGCTCAAATTCGTAGGGTTTGAGATCCGAGAATAGCTCATGGTTGGATGTCTTGGATAGGTCCATGGAATGCCTCGGTGCCATGACCTTCATTTCCCATTCACCGAGACTTCTTAGAATCTTCATACACATTTCATTCGTGTATATTCTTTTCCAAGTGCGAGATAGCTCATTGGTAATTTCGTGAACCGAGCATCCAGTTGATCCAAGGTCTCTCTTACAAGCATTTTAAAATTCTCAAATTTTTGTACAAAGAACATATATTTTATTTTCCTTGATTTTCTCCGAGCCTTCACAAATCAAGGTTAGCTTGTCCCGCATTTCTTTAGCCGTTTTGGATGATTTGACTTTATTAAACATGACTTTGTCCAAAGTTTTGTAAAGAATGTCCTTGGCCACATTGTCCAAGTTATATCTTTTCCTGTCATCATTTGTCCATTCAGCTCTCGGTTTTTCAACCATAGCTGGTCTGGGAGCAACATCCTCTTCACCTTCAGCTGCAGCTCTCCTTACAGTTGTGTTCACTTTTAAAATTTGCAGTGGCCCATCTTCTATCACTATCCACATTTCATCGTGTAATGCTGATAGATGAGCCTGCATACGAATTTTCCAATCATCAAATTCCTCAATAGTGAACATAGGGATGCGTGTCAAATTTGCTTCCATGATAATAACTTTGCTGATTAAAAGAGTTTTGAAAGATCAAGTACTGAAACAATCTTTGAAAGATTTGGAGATCTAGTTCAGTAACCAGTGCGGAAGGCTCAATGAACCAACCGCTCTGATACCACTTGTAGGTCCCAAGGGGTGTGAGTGTAAGGTTTAGAAGGGGGGTTGAATAAACCTTACCAACTTTTCAAATTTAGTCCTTTTAAATATTCAGAGTTAATACTACACAGCTAAGTCCTTGATGGACAACTAAGTTAGTTAATCAGCGGAGTTAGTCACTCAACAGACTCGACTGAGCTGTTGATAGAATAACTCAGCTGTTTTGACTAAAGACTTAACTTGACTGTGATATGTTTTCAGCGGAAGACTTAACACCCTTGATTTTGGTTTAAGTTTGTTTCAATACTTGGTTTTAGCACTTTGTTGATTATCAATTGGATTGCAAATTTATCAGCAGATATAAGTGTAATATGCGAAAATTAAAGTCTTTGAAATGTAAATAAAATAATAAGTTTTATAGAGGTTCGAAGATGGGGTAATTCTTCTACTCCTCTCTTCTCCAACTCCTGGAGGAATCCACTAAGTATTGATCAATATACAGTGGTTAATACCCGTATACAAGTCTTGATCACATAGCCGACTTGATCCTTTAGGACTCGATCCGAGATGCGCTTTGTCACACAACCGGCTTCTCATACGACTCGAACTTCTTCATAGGGCACGCTTTGCTACTACAGACCCACTTGCTCATGTTCCTTGGATTTGATCACGAAGCCCTCCAAATAACTTAAGCCTGGTTCGACCTTGAACCTTCCTACAATCCTTCGTGGAATGTAGACCCCTTGATTCTTCAAATGTTTCCTCTTCAACCGATTGAAGTCGTCTTTCCTTCATAGGTGAGTGTAGGATTGATTTCCTTCGTAATGTAGGCTTGAGGATTGAGTGTTCAATAACTTGAGAATATTTCAGTTACAAATGTTTCTTTCTTGCTTGTATTCAATTCTCGGATGGTCAAGGTAACCTTTTCTCAAATAAACTCCTCGGCCTTTTATAGTGGTCTTTCAAAAATCGCCCATTGAAGAGATAGGCTTGTTTTTTAAAGTCACTTGTGGTCGTTGGCTTGTCTTGTTGCGTTCTTGAATTGACATTTCCTCGTATACATGATCCTTCACCTTTTCGTAGATCGACACAGTGCGGTGCTTCCCATTGGTTTATTCCTTTTGCACGCTTCTGGGACTGCACTTTAAGAAAGGTAGTATGGAAGTATTACTTATTTAAGTAATTCTCTTGATTTCTATGCAACGGAACTCTTTCGATTATCTCGACTTGACCGCATTTCCTTGCCTTCCCAGGTGACTTGAGTCAACTTCCAATCATTGGATGACTCTTCACACTTCAATTTGAGACTTGGCTATCTTGAGTTGACTTGATGATACTTCACTCACCGCATCTCACCGCACCTTCAATCGAGTTCCTATCTTCTCTTCTTTGCCAACTTCCTATTCTAAGTTTTACATGGCATTCATCAAAATCTACAAAATAATTTCCCAACAAGTGGCAATCAATTTGGATGTGTTTGGTGCGCTCATGATGGCAAGGATTTTGTGATATGCGATAGTGATTTGCTATCGTGTATATGGCGTGAGTTGTGACTGTGTGAGATTAATATCTTGAAGTAAGTAACTTATCCATTGAAGTTCACAAGTTGTGAGGGCAATGGCTCTGTACTCAGCTTCTGTGGATGATCTACTGATAGTAGGTTGTTTCTTGGCTTTCCATGATATTAAAGCATCTCCCAAATATATAGCATAACCACTTATACTTCTTCTTGTCTCTGTACACTTTGCCCAGTCAGCATCACTGTATGCTCTCACCGCAGAGAAGATGTGGATGGATAAAGGATGCCCTTTCCAGGATTTGCTTTAAGATATCTTAAGATTACTCCGTGTCTGAGGAGAGGTGATATTCTGTAGGTTGAGACATATATTGGCTTAAATACTGAATGCTATAAGAAAGCTCAGGCCTTGTAATGGTAAGATATAAGAGCCTTCCCACAAGTCTTCTGTACACTGATGGATCAGCTAATGAAGGTGAATCTCTGGGACTGGTCTCAGCTTTTGAATCCATTGGTGTTGAGGTAGGTTTGCATCCAAGATAGCCTGCTTCTGTCAAAACATCCAATGCATATTTCCTTTGACATAGGCTTATTCCTTTGTTGACCTAGCAACCTCAATACCAAGAATATATTTTAGAGTACCAAGGTCTTTTATAGTAAAAGTAGCATCTAAGTGAGCTTTGAGAGATTGAATTTCTAACAAATCATTACCAGCTAATATGATATCATCAACATAAACACATAAGACAGTAATGGATTTAGAATTGGTTTTAATGAAGAAAGAACAATCAGATTTTGATTGATGAAAGCCATATGCAATAAGACAAGAGGTAAGCTTTTGAAACCATTGTCTAGATGCTTGTTTCAAGCCATAGAGGCTCTTAGTAAGCTTGCATACTCTCTTATCATTAGGAGAACAATAACCAGGTGGTGGTTTCATATATATTTCTTCATTTAAATCACCATGAAGAAATGCATTATTAACATCTAACTGGTGAAGATGCCATTTTTGTGCAGCAGCTATGGCCAATATTAACCTTACAGTTGTGATTTTGGTGACAGGGGAAAAGGTATCAAAGTAATCCAATCCTTCTTCTTATATGTAGCCTTTAGCAACTAACCTAGGTTTGTATCTTTCTATAGAACCGTTGGACTTATATTTCACTTTGTATACCCATTTACAACCTATACAGTTGTGATTAGGAGGCAGCTCAGTTAATATCCAAGTATTGTTCTTTTCTAGGGCATTGAGTTCTGTTTTCATAGCATCTATCCACTCTTGACTTTTACTGGCTTGAGTATAAGTTCTAGGTTCTATAACTTGAGATATGCTAGCAGTAAACACCTTATAATTTTCAGAAAGATGTGCAGATGAAACATAATTGCAAATAGGATATTGCTTACCAGAATAAGCCACTTGAATGGAAGACTGATTATGTAAAGATGTAGGGAGCTTACAGTCATAAATTCTGAGGTAAGCTGGGACAGCTCTGGATCTAGAAGACCTTCTAAGTTGACCTTGATCAGAGTTTGGTTGTTGAACTTCAGAGTCAGGTTCAGTATTTGTACCTGATTGAGTGTCATGAGCTATTTCTGGCTCATTTCTGTCCTCTGTATTAGGCAAATTTTCAGGAGTATTTGCTGTATTGGCAGGATTTGCAGGAGGCAAGTTGTTTGTTGTATGAACAGTAGGACTTGCAGAACCAGTATTATATGGAAAATCATGTACAAATTTTGTATGAGCAGGAGTATTTGTAACAGCAGGAAACATTGGAACCATAGAATTGGAGGATACATCTTTTCCACTACATAAGGGAAATATATTTTCACAAAATATAACATCTCTAGAAATGAAAGTTTTGTCATTTGAAAAATCATATAATTTGTAACCTTTTGTTCCAAAAGGATATCCAATGAAAACACATTTTGTTGCTCTAGGTTGCATTTTGTTTCTTTGTTTAGGTAAAGTAGAAGCATAAGCCAAGCAACCAAACACTTTGAAATAGCTATAATCAGGAGCTTTATCATGTAATTTCTCAAAAGGACTGATATTACCAAGAATGGGAGTTGGAAGCCTGTTTATTATGTGTGTTGCAGTTAACACACACTCATCCCAGAAATTTAAAGGCAAAGAAGATTGAAACATTAAAGCTCTAGCAATGTTCAATAGATGTTGATGTTTTCTTTCAACCAATCCATTTTGTTGTGGAGTATCAACACAACTGGTTTGATGTATTATGCCATTAGAGGTATAAAAATCCTTTAACAAAAATTCATGCCATTATCGCTTATAATGGTTTTAATCCTCGGACCAAATTGAGTTTGCACCAAATTATAAAAGGCTTGTAAATAGCTTTTAGTATCTGATTTTTGCTTAAGTAAGAAAATCCAAGTACATCTTGAGAAATCATCCACTATAGTAAGAAAATATCTATATCCATTATGAGAAGAAACAGAAAAAGGGCCCCAAACATCACAATGTATAAGATCAAATTTATGAACTGAAATGGAAGTGCTTTTAGGAAAAGAGAGTTTCTTCTGTTTTGCTAAATGACAAATGTCACAGTTATCAAAGGTTTTATTTCCAACATTAATATGAGAAAGTAAGCCTAAGCTTTTGGTAGAAGCATGCCCAAGTCTAAGATGCCATATAATTGGATCTGAAACAATGAGTAGAAGCAGCCACAGTAGGAGTTGAGAAATGATACAAACCAGACTTTTTTCTTGAAAAACCAATCACTTTTAAACTTTTATGTCTGCAAAATGCAATGTGAAGCTAGGAAATGCAATGTAAATTCTGAATTTTTAGTTAGTTTAGATACGGATATAAGATTAAATGTAAGAGAGGAATGTACGAGAACATTTTGCGGACATAGAGTGTTAGACAACTTTACTTCACCAACATGAGTGGGCGTAATAACTTCACCATTAGGTAAATGAATTGGAACCGAAGCAAGCTTAGGTGTTTTATTAAACAGAGAAATATCGCATATCATGTGATATATGGCACCTGTGCCAAGAATCCACTTATTAGAAGTCTTAATAGCTGAACAACAGTGAGAGATACGAGAGACAGAGGTGATGCATTGCGGCATGTTTCAATTCATCTTGCCAGTGAGTGATCTTTGGCATAGGTCGAAATTGTTGAAACATTTCTTGTGAGAAAAGGGGATGATCTTTAGTATGTTCATCCTTTATTGAATCATTCTCAATAGGAGATGAAGAAACAGCATTGACATTGGAATTATCTCTAGCATTCCTTGGGCCTTTAGGACCTTTCCACCCGGGATATCCAATTAGTTGAAAGCACTTATCAACAGTGTGTCGGAAAAACCACAATGAGTATATTTCGGTTTCTTTTTATCCTTAGAATAATTCATCCTAAAATTTTGTGGTTGTCGAACCAAAGATAGCAATGGAATCATTAGAGGTGAGATTAGCAAGAGAGAATAAACCTTGGCTAAGGGAGGGAGAGGGGATGTCAAAAGTAATTGACTACGGATTTGAGAATAGTTATTATTTTTCATTTTAATATTATTATTATATGTTAATTTATAAAATGATATAGTTAATATACACTTAGCATGTATCATGGTATTAAGTAGGAAATGAAATACATTTTAAAATAAATTAGATATTTCAAATTACCTATTGAAACTCGAAAAAATGACATCACATCGAGTTTAGCTATATTCAAAATCTAATCAAATAATATGCGAATTCCTGCTTTTGTTATTATTAATATATAATGAATTTGATCAGTACAAATTGAATTTGGGTTAAGCAGATACATAATTGAACATGATCAATATAAAGAATAATAATACACTAAAACATAAGATAAATCATAGGATAAATAACATTACATATGCAAACTAATAACTATCATGCTTAACCCAAAAAAACAGCTTCCCTCAAAGCCCTTCAACATTGCCCTTGCAATAATATTTATTTATTTATTTATTATTATTTTATTTTATTTATTTTTTTAGGGTGGGGTGGGAGTGTTACTGTGTTAGTTGTACCATATGGAGAAAATCAATAAGACGATAAAATCATTAAATGTTGGGGCCATTTTGGTTGCCCTCTATGTGAAGGTAATAGATGAAACAGTATATGAACATACACTTGTTCTGTCCATCTCCTTGCGGATATTGGGTCTTTTTGACAATGAACTAAATAAATTATAGAGATAATTCTAATTTTAGTACCTAAATTATACCATGTTTTCACTTTGGTATTCTACTTTTATGGCATATCAATTTTGGTACCCTAACTTTTACTTTTTAATCACTTTTGCCACATTTCATATCACGAGTGATTAAAAAGTGAAACATGAGTACCAAAATTGATGATGAAAAAGTACCACAAGCTTGTAGCTCAAGTATTATCGCTCACTCTTTGTAAAGGTATTGACCGAGGTTCGAACCCGATATCTTTCAGTTTCTTTGAAATTTATCTCCTCCCATACAACCAAGTCTCTAACTTATTAAAAAATTGATGATGAAAAAGTAAAACACGGGATACCAAAATTGACGGATGATTGATGAAATATGGCAAAAGTGATTAAAAAGTAAATATGGGTACAAAAATCGATATGACGTGAATGTGAAATACCAAAAGTGAAAATATTGTATAGTTTAGATACTAAAATTGAATTTATCGTTAAATTATATAAAAGTTATTTATATATATAAAAAGAGAAGTCTCTATAAATAGTATCACAAAAAAATTCCTTAACTACATACTATATATAGTATTATGATTCTATGGTAAAAATTTAAATTTAGGTAATTAAGGTTTGTATTATATATAGATAAAATCAATGTAATAAATAACGGTGAGAATTTTGGTAAATTTTGTGTTTGATTTTAATTTGGTAGGTTTTATTTTTCTTGTCGTATGATGTGCATCAATGCATATAATGTTGATTTAATATTTTATTGGTTGCCAATTTATATTTTCTTAATTTAAAAGATAATAAATGTTCTTTTTCAAAATTGGAATGTAATACTTACCAACTTAGAATAATAACATCTTATTTATAGTAAAATTTCAAAAATAATCTAAATATAAAATAATTGAAAATAAAATATGAAAATTATTTAAGAAATCTGAAAATTAATAAATAAAATTTAATAAGTATTTAGATCTTAGCTAAATTTGTAATTGTATAAAGTATCATTAAATTATATTATATTATATATATATATTAATATTTTATATAAATGTATCAGTTTACATATATTATATAAAATGAAAATATTACTACTTAAGAAAAGTACCTAAGAAATACAATTTAGAAATTTTTAATGAATAAAATAATACAAAAAAGAAATCTAAATATTTTTTTATTAGACTAACCATATAAAAATTTTAAAAAAAAAATTAAAAATAAATTAAATAAATATCTATAAAATATTTAATAAATTTAAAATTATCCAAGAATGCACAAAAATATAAATAAAAAAAACTATGAAATAAAGCCCTAGTGTCACGCCCCATCTTATATCCCCAATAAAATAGAATAGCATCCAATAAGTGCAACCCAAATATTCAAACTTAGGTTCATCAAGAGCTATTATCTAAGTATAAATAACTAAAAAAATATAAATACAACATGAGTCTCTAAATCATAACATACAATTATAATAGAGTTGTAACTCACATACCTATTACAAGATAATATAGTTATATTGTTCAAGCGCTGACGGATAAGCCCTTCAAGCAGAAACTACCATGTAGAGTCAACTCTGAGCTAGAAGTCTCGTGTCAGTCTCATCGATCTCAAAATATTTGGTCTCTGAAAAGTTTTTATGAAAATCGTGGGGTGAGCTAAACGAGCTCAATGGGTTGGGGTAGAGGAATGCAATATTTGTTTAATGAAAGATGAAGTGTTTCTTGGAGAAAAGTACTTAGTGTGCCTAAAAATATCTATGTATGCATGATAATGATGCACATTAGAATTATTTGCCGTAATGATCAAGAACATTTTGCAATTCAATAATGATATATTAATGTTGGATGCTATCAGTGATGCAATGCACATTGTACAACAGTTAGTCAAGTACAGTAAATATTTTTCTTTTCAAACGGCCAATAGATATCCCAATTTTTAAAACAAATAGTGGATATCTCATTTTAAAAACAAAGTATAAACAGTTAATCAATTAGTTCGTCGATCAAAATAAGAAACGTAAGATCAATGTTGATCGGGGCACTCGACCATGTCCATTCTCCTTGTTGCTTCCAACAATATTTGGTCAAAGCCCTGTCACCTTATCCCTCCCACTAGGCTCGACATCTCTTTAGCTACGGGCTTTTGCCCGGATATCGTCATATTCATGAATATACTGGTTCTACGACCCAAGTTATGTCGCCATCTCCCTACCCGACCAAAAAGTGGGAGTAGGTAAATGGGTAGTCAAACAGGGATCATAGGCAACATGTTCGATCCATTGTCTAACCTACCCACACCGAATGGACTCGATCGATCAATATTTTTGTCAAAATGACATTTATTTGCTCTAAGGCCAAGTCAAACACTTACAAGAGTTATGATGCAAATGAAAATGTAAATTCAAACCATGAATGATACAATCTATGTTTTCTTTAATAAACTAATTAAAATACCTTGGTGAACTTTGTGAAAATGGTGTATATCATGAAATCATGAAATTGTTTAATGTCGTGAAGTTCATGAAACATTTAATGTCGTGAAATTTATGAAATTACAAGCAAACCTAAATTTATTTAGGAAAATTATAATTTGCCTACCTTTAACTCAAATGTCGCCTTCGATGTCACAAATGTAAGTTCTAGTTGTCGGGCTCGACCACCACTCTCCCTGCACTTTATCAGTTTCATTGATCAGGCGTTGACTCGAATTCTATAAAAGTCTGGGGTAACTAATCAAATATTGATTTTAATATAAATCTTGACTAATTTTGAAAGCATAATACAGTCCAATTGCAAAATCACATTTTAGCCGATTTATAAAATCAGTAAAGTTAACAATTAATTCTAAGCTTATCCAGGAAATGTTAATTAGTAATTTTACATAGATCCACAGCATGGGATCTTTTTAATAAATTGTTAAATATATTTAGTCTCAAAATCAGTTTTCTAATAATACAGTTTATAATGTTAATAATCTAATATAATTCCTTTAAAACATATTACTAAAAGCAGTCCTTAATCATCAAATTAACACTTATTGCCAACATCATAATAACATTCAGGTTTTACATTTAACTATCAAAAGGAGACAACCCCTTTTTTATATTATTAAAGGCCAGATTCTATTATTATAGATTAGTAATCAAATTGTCCATTGTTTATACAACTAATAAACATTACATGTTTTTTGAATTTTTTTTTATTTGTTACAGATTATGTAATAAAACTATAAAAGCTGCAGATTCGTTGAATGATTAACAATTAATCCTAATAATCAGGATATATTTAATATTAAGGATTTATATGAATTAAACCTTAATAAAGAATTAGTCCATTACAAGCTCATTAATATATATATTTAAAATGAACAGATTCATTATTTGACATAAATTTAAGTATATATTCATTTTAAATAAAGATTAGGTTCTAACCCACCTTCACTTATAAATCAATAGAATTCTTTCAATTGCTTCATTGATCTCACGACAAATACTAGGTTCTTCAAAGGTTGAATAAACTAAATCCCAAGTCAATTTAAAGATTAGGCAAATCCTTAGGCCTTGTTTGTTTGTGTTTAAAGCCCATTTCCAATTTCCAACTATTCATGAAATGAAATTATGTTTGTTTAAAATTTCCAATGGAAATCATCATTTTCACTTTCCACTTTTCACATAAAACATCATCTCAAACCTACAATTTCATCTCTCAACCATATACACTACCCTACATCACTTATCAATCATTATTCTTATTTTTAATCCAATTATATATGTGGGACCCTCCATTATCAACTTTATCTACTTAAAATACTACTATATATATCTAATGGGACCCACTAGCCTACAATCTTACAAATATAATATTATATATTCAATTAAAATATTCAACTACTATCAACTTTTCAAATTATTATATACATAAAATACTATTTCAAAACTACTTAACCAAACATAATCTCATTTCCAAACCTACATAAAACTCATTCTCATTCACTCATCCAAACATAATTCCGGTTTTCACACGAAAACCAATAAATTCCAAAATTCATTTTCCAACACTAAAACTAGAAATAGTCCCGTGGAAACATAACCATACAAGGCCTAACCTTTCAATTTTTTTGTTTCTTGGCTTTGTTTACTCTTAACCCCATTGATAGTAAGTTGTGTTGGAATTGGTCTTTGATAAATGGGGTGTTGACCCGATTTTGACCAATTAATTAAGTGGTTTCCATTTGTGAAAAATGGAATTAAATAATTTGTAAAAATTCTACTTAGAGAGTAGATGAGAATAGCATTTGGAATTTCTCAAAGCCGATTCCCGGTGAATGAGAAATTAATGCTAGAAGTTAGCGACTTAATACAAATAAATGGTATGGAAAATGGAAAATGTGGGGGAGGAGAGATGCTCCATCCCACATAGGAAAAAGGAGGTAAAGTTGCACACTTTATTTATCCTAAGTTGGACAAATGGGTTTGGGCCCTTAGGGGCACCCAAGTTTTTAAAGGGGAGAGGACCTACATCTTGTGGGTTTGGTCAAGCACACACGCTGCAGCGCTGCCGCCGCCGCCGCCGGCTCGGCTCGGCCGGGGTCGCGGGCCGTGGGGGCTGGGCTTGGGCTTGGGCTTGGGTCGTGCTACTGTCGAGTGTCTGCCCTACACGCGGGCGGCGCGCACGCCCGTGCGTCTGGGTCGTCTTTGGTGTCGAAAGTTTGAGCTGCGCGCAAGACGGCAGGCGACGCCCGTGCGTCTTGTCTAGGCCGTGCTCCCCTGCAAGCAGTGCGTGCGTCTGCTTCGATCAAAAGGTGTCTTTCGAGCCAAAAGACATGTTTCTTCCATACGGGCGTCTAAAGCCTATAAAAATCGATCCCTGGTGACCGAAAAACATACGAAAAACTCATATAATAACCACTATTTGCATCATACGAGCATCTTGATTTTCCCTTTCGTTCAAAGCCCGAAAGTTCGAACTTTTTGTTGTTCTTTTATTTGATAATATTTGTACATCTTGTAACTCAAACTTTAATAAACTTAAACCATAGTTGAATATAATAAATATAAAAACATTAAATATGAACGATAATGAAGAAAAATAATGTATTGACTATTTATTTTAAATAAAATTTGAATATTAGCAAAAAAAATGAATAAATATAGGTAAATTACATTTTGTCTCCTTAAGTATGTGAATTTATTTCACTTTGCCACCCACTGTGGAGGTAGTAAAGTGTAAAAAAATGTCATGTTCAGGGGGTAAAATGTCACAAAAAATGTGAAGGTAGCAAATTATAAAAACTTGCATTGTTTAGAGGGTTAAAAAATCTGAAGTTAATATTTACTTTGAATATAAATATTCAAAATAATTTATATGCTCAATATTTTGGTTTATTTGTAATTCTCATTTATTATGAAAATTGTTTTATGATTTGAATACATAAGTTACCAATCATTTTTCAAAAAATATATAATTTAAAAATATTTCTCTACATCATAAAAAATTTAAAACTAAAATTAAAAATATTTAAAATATTATTATAAATTATAAGCATGTGACTCAGACCCATCCCTAGCTATTACTCTGTTTTGTGAACAGTGTCCTAGATAATCCAAGAGATATAGCCATGAAGAGCAAAATAAAAAAGAATCCCCATTTCTTGAAGAATCAAAATAATGGTGAGAAGTACCATTTGTTGGAGACATGTAGATCATTAGAATATAGAAATGGAAACTTTGATGCAACTGGAAAAACAATATACTTCTCTTTCTTCAAAAAAAGAGAGAGAATACAAGTAGTGCAAGTATAAAAACCTCACATCATCTCTTTGTTTATAAGAGCATTTGTGTTTTAAAGAAACAAAAGATCCACGCGTCTTGAGATGAGCAATAAAGCGAAAAACTTAAGAGGCTTGAAATAAGCTCTATTTATGTTCCAAATGTGGCGAGAACGTCTGAAACCAGAGAAAAACTAAAATCTCTTCCATAAATTGATAGTATAACTTTGTAGTCAAACGGATAGAGGAATTTTCGTTAAATGGACAGGCATCTTGAACAAATGATCACAGGATTCCCTCAAAATTACCTGCGGGATAAAATAAGAAAACTCCACATTCCATCAAAGCTCTGAAAAATCTGCCAAAACAAACCGATCTCATAAAAATTTGTCTTCCCTAACCACTTTGGTTCTGCAATCCATCACCAGGATGGTAATAACATAATAGGTTCAAACTAAAATTAATGGAAAACCAATAGTATTAACTTTAGGAGAACACAATCGGAGACACTGAAATTCAATGAGAGATAACATTTAAACCACTAAAAATTGAAAACTCAAAGCAAAATATCAAGGAAAAAACTTCTCATAAGGCTATATCTAATGTTATTTTCCAAAATACAAATGGTTTCCAAAATAACATAGTCAAATAATACCTCTAATGAAAATGTTGAGTTTCTTAAGAATCAAATTCAAGCACCTATCCATTCCAAATCAGATCATCTATATCCGAGTTATTCTCATGGCTCTCAATTGTTCTTTGATTGTACACAATGTTATGATGCTCCTCAAGGACAGTGGGAGGTACACCTTTCCTACACCACCTAGTATCATCATCATCATCATCATCATCATCATCATCAACCATAGTCATTATTGTTGGAATTGGTCTTTGATAAATGGGGTGTTGACCCGATTTTGACCAATTAATTAAGTGGTTTCCATTTGTGAAAAATAGAATTAAATAATTTGTAAAAATTCTACTTAGAGAGTAGATGAGAATAGCATTTGGAATTTCTCAAAACCGATTAGGGTGAATGAGAAATTAATGCTAGAAGTTAGCCACTTAATACAAATAAATGGTATGGAAAATGGAAAATGTGGGGGAGGAGAGATGCTCCATCCCACATAGGAAAAAGGAGGTAAAGTTGCACACTTTATTTATCCTAAGTTGGACAAATGGGTTTGGGCCCTTGGGGCACCTAAGTTTTTTTAAGGGAGAGGACCTACATGCTTGTGGGTTTGGTCAAAGCACACACGCGCGCCGCCGCCGCCGCCGAGTCGCGGTCGTGGGCCGTGGGCTTGGGCCCTTATTCTTTTGGACCAAAAACATTAAAAATATTTAATTAATTTTTGTAATTAATTAAATAGATTTAATTAATTTTTGTAATTAATTAAAAGAGTTCAACCGGAAAAAACTTTCGGCCCGCAAAAGGTGGCGATCGGGTCGTGCTACTGTCAGTGGTCCGCCTACCTACACGCACGGGCGGCGCGCCGTCTTGTCTGGGTCGTCTTTGGGTCCGGAAAGTTTGAGCTCATACAAGACGGGGCGCACGCCCGTCGTCCTGTCTGGCGTGCTCCCTGCTGTAGTGCGTCATTCGATCAAAAGGTGTCTTTTCGAGCCAAAAGACATGTTCCTTCCATACAGGCGTCTAAAGCCTATAAAAATCGATCCTGGTGAGTGAAAAACATACGAAAAACTCGAGATAATAACCGGTCATTTTGCATCATACGAGCATATTGATTTTCCCTTTCGTTCAAAGCCTTTGAAAGTTCGAACTTTTGTTGTTCGTTTGTGTTTCGAGTTTCCAAGTGTTGTAAACTCGAGACGTAAAAATCGTTGTATCTTAGAGGAACGTCGGGCGAAGTAAGCACTCGGTGTACGGGGCATTTTCGTCTTGCGGAGACTGATTCAAATCGAGGCCTCGACTTAAACCATACACTAAATCCGGCCATTTTAAAAACAGAAACCATACACCAAAAATTTTACCCAACAATCGCAAGGCGAAAAACGTTATTCCTACGTTTACGTTGAAGACGATGGCATCGATTCGATCTCGTTCACACCCGTGGGGCTTGCTCTCCGCTCACGGCGAAAAGCCGCCCAAGTTTTCTCGTGCGGGCTTCAAACGTTGGCAAATGCACGAAGATCTTTGTTCTACCTCACTACTTTGGGGTTGGCTCGTTTCCTAAGGGCGACCCCCTACTGCGCCGTTGAAGAAGACGAAGTTGACAACAACCGGAGAATCGCCGGATGCTTGGCATAACAAATGATTTTCTATGTCGCAACTACGTCTTGAACGCGGCTAGGCGACACTCTCTACAATGTCTATAGCACGTTCAAGACATCCAAGGAATTGTGGCAATCCTTGGAGAAAAATACAAGACGGAAGATGCTTTAGGCAAAGAAATTTGTTGTCGGCAAATTCCTGGAGTACAAGATGGTTGACACCAAGACGGTGATCGGCCAAGTTCGAGAGATTCAAATCATCCTTCACGACTTAGTGTACGAAGGGATGCTTTTGAATGAATCCTTTCAAGTGGCTTTAATTATCGAAAAATTGCCGCCATTGTGGAAGGACTTCAAAAACTACCTCAAGCACAAGCGCAAAGAGATGGGGCTTGAGGATCTGATTGTTCGGCTTCGCATCGAAGAAGACAATCGGAAATCAGATGTTAAAACCAGTAAATCTGGAATGGAGGCTAAGGCCAATCTTGCCGAGTCGAGCACTAGCAAGAAACGTAAGCACTCCGGGAAGGAGAAAGGCAAGCCAAAAAGTTCAAGGAAATTGCTACAATTGTGGCAAACCGAACCACATGGCGAAGGATTGCCGACACCGAAGAAGGGAAATCAAGGTGGCAACCAACAAGCCATGTGACGGAGGACAAGTCGGTTCCATAGACTTGTCGGAGCTCGATCTCTCCGTCGTTGTGTTTGAAGCCAATATGGTGGATAACCCAAGGGAGTGGTGGATAGATACCGGGGCTACTCGTCACATTTGTGCCGATAAGGAGATGTTCTCCTCCTACACTCCGATCAATGGAAGAAAGTTGTTCATGGGGAACTCCTCGACTTCCAACATCGTTGGGCTTGGAAAGGTGGTGCTCAAGATGACTTCCGGAAGGAGCTTACGCTTGTAGATGTCTTTGCCGCATGTCCCGGACATCCGCAAGAACTTGGTTTCCGGTCCGTTGCTTAGCAAGGCCGGCTTTAGACTAGTATTTGAATCCGACAAGTTTGTAATGACCAAGAATGGTCGGTTTCTATGTAAAGGTTACCTTGATAAGGGCACATTCAAAATGTCTCGTAATGTCGGTTTTCCGCCAAGAGGCGAAGAATAAAAACGTTACTTACTTTTACTTGTTGGATTGTTCTAATTTATGGCATGATAGATTAGGACACGTAAACTTCAACACAATTAAAGGTTAGTGAATGGAATTAATACCTACATTTAAAACCGATTCACAAGACAAATGCGAAATTTGTGTTGAAGCAAAATTGGCCAAGGCACGTTTCATTTGGTAACGAGAAGTACCAAACCACTCGAGTTAATTCATACGGATGTGTGTGACTTAAAACTTGTGCAAACTCGAGGTGGTAAGAAGTACTTCATAACGTTTATAGACGATTGCACAAGATATTGTTATGTCTATCTTTTGAAAAGCAAAGATGAAGCTTTAGTAGCTTTTAAAACTTATAAGAATGAAGTTGAAAATCAGCTTAATCGGAAAATTAAGATGATTCGAAGTGATAGAGGCGGAGAGTATGTTGCTCCGTTTGAAGAATTTTGCTCGGAAGGGTATAATTCATCAAACGACTGCACCTTACTCACCTCAATCAAATGGTGTTGCGAACGCAAGAATCGTACTCTTAAGGAGATGATGAATGCAATGTTGCTAAGTTAAACCCCAAAATTTGTGGGGAAGCCATACTTTCTGCGAACTACATTCTTAATAAGATCCCACACAAAGGTAAAAATGAAACTCCATATGAGTTATGGAAGGGACATAAACCGTCATACAAATACCTTAAAGTGTGGGGGTGTTTGGCTAAAGTCGAAGTACTAAGCCAAAACAAGTAAGAATCGGTCCGAAGACGATCGATTGTGCTTTCATTGGATATGATAACAATAGTAGTGCATATCGCTTTTTAGTGCACAAGTTGGCTATTCCTGATATAAATGAAGGTATGATCATTGAATCAAGGAATGTTGTATTCTTCGAGAATATCTTTCCGAATAAAGAACGGAAAGAAGAAAGTTCGAGTAAACGGACTTATGAAACTGCAAGGTTACCTCAAAGTGATGATGAAGAGGAACCAAGACGATAAAAAGGACAAAAGTAGCTAAGTCTTTTGGTCCGATTTTCTAACTTATATGTTAGAAAACGAACCCCGAACTATTCAAGAAGCATTGTCTAGTCCAGAAGCTCCTCTCTGGAAAGAAGCTATCAATAATGAGATAGATTCCATCATGCAAAATCACACTTGGGAGTTGGTTGATCTCCCGCCGGGTTGCAAGCCTTTGGGATGCAAGTGGATCCTTAAAAGGAAGTATAAAGCAGATGGATCTATTGACAAGTATAAAGCCCGATTGGTAGCTAAAGGGTTTAGACAAAAGGAGGATATGACTTCTTCGATACATATTCTCCTGTCACGAGGATTACGTCCATTCGTGTTCTCATTGCTATTGCAGCTTTGCATAACCTTGAGATACATCAAATGGACGTTAAAACTGCCTTCTTGAATGGGGAACTTGAAGAGGAAATTTATATGGAACAACCCGAGGGGTACATTGCACCCGGTCAAGAGCGAAAGGTGTGTAAACTTGTTAAGTCACTTTATGGACTAAAACAAGCACCTAAGCAATGGCACGAAAAGTTTGACACGACTATGAAGTCAAACGGTTTCAAGATCAATGAATGTGACAAGTGCGTCTACATTAAAGGTACTACAAATGATTACGTCATAGTATGCCTTTATGTAGATGATATGTTGATTATGGGAAGTAGTCATGATTTAATCATGAAGACTAAGAACATGTTAAAGAAGAACTTTGACATGAAAGATATGGGATTATCTGATGTTATATTAGGGATTAAAATCTCTAGAACTTCAGATGGAATTGTCTTGTCACAATCCCATTATGTCGAGCATACTCGGGAGGTTTAATGCTTTTGACGGCGCTCTCCGCTTAAGACACTGTAGATCTAAGTCTACACTTGGCCAAGAATAGAGCGAACCAGTTTCTCAGCTGGATATGCAAGAGTAATTTGCCGTCTGATGTACTTAACGAACTGTACACGTCCAGACATTGCATATTCAGTGAGCAAACTAAGTAGGTTCACAAGTAACCCAAGTACGGATCACTGGAAAGCCGTGACAAGGGTACTTAGATATTTAAAGTATACCATGAACTATGGAATACTTTATACAAGATATCCAAATAAAGATTAGAAGGATACTGTGATGCCAATTGGATATCAGACACAAAAGACTCCAAGTCCACAAGTGGATTTGTTTTCACAATAGGTGGAGGAGCGGTGTCATGGAAGTCTTCTAAGCAGACGTGCATAGCTCGATCCACTATGGAATCCGAGTTCATTGCTTTGGATAAAGGCGGAGAAGAAGCGAGAATGGCTTAGAAACTTCTTAGAGGATATTCCTTGTTGGAATAAGCCTGTACCTCTTCTTATGATACACTGTTGTGATAGTCAATCGGAATCGGAAGGGCACAAAGCGTTATGTATAATGGTAAGTCTAGACATATCGTCGGAGACACAATACCATTAGACAGTTGATTTCGAATGGGGTTATTTCGGTTGACTACGTGAAGTCAAAGGAAAACCTTGCGGATCCGCTTACAAAAGGCATAAATCGAGATCAGCTGTATAAACTGTTAAGGGGAATGGGTTTAAAATCCACAACTTAAAGAATGTTCATACGGTAACTCCAACCTTGTGAATTGGAGATCCCAAGACCTTGGTTCAATGGGACAACTAAGTTATGAATGTTCAACACTTGGAAAATGTGTTAGCTCATTCTCGATACATCCAAGTGTATTTAAACCTGCTGAATGTGGTGAGGTTAAGTTTAAGACTTTTAATGATTCCTATACCGAAGGTGGAGTATTGCGGAGATACTCTTCAATAGGAGATCACCTATATAAGTGAGAAGTAATGGCCGCTTCGAAAGAAACATTTATGAATCTAAGATATGGTCCAGGGCGAAATGGACACAACGTGAGAACAACAAGTGTTAGAGTTGTTATTGTGTGAAATCTTGTTGTCTTGGTTTTACACAAACGGTGAGTAGTTCAAGACATCGCGTCACTAGCGGCTAGTAAATCCGATAGTACCTTACTAAGGAAGGTTCAAAGCCACAAGCTACCTATCCTCGATGTAATAACGATTCGGCGAGACTTTCAGCGAATCGCATACACGCATGCATTAATTTCATTCATGTGGGGATTGTTGGAATTGGTCTTTGATAAATGGGGTGTTGACCGATTTTGACCAATTAATTAAGTGGTTTCCATTTGTGAAAAATGGAATTAAATAATTTGTAAAAATTCTACTTAGAGAGTAGATGAGAATAGCATTTGGAATTTCTCAAAACCGATTCCGGTGAATGAGAAATTAATGCTAGAAGTTAGCCACTTAATACAAATAAATGGTATGGAAAATGGAAAATGTGGGGGAGGAGAGATGCTCCATCCCACATAGGAAAAAGGAGGTAAAGTTGCACACTTTATTTATCCTAAGTTGGACAAATGGGTTTGGGCCATGGGGGCACCCAAGTTTTTAAAGGGAGAGGACCTACATGCTTGTGGGTTTGGTCAAAGCACACACTGCGCCGCTCCACCGCCGCCGCTCGCCCTTGCCGCTTCGCCGCTCGGCTCGGCTCGGTCGCGGTCGTGGGCTGGGCTTGGGCTTGGGCTTGGGCTTCAAGGCCCTTATTCTTTTTGGACCAAAAACCTTAAAAATATTTAATTAATTTTTGTAATTAATTAAATAGATTTAATTAATTTTTGTAATTAATTAAAAGAGTTCAACTGGGAAAAACTTTCGGCCCCGCGCACGGGCAGGAGCACGCCCGTGCGGTCGGGTCGTGCTACCTGCCGAGGGTCTGCCGCCTACACGCACGGGCAGGCGCACGCCCGTGCGTCTGGGTCGTGCTGGGTGCCGAAAGTTTGAGCCTGCGCGCACGGGCAGGCGCACGCCCGTGCGTCTAGGCCGTGCTCCCCTGCGCAGGTGCGTCTGTTCAGTGCAAAAGGTGTCTTTTCGAGCCAAAAGACATGTTCCTTCCATACGGGGCGTCTAAAGCCTATAAAAATCGATCCCTGGTGACTGAAAAACATACGAAAAACTCAGATAATAACCAGTCATTTGCATCATACGAGCATATTGATTTTCCCTTTCGTTCAAAGCTTGAAAGTTCGAACTTTTTGTTGTTCGTTGTGTTTCGAGTTTCAGGTCTGTAAACTCGAGACGTAAAAGTCGTTGTATCTTAGAGGCGAACGCCGGAACCGTAAGCACTCGGTGTACGGGCGTTTTCTTGCGGATCGATTCAAATCGGCCTCGACTTAAACCATACACTAAATCCAAATGCATTTTAAAAACAAACCATACACCAAAATTTTACCCAACAAGTTGATCACAATATTTTTTTATGCAATTTTCTATAGATGCTTTTAAGAATTTGGAGCAAAACAAATCTTTTCCCTCAACTTTTGGTTCTCTGTCGAGACTTGCAAGAGAGAAAATGAACATTTCTCTTTGTGATCGATTGTGTACAAAACCAAGTGACGTGTGTTTTAAGAATGAGGTGGATTGTACGTGTTTGAGGGTGAGGATTACTATCCCTTTTAGTTCTCCACGCGTACGCGTGTGTAAGAAAAATTGGTTGGTTTAATAAGTTGGTTAAAAATAGGCTAAAAATGTTAAGAAATGAGCTGAAATTACTAATTTTCTTTTTTTAAAAAAATAGATAACATATAAAGGCTTGCTTGAAATATAAAAAAAATGGGCTAAGAGAAATAACTTACAAACTAAATTAATTCTTCAATAAATCACAACTAATCGATTCAAAATCCTAAATTCTCCAAATATACTAGAATCCATCCAATCAAATATCCAACAATTAAACCGATCAAAAAAAAAAAATATCCAACAATTAATCCAAGTAGGAAACAAGAATCGCTACACTAAATCGGATATCACCAAATATTAAATACTACAACGATAAACTCCAAAATCAAAACATTAGATAATAATAATAAAGGCATCTGAAAGTAGGGTCTTACACCTAGAATAATAAAATAAATCTAGAATGTATTTGATAAGTCTTAATCGGATAAAATCTAAAAGTAGTATTAAAATAAATTTAAAGTTATTATAATAAAAAACATAAAATATTGGATAAAATAAAAAGATACTCAAATAACATCTAAATTATTTTAATACTCGATTACCTTAAGAAAAATGCTATTTATTTATTCTATTATTTGTGCTATATTTATTTGTTAATAATTATTTATTCATTCGTTTATGTAACAATATGGTTTTTCTTTCGTGAGATCATGATTTGAGTATAACGATATTGTTATTGAGAAAACAAATGACACTCCTATTCTATCTATTATATTAATGTATATAGTCATTTATTGGTATAAATCCAATTATGTCTCAATTGATCTAATTTAATTTAGTTGTCGAAAATTATTAAGTTAACATATAATTATTAAAATTTTAGACAACTTAACAAGTATTGTTAATAGTTGTATTAACTTGCTTCAAATATATTGTTCGCCAAAAATATTTTGGTTCATACAACTGCAAGTGTACACTGTAGTTTATAGAATAATGGCAAGCAAGGTCGTATTCCTCAAGGATTGATATTCGAAACACTTAGGCTATAATAACATTGTATTCTAATCTTATTGAAGCGACCGATATTGAGTATTTTAATCTAAGAAAAATCGAAAAAAAAAAAAAAAAAAAAGAAATAAATTTGCGAACCCCACAAATATTTTCAACATCTTTAGGAGCAACCTTAGGCACATAATCTCAACATGCTTATTCTATATTAAATGCAAATAAAGTTTTAAAAACAATTCATGCAATTCTACGGGTTCAATTCCTAAGTTAGTCTATTCCCCCTCTTGGGCGATAAATAAACAGTTGATTAATAACAATTGTAGGTCTCTCGACTCGTTACAATTCTTACTAACTCCCAAATATATGTGAATTGAATGACTCTCACAAATAGTTGTAGGTCTCCGGACTCGTTACATCCTAGGTTATGTCTAAATTCGATTTACGTCATCGTCCGAAATTTTGCACTAACAAATATGACATGCTAATTATTGATCGGATAAAAAGCAATTAAGAATAAGCACTCGAATTCATAAAATAGAAAGCATGAATTAATTAAGAAAACAAGTAAATCATATTTAACATGAATCCACAGCTTCGATTATGCCCTAAGATCTGAATGATATGCCAAACATTGATTACAAACTCATAGACAAATTCAATCAACATATGACATCATTTAAGCACATGCAAGGGTTCTTAGACATAGAAAGAAAACCCCTTCTTATCGGGATGGATTCCCCTCCTAAGCCCTCGAAGCTCTTGTGCTCCCGTAGATGCGAAAGCCTTGTGGTGTTCTTCGCGACCTGCCTTTTGCTCTCAGAAGCTCTTCAATTCCTTCGTTCCTGTGTTATTTGATGTGTTTTCTCTTTATGAAGTGATGATTTTTAGTGCAAGCCTTGGGTCCCTTTTATAGATGCTTGGACATATCACTTTTAGAGTTGGAACGGAAATAAACACCAAAAATGCGTCAAAACAGAGTTCCACACGGCCTGGCCGTGTGGTGTTGGTCTGAACCCTTGGTCACACAGTTGTGTGAGTCTGCACGGGCAGGTTGTGCGATGCATTTCCATTCCCACACGGCCGTGTGACTTCACACGGTCCCCGCCGTGTGGGCCTCGATTCCCCTGTTTTTATCCAACTTCACACGGTTGTGTGATTTTACACCTAAGCACTTCCACACGACCTTGTGACACCACACGGTTCGGCCGTGTGAAGTGTTTTTGTCCACTTTTTTTTCGTCGTTTTGATCTTCTCTTCGCATTCGTCAATCTTAGCCGGCATTCTAACTGATATTTCTTCATTTTAAGCTCCATTTCTGCAAAGAATTACAATAATTCGCAGATCATGCCCTTTAAGGAAACCAAGTAAAAACATAGTAAATATGCATGCAAATGTACCAAATATATATTATTTTAAGCCCCAAAATGCACGTATATTTTACACACATCAAAATCCCCCAAACCTAAAGCATTGCTTGTCCTCGAGCAAATTTAGAAAAATAATTTAAGGGGTAAAAACGAAAGAACACCCAAGAACACTATACACATTAAATAACATTTGACTCCATACTCACGAAACCATGTAATTTATCATTAAGAAGTCATTTATTCATTAACTCGACATAATTAATACTCTTTTGGGTACTTGACATCGCGACTCACAAGTAAATAGTGTATCACTCTACTCTCAAAAGTTTATGGTAAGTGTTTACGCTCAAATTCGATTGAGTGAAAGTAAACTACCGTAGCTTGCAAATCGTCACACATCTCTACCACTTTTGTGTGCACAACTTAAGAATCAAAAATGACTTTTATTAGGTTGTAATCTAGGCTCTTTGGTAAGGGTAGGGAAATTTGGAATAAGACTTGACTTGAGCAAATAGAATTTAAGCTTACGTTTGCAATTCACCAACCCAATTTCAACATAATATCGTTTTTCTTTTTCAACTCAATTACACCCTTATTTCTCCTTTTTCATTCTTAGGCCTTATCGCTTTTTTTTTTTCTTTAGCCTCAAGCTCTTTTTTTTTCCATAATTTTTAGAATTTTTTTTTTGGTTTGCTCGATTTTTCTCTTCTTTTTCAGAGATATATATATATTTTCTTTTTGAGCTTCATGTATTTTTTCCTCTTACCCAAATACTGCTCCTCTCTCTTTCTTTTGCCAACTTCCTCTTTTTTTTCCATAAATTTTCACCACATCTCCCCCAAACTTATTCATTTTCTATAAGCTCAAGAAATTTCAAGGATAAAAACATGTTTAAATTTTAAAGAAGAATGTGGCTCACAATAAAAGTTTTGGCTCCAAATTGGCTGACTAGGGAATCATGAGTTCATAGATAGGCTTTTTAGGCTAAGTAGGCTTAAAACAAAGATGGTCTTAGATCATTTTCAAAAATTGCACACACATGGCTTCAATGGAGATACTGAGCAAGTTCTAGAGTTCTATCAATCATGAATGACATACTCAAGAAAAACAAGTCCGCATAATATAAAGCGAGTTTAAGGCACAAAAGCTCACAGCTTATTTTTCGCAACATGCTCAAATACCCAATTTTCTTAATAAATGCCAAGTAAATAAATAACTTTCCTCCTAACAATTTATCACATTATTTCCATAATGTTATCTCATTCCATAAAATGCTCATAGTAAAATCATACGGGAGCCGGACATAAAATCGAATTAAAACCACACACAAAAGCAATTAAATGTGCTAAAGCGATTGTGTGAGTCTCGCACTGAGCAGGTTGTGCGATGTATTCCCATTCCCAAACGGCCGTGTGACTTCACATGGTCCAGCCGCCGTGTGGGCTTGATTTAAATCCCTCTGTTTTTATCCAACTTCACACCTTGTGTGATTTCACACCTAAGACTTCCACACGGCCTTGTGAAGTATTTTTGTCCACTTTTTTTTCGTCGTTTTGATCTTCTCTTTGAATTCGTCAATCTTAGCCGAGCATTTCAACTGATATTTCTTCATTTTAAGCTCGTTTCATGCAAGAATACGCATATCATGCCCTTTTTAAGAAACCAAGTAAAAATATAGTAAATATGCATGCAAATGTACCAAATATATATCATTTTAAGTCCCAAAATGCACGTATATTTTACACACATCATATATAATCAATTTTTTCTTCTTCTCATGTTACTAAAATTTTGATTTGTTGTTGGATTTTTACATAATCTATATATATAATAACCAAATCACTTATAAATAGTAAAAAAAAGTTTTTTCCCGCCTAAACATGGCTTCCAAAATTAGTAAATTATAAAAATCGATTTTCACTTAATTCGGTTTTGTAATCATTAAGTATGTTGCTTAAATTTCGGAATTATTCTCGCTAAATATGTAAACTTTGTAATCGAATTGTATTAACAAAACAAATATAATTATTGATTAGTATCAATAAATAGTTAATATCAGTACTCAATAATTGCTTAAATTTCGGGATTTATTCTGCTAAACATTGAATATCAGTAATCAATAATTGTATTAAAAGAAACAAATATACTTATTGATTAGTATTGATAATCGGTTATTATATTAATGGAAACGAATCCTGTATTATACTATATTGATTCTAATAATCGACAAAATTGTATTTTTATAAAATCCATTAAATCGATCGCAATATCTCACAAATATCGTTAATTTCACTTAACTTATTTGAAACAAATTAAATTCTGACTGAAACAAAAAATATATCTGCTTAGGAAACAAATCCCCTTGAAACAAATTAAACTATAACATCTATGGAAAGGATCTTATTGAATTTTTACTATAATTATACACGACGGTCCTCCTATAAGTATTCGTGTTTAATGGTTTTTTTTCACTGCATTCATTCTTCAAAGAATCGGATTTGGTAATTTCTCTGCAAAAAAAAGCATACAAGATTGAACAATTAACAATACCGAAAAAATGGCACCCACTATGTCATTGATCAAGGATATCAATATGCGCAAGAGTCAGTGGGTTATGAAGCTTAGATTGGTTCGTTTCTATGAAAAGCCAATGTATAACGACAATAGCCAAATTCAAAGCATGAAATGCGCGTTTCATGATTCAGAGCTAATACAGTTATTATGCATTTTTCGCAATTTTTTTTTTTTTTTGAAAAATTTGCAATATATATTATGAAAAATTATGTGCTAATTCGATTAATTTTATCGCAGGTGACCCGATTCATGGAACTATAAGAAAGATGCATGTGCCATAATTTGAAAAAATTTTGAGTGAATGCAATGTCTATGTGCTAAAAGATTTTATTGTTGCTCACTATACCGACAAATACAAAACTACTTCTATGAAATATAAGATTATGTTTCATGGAAAATCTTATGTTTTTCAACCGGATGATAATTCACTCCCTAGGTTTATGTATAATTTCAAAAGTTTCGTAGAACTGTCCGGTGTTGAAGGAGTTGATGGCACCATGCTTTTTGGTATGTATATTAAACTTTGTACTAATTGATTGATTTATGCGAGAACATAAAATTCAATATATCAAGTTATTTTTGTGAAATAAGACATCACATGAAAAGTTACAGCTATACAATCTGCTCAAACGAAGGAATACAAAGGAAAGCTGACGCATTTTATTGATATTACGCTTGAAAATTTGGAGTAAGATATATTCAACACTTATTAATTATTTGAAATAATCGATTTTATTGAATAGTTTTTTTTTATTTTATATTTAAAACAATAGATTTCAATAAATAGTTTTTTTTAATATTTAAAAAAATTGAATTTATTAAATAGTTTTTTATATTTAAAACAATCAATTTTAATAAATAGTTTTTTTATATTTAAAATAATCGAATTTATTAAATAGTTTTTTTATATTTAAAACAATCTATTTTTTAAGGAGTTCTTTTTTTAATTATGTTTTTGTTAGTTATATTTCAACATTAAATTATTAGCTATTTACCTTTAAGTTTTTTTAAAATATTTTTTATTTAATAACTATGTGAATTGTTTTTTTATATTTAAAACAATTGATTTTAATAAATAGTTTTTTTATATTTAAAACAATCGAATTTATTAAATATTTTTTTATATTTAAAAAATCGTTTTTTTAAATATATGTATAGCTAGCAAAAGTTTATTTATTAACTTTTATAAATATTTCCGTACCAAAGTCAATAGTTTTGCACTATATATATTGAACACAGTTCATAACCATTAACACTGATTTCACAACACATAGCACGACACAAACGAAATATGACATAGAAGCATATTATCGGGAACAGACACAACAATCACAGAGAAGCATAACCCATTAACACTGATTTGAACAACAACAGACACAACAATCACAGAAAAGCATACTAACGGGAAACTAACAGTCAAGGATTATGAGAAAGCTAACAGGTTCAGTTGTCTTAGGCAGCAAGCGCAAGAGAAATATCATCAACCACGACGGTATTGTAATCTAATATTTTTATCATATTAATATTGCCTTTTTATAAATTATAATTTGAATTTTATAATTAATCCTCTACTGTTAAATATGTATAAAATGTGTTGGTATGTGACTTATCTGTAACATGTTTTTCCCTTTGATCTTTGTTCTTTTACTTTGATCGTTCTGTTCATCCTGAAACACAATAAATATATGGATTAGTTTAAAAATAATAAAATAACACTTCATGTTCTTTTAATGTAAAAAGAATTATCATAATTTAGAGGTCTGTAACTTAAAAAATGATATCATAATTTAGAGTTCTGTAACTTATCTTTTTGTGTGCTATTATTTTTCCATTTTAGATTTTCTTCAGCACCTTTTTGGATAACCTGAAAACGATATAAGAACAACAAAGTCATAGCTGTAGATCTGCACAAAAAGTAATAGAACATTTTGTTAGAAAAATAATATAATAATTAAATATTTAAACATAACATTTAAAAACAAATTGCAAGATCTTACCTTTGTTTTGACACTTTAGAAGTGTGGACATGTCTGTCCGGCAGCATTTTATATTCAACTCCACCTTAGCCTTAGGGCAGCAGGACAATGCAACAACGGAACATCGTTTCGGAATGAAGAAAATAGGAAACATTAGCGTACAAACACTAAAATCTTAGAAGTCTTCAGATCCTAACTAAAGGTTACTCTAAATGGCTACAGATATTACCAAATCATTAAACATTTTCAACAGAAAAGCATTTGAATCCTTTGCTTAATGCACATGTTTCATATCCTAACCAAAGGTCACTCTAAATGGCTACAGAGATTACCAAAATAACTAAACATGTTTCATCTAAATGGCTATAATTCTGTCTTTGCATTTTTCTCAACAAATTGATCGACATTTTGAATCTTTTAGCTTTGCTATATGTCAGCAATACGCCCGATGCAGTTCTTTGGTTCTTCTTTCGAAATACAAACTGAGAAGTTTCAAAAATTATATAAATAGATTTTTTTTAAAAATATCTACATATATTAAAAAAAGGTAGGGTAAAATATTAAGGGATTTTCCTAAGATAATCTGAAAATGATGTTAGAAAAGTTCAAATAGTTTTTTACAAAATCTATTACTTTCATAAAATCTGCAAAAGATAAAGAAAAAAAAAAGAATGTATGTTAATAATTTTAATAAAAAGAAAAAATGAAAAAAAAAACAAAAATACTCTTCTTACCGTTGATTTCACCGGCGCCGTGAAAAAACTTCGATCTATTTTTTTCTTCGGTATGTTCATAAAATCTTTAAAAGAAAAATAAAAAATTTGTTTAGAAAGAATTTTAATATTTTTAATAAAAAGAAAAAATGAAAATTAAAAAAAATACTCTTCTTACCGTTGATTTCACCTACCGTGAAGAACTTCGATCTTTTCATTTCTGTTGATGTTGTGCACTAAAATTCTAGATCTGCTACAATTTACCCAGATCTAGGTTAAAAAATACATGCAAAAAATTATTTCGTGTCCGATTTATAAAAAGAAAGTGTTGTGTATTTTAACAATCTTGCAAAAATAAAATTAAAAAAAAAATTAAAATTTTGATAACCAAAATTTGAACAAAAAAAGACTCAAGACTAAAATTGGGATAAAAATTAAAATCCTAAATTTCCGATCAAAAGTTCTAAAATATTAGAAAAACGGAGGTTTGAACTCGAAAACCCATTTTTTTGAACATGATCGAATTTTTATGTCGCCTCATCCCAAAATATTCGATAAACAACAAAAAAAAAAAAAAACTCAAGTACTAAAAATTGGATAAAAATTAAAACCCTAAATTTCCGATCAAAAGTACTAAACTATTCAAAACGGAGGTTTGAACTCGAAAACCCCAGATTTTTGAACTAGATCGAAATTTTATGTCGTCTCATCCGAAAATTTTCGATCATCAAGATTTCTTAAATCTTCAAAAACATGGATGTTTGAACTCGGAAACCCCATTTTTTCGAAGGACAATCGTATTTTTGTCGCCTCAAATTTTTTCGAGAAAAAAACTTTCGAAAAATACGATTTTCGAACATATGGTGTGCATATACGAGCACATATATTTAATTTTCAAACATCTATTCATTTTTGTAGATGAATAGAGGATGAGGCATAGGAGAAGAGGGGCGAAGAAACCCACCGAGGCGAGGCGAAAAAATCGAGGAAGAAAAAATGGGTTTCGGATGAAACCCTAGAAAATGGAAGCTTCGGTTTTAGCCAAATAAGAGTGAGTCAGAACTGTTGATTAAGGACACGTGTATCCGATCGTGTTGATATGAATTTAAAATGTTTGCTGAAATGTGTTTATTGGGCTTTAGTCAAAAACTGATATAATTTGGTATTTGGGCTTACCTTAAGTTGGGCCTTTTTGTATTGGGTCTCCATTTATCTTTTACTCGGTGATGGTACAAAATACTCATTTAGAAAATGTAAAGATTAAAAATAACCATATTTTGTAGACACATTTTTTTAGCCATTTTGTGGTGTAAAATGACATTCATACCCTTCTAGCATGTTTATTTGATATTTGGGTTATTTCTCTCTTTCACTTATCTCTATGTATCTTCTTATTCTTTTTTTCAAATTTTTTTAAGAAATCGAACCTGTATTTTTCATTTTTGAATATGCAATATGTGTGTTGAACTATAGATATCGAAAAGAGGATTAATTTGATATATTATACATGCAAAACGGATTTAAAACGAAAAATTATGTGAATTCAAAGTTTTTTGGAAAAAAATAACTAGGTTATAATACGTGATAGATATGGATGTTGTAACTCGAATTGAGTCACGCGATTACTCGAATATGAGTCACGAGAGATGTGTGTTTTTGTGCGATTAAATTGGCTCAATGGCAAATTGGGTTTTTCACACCCCAAAATGGCTAAAAAGATGTGTTTGAAAAAGATGGCTAAAAAACATCTTGGTTTGTTGGGAATGGCTAAAAAAAAAAAAAAATTTGTATCTTTTATATTTTGTAGGATTGAGAATTGTTTAGTGGGCTATGAAATATGTTTGTAAATTTCATAGAATCTTTATTTTTTAATGTGTATTTTAATGTGTAGATAAATTATTATAATTAGTATTTAATATGTATTTAATATTTAATATTTTATTTTTTAATCTGTATTTTAATGTGTAGATAAATTCATTTCATACCATTCAAGTTTCAGCGTAGACAGTTTCCTCTAATTGTTTCGTATGCAATGACCATTAACAAGAGACAAGGACAATCTCTCTCAAATGTGGGCCTGTATTTGAAAAATTCCGTTTTCAGTCATGGTCAATTATACGTTGCTGCCTCTCGAGTTACGAATCCTAAGGGGCTGAAAATATTAGTTTGTGGAGACGATAAATCGAAAAACAAACAGACGAATAATGTTGTGTACAAGGAAGTATTCCAAAATGTGTAATTATTGAATGTAGTTATTACCTTGATTTATTTTTCTCGATTTTCTATCTTTCAATTATACAGTCTTATTTATTTTAATCTTATATATACACGCAATTTACATTCAACAACATATTTCATCACATCCGTGCGTCGGCCGCACGTCAAATACTAGTATTTTGTAAAAATATATTAAATAATTATAATAAGTATTATTTAATAAATCATACATTATTTTGTTCGGCTTAAGATATGTGAACATGCACCCTTTTTCCCGTTCAAATGGCGGGCGGGTTTGGGTCTTGTGATACCCACCCACCCCGCTTAATTAGCATGTCTACAATATATATTTCTTAATATCGGAATTATACAATACTCCATTATATTACAATCCGTGCATCGCATACTAGTTATGATAAAGACGTATTAAAGAAAATAAAGAAATATTATATATCAAATATTAAATAATAATGAGGAAAAAAGGATTGTAAGTTAATAAAGTTTTAATAAGTTGGAAGGAGTAGAGGAGAAAAGAAACTAAACGACTTAGGGTTCAAATCATGATCAACGCCCTTGTAAATGGTGAGAATGCTAGTCCAAAAAGGGTCATTTGAGTAATGTTTAGTTTGGAGAAATATCTGAATAAGATTTGTCATTCTTTGATTTTGGGTTTGGAAAAGATATTAATTATAATTGATGGATAGATCATTCTTACAATTTGATGCATGTTCGTAGGTATGTTGTTGTCTATGGTTAAATTAGAAGTCCAAATATCCCTAGTTTATCTCTCTTCTTTTATCTATGACGCGTCTTAACTCTTAATCAATTCTAGTGGCATTGAACGCCGAGAAACATTACAAATTTATGACATTAGATTCTCGATTTACAAAAGAAAAATAAAATTTACATCGTGTGAAAAAAACAACCAATGTAGAATGTATGTTTTTACATCGGTTATACTACACAACCGATGTATTGTATACTTTTATATCGGTTGTCTAATAATCGATGTAATTGTTATATTCTACAACGGTTTCTTAAGTAACCGATGTACATTTTGTGTTATACATTGCTCTTTGATAACACCTACATCCGTAGCATTTTCAACTGATGTAGAATCGAATTTTCTACTATGCTACAGTCTACATCGGTTGTAAAACTGATGTAGAAAGTGTCCACGAACCGATGTAAAAAAGGTCTTTTTGTAGTAGTGGCAATACCACTCGAATTACAAGGCTCGTGGTGAATTATAAGTTAATTGTACGCTTATTACACTTGCTATTTTAAAAAATAGAGAATAGGATATGAAAAAGGGACATATTCACTTATTATTACCTTTTCTACGATTTAAAAACATTTTTAGAACTTGGAGTGATGTCTTTGAAAATTCCAATCCACACAAACAACTCTACTTGCAAGGTGTTGGGGTTGTGCTAATTTTTAGAGAGTGCAACTACTCATAAAAATAACCGCGAAACCACAAGTTCATAAAAATACTAAACATTTAGCATAAGTGATTCATCAAATTTCTCCAAAAACAATAACTAACTTAAATTAAAAATTCCCATCCTCCATAAACAAATGAAATAATCCAAGGCATTGAACGTTTTAAAATACGAAAAATTAAAAATAACCAACATTTTTCGAGTAATTACTACTATTAATGGAATTTGACACTAAAACAAATCATCTATGATCAATTCACCCGCCATGCACCACGCGGACTCTTCAACCTGAAATGTTAAATTTTTGGAGTGAGTTGTTATCAACTCAGAGAGAAGCAATTGTCCAAATTAAATATGCATGTATAACAATTATTGCATAAAAATTCATGGAAACAGATCATAGTCTCGTATACAATTAAGTATCATAGTCTCGTGTACAATTAGTCTCATGTACAAATAAGTACATCTCGATATTCCACCCAAATCGGTTGGGGCGTCTTTGGGAAACGAGGTCAAACATGGAATGGCGAAGACACCACAAAAGACAACAAGCCCCACGCCATTTGCATTCTCCATCTTCGTCCCTTCGGTTTTAGGAGCACCTCATGATTAGGGAGGCGAACCATGATCAATATGTGAACTAGCGAATTTGAAACATTGATAACAAAGATGCTTTGACGAAAGGGAGAGAAAAAGCAAAGGCACGTGATCTCACCTCCATGTGGTGTGCATATTGAGACATAAGTGAATGCATAAATGTGAACTCAAAGACCGTATGAGGAGGAGTTGCAAGACGTGGACGACCACCATCCCACACGCCACAAATGAGGTAACCAAAAAGAGTTTCCGACAAACCTAAGAACAAAACTAACATGGTAGATATGCAATCTAAGGTAAACATATATGAGCCTCAGTGAATAAATAGAGCAAACCTCTCGGAAACTGGAGGATATAAAGAGGAGGAGGGGAGTGACATCCGCTCCTCAAAATATATAGGACTCTCTTTTTCTCTAGAATTACTCGCAGAAGTGGTCATACCAAACTTCAAATTACCCAACCTACCAAAGTATGATGGGAACATGGACCCTCAAGGGCGCCTAGCAATATTTGACCACATTATGCAATTGTATGGCTAGTCAGACGCCATGAGTGCAAGAATTTTCATCACAACCTTAGTTGAAAAGGCACAAGATAGTTATGAGGCTACCCATGGGAGCTGTAGTGTCTTATGGATAAATTTCTAGGAAATTTCTTTATGAGTTCGCGAGCCAGAAATAAGCCAAGAGGTCTCTGACCCACCTGTTCACCATTAGGGAAGTTAAAGAAGAGTAACTGAGTGACTTCATCAACAGGTTTAACAATGAAGCTCTGATGTACAAGACACGAGGATTGACATTATGACACATCTTTATCCATGGATTACAAAAGGGACCATTCATTTCAGCCCTAGCTTGAGATCCGCCAACAGAAAAAGACCAAATGATGGAGATGACTTAGAGGTACATTAAAGAAGAGGAAATGAATGCTCTAAAAGATCAAGAATGGGCCCGATAAACTCAAGAGTGAGAGTGACCCTAGGAAGAAAAATCATGGATATGACACGAACATTGTTTTCAATTGGTAAACGAGACCAAGAGCTAATTCATCAAAGCTACTTACGAACTTTGTTGCAAAGAATGAGCAAATGAACACTAAGAGATCCCAACACCATATATCACCGTCGGTCGGTCAATCTCGAAAGGAAGTGTCCATGACGAGGAGAGAGACATAAGACGTCCACAAGAGCATTCTCGAGTGAAGCAAGTTCCTTTAGAGGAAACCAACCCTTAAAATGGATCATTCAAATAGTCACCGGAGGTCCTTGTAAAAATTCTCAAAGGTCCAGGAAGTAGGATACGTGATGCTAAAAAAGAAAGAGATAGCACATGGAGAAAGGAGAAGCAAACCGAAAAGTCCGTTCAAGGTGGCGAGTACTAAAAGGATGAAAATACATGTTAGAAAATATGCAAGGAATAGAGTTGCCAAAAACCTAGAATATTTATGATTAGAAATTATTTATGTTTTGTAATTATCAATATTTAAGAAGCATGATATGAATGTTAATATACACACACAAGTGTAAAGAGCACCCTTTTCAAATTCATTTCTTATAGAATTACGCAAATCATTAAGTACTCCTAAAAGCGATTTGAGAAAGGTGGAATAAAACTAAGTGATCTGAGAAAGATAGCGACACAAAGCAAAATGATCTAAGAAAGATCATGGAACAAAGAAAAACAATCTAAAAATATTTGCGACACAAGGCGAAGCGACCTGAGAAAGATCGTGGAATAAAGCAAAATAAAATAAAAAATATCCGTGACACAAAGCGAAGTGATCTAAGAAAGATTGCGGAATAAAGCGAAGAAACTGAAAAAGATCGAGATACAAAGGGAAGAATTTTGAAAAAGATCAAAAAAAGAAAAGCTAAAAGCAATCTAAGAAAGATTGTGACGCAAAGCAAAGCAATCAAAAAGATTCGCTAAAGATGAGCCAAAAGGAATATGAAAAGGATCATTGCATAAAGTGAAGCGATTTGGAAAAGATCGTTGCATAAAAAGAAAACATCTGAAAAAGATTCACGTAAAGAAGAGCCCGAATCAATCTGAGTGTTCACTTGGTTTTATACCATTGATTTGGGCTTCCAAGACTTGAGTTTTGTGTTGTTTTTGAGTATTTTGAGTCATTTGAGTAGCCAAGACATGTTGAGAGCCAATTATATTGAGTTTATAGTCATAGTAATGAATCGTGTATCAAAAGAAGTACAAACGAACAAACAAAGAGAGATTGATTTGAAGAAACGTCCAAACGCGTCTGAAATTTCCATCACTGGCAGCGTTTCGTATTTTGGCCATAACTCTCTCTACAAAATTGATATTGAGATGATTCAAGTGGCTATGGAAAGCTAAGAGATAGAGCTACAACTTTGAAGAAGGGCTCAAAAGCAAATTCCAACATTTGGTGGGTGAAAAACTCGGGCGGGCGCTGCAGCTGCGTCCCACGGGGCGCGCTGCAGCGCCCAAGACAGCAAATTCACTCGAGAATTCACGTCCCCGGCGCCGCAGCGCCATCCCGGCGCCGCAGCGCCCGGGGCGGAAATTACTATGTTTCTCCATCTTTTTCTTGAACTTTTGAGGAGTTATAAATAGAAAAATGGGAGGCTTGATCTAGGGTATGGAGGAAAGGTGGGAATACACCCAAGAACACAAGAAACACATCAATTTCATCAAGGAAGAATCAAAGGGAAGAATCGGGTCGAATCGGAGCTTGAGGATTGAAGATTAATCGAGAGATTATCCATTTCCCTAAGTTTTCTCATTCTTTGTGCTTTAATCTTTCATTTTAGTTTCTTATGAAGATGAACAATTTGTCATGAGTTGTTTATTTATAATGGGTAGCTAAATTTCTTGTGATTTCCGGGTTTTGGAAGTAGATTAATTGAACTCTTGTTGATTGTTTTAATCTTAATTGAAGTCATTGTCTTGAAGCCTATTTGAGTACTTTGTTCTTATTCTTGTTTTATCATTTGGCCAATGATTTAACATGGTTGATATATTGATTCATAATTCGAGAGATGAGTTTCAATATTAGATCTTGAGTACTTGACATGAATATTTACATAATCGAGAGGTTTGTGAATATTTGTGAGGATATTTGATCTTTTGTGCATTTGGGAGTTGTGTATCTTATGTTGAGTAGAGATACTAGCATAGATATTTCAATCTACACTTTATATACATCTCGAGATGGAGGATAAAATACCGATGTGATCGTCTTATAGGTGTATTGATAATAACTTTGGCTTTGATTAAATCATAAAACAAAAGGAATATTAATTGAAACCATAACCCGGAATCCATTTCATTTCCTTGATAATTCCACTATTATTTTCATCTTGTGTTTTTGTGGTTATTCTTGTCTTTTCTTCCACAACAATCATTCAATTTTGATCGTCTAAATAAAAATAAGGCTATCTTAGTTCAATACTTAGCGCATTAATTTATTAGTCTCCGTGGATACGACCTTGCTTACCCTATTCTATAAACTACACCGTACACTTGCGGTGAAGCTAAAAATAAGGCGAACACGAGAAAGATTGCAATACAAAGCGAAGCAATCAGAAAAAGATTCGCGTAAAGAAGAGGCAAAAGCAATTTGAGAAGATTGTAGCATAAGCAAAGTGATCTGGAAAAGATCGTTGCATAAAGCAAAACGATGTGAAAAATATTCACGTAAGGCATAAAGAAAAGCCAAAAGCGATCTGAGAAGGATCGAGACATAAAGCAAAATGATTTGAGAAAGATCGTGGAACAGAGCGAAGCGGTCTAAATAAGATGTTTGAAGAATAATGACAAGTGATTTTTGAAAGAACACATCATAAAGAGAAGTAATCTGAGAAAGATCGCGACATATAGCAATGAAATCTAAGAAAGGTCGCAGTGTAAAGTAAGCGACCTGATAAAGATAATGACATAAAGAGAATCGATCTGAGAAAGATCGCTATAAAAAATGAACAGACCTGATAAAGATCGCGACATAAAGTGAAACGATCTGAGAAAAACCGCGACATAAAACGAGATGATCTGAGTAAGACATAGCACAGAGCGAAACGATTTGAATAAGGAGCTTTAAAAAGAGCCACAAGCGATTTGAGAAATATCGCGGCCTAAGGCGAAGTGCTCTTAGAAATATCGCGACATATAGCAAAGCGATCTGAGAAAAAACATGACATAAAGCGAGACTATTTGAGCAAGATCACAACATAGAGCAAATCGATATGAATAAAGTGCTTGAAGAAGAGCCAAAAGCGATTTGATAAAGATCGTGACATAAAACAAAGTGATATGAGAAAGATCATGACATATAATAAAGTGATATGAGAAAGATCGCGGCATAAAGCGAAGCGATTTAATAAAGATTGTGATAGAAAGCGATGCAATCTGAGAAACATCGTAGAATTATGTAAAGCAACCTGAACATCGCGGCATGCAAGAAAAGCAATCTGAATAAGACCGCCTCGCCAAAAAAAATATCCTCAACTTCAAAATAATCTGATATAACTCCCACAAAACAGGCTTTTCTGCCACTTAGACAAGAGCTTGATTTCATGTAAGCTCGAGCAACCAATGAGAGATGGTTCAATGGCATGAATCGAGGAGCAATGGCATGAATCTAAGAAAAAAGACTATTTTGCCCTCACTCTTTTTCTATATTGACAAAACAGGCTAAGATCTATGTCTTTCCTATTCAAGTCTCGACCCGACTCGAGGCGACGGGTTGGGTCACCGTGTTCTTTCCTTCGTTGATCTTGGCACTTGATTTGACAACGAGGTCCTACGATCTTGACACATGGAGCTAACTTGTACGGTATATGTGGATCAATAGTATATAAACCTCACAGATTCACCCGCATAAGGTGATTTATTCATACTACTTGACTCCGCATACATGTTTCTAGCGACCTCACGAGTGAATTGACATAGGCATCACCCTGGTTAGTTAGGGGCGCCACCCCATTAGCCTAACATATGTTGTATTTCAAGTCCCACGATCTAAAGTACTAGGCTCATGACGAAGCGATCGCAGACTCGAAGTACATATGATTTCTCACTCAAATATATGATAAATATAAATTTATTTGCATTATTGGTCGAGACTGACCAAATTGAACATAAAACAGAATTTTACACAATATAGTTTTATTTTAAAAATGCCTTCTATTAATCCCATTATATCTAAATTATACTAGCTAGTTTTTATTTTTATTACAAAGGGAATTATATGGGTGAGAAATCGACCATTGACCAAGGCTTAAAATACTTATTAGAATGTCATTAGACCAACTTGGTCTTGGCAAATCGTTGATGAATCGTTGATGAATTATACAATTTATGTAAGACTAAATTGTAATTTAAGTCCTATATCTATAAGAGGTGACAAAATTGTTGCAAAACAACTTTGCAATTTAAAAAACTCGAAAATTAATAATTTTTCACCAGAAATTGAATATTTTGCCGAATGTGATGCGACGGACATGTGAACTCCCAATTTTGTTATTTTGGCTAATTTTGTAGTGTCCAGCTTAAAAGGAAAACTCAATTCACATTGTTTTTGAATTTCAGTATTTTATTTACAAAACGATTTTTACGAGACTAATTTAATTTTGCCACCCCTATAATTCAATACCCAAAATTACAGTTTTGTCTTTATATTTTAATTACTATTTTAGAGTCAACTACACTTTTTGGGATGCCATTTTTCGTAATATGGCATCGGGATCCCACCAAATTTCAGAAAAATGGATGTCTATTTCTTAACTCGAGGCTGCTTTTTTAGCAACTTTTTGCCATATTTCCCGCAATTGGAACCGGGTTACTTTTTTGAATTTTGCAGAGGAATTGAAATTGTCGTTAGAAACCGCATGATTAGCGTGCCATTGTTTTTAAAAAAATTATATCTTGGATTTTCTGACTTGGATAATTTTATCCTAAATTGAGTTTTAATTTCTTTTTGAAATGTTTAGAAAATAAGATTCAATTTTAAATATTTAATTTTTAAATTACAATCTTAATTCAAATATTAATCCTCAAGTTACTAAAAAAAATCTTAATTTAAGTAATGACGTGACAATTAATTTACAGCTTTTATTTTTGTGCAATAGCTAATGTCACACGTGTAAATTACAAATTATTTCAATTGAGCTCTTAACCTACCTATTCTCAATTAATTTTTTTCTAAAAAAAAAACAAATGGAGTATTTTTCAGATGTTGACATGAAAAATAACACTCAAGACTAGCGGATGATATATAAATGTCATTTTTTGGGGGCAATAATAGATTCAGATTCATCAAAGAGTTCTCAACTTTTTTTAGTGTTTGCAAAACTCTCATATACATGGAAGTGGCAAAACATGGCTCAAGATCCTGATCAAAAAGGCCAGGGTAGGCAGTTTATATTTTTAATTAAGTAGGGAATTTTTTATAAACACATTTTGATGTAAAATTTACATGAGTACTCCTTGTTTATTCAATTATTTTAAATAAGGGTAAACGTTAAATCGTTAATTAAATCAACTATCTCAGCTCTACTCCTTTGACCTTATTACAATGAGTTGAATTGGAGGTATATTAGTTGATTGAAAGGCTTGGTCATAAATTAAAAACCACATCTAAACCACATAAAAATCTTAGCCCATCTCAAACCCAACTCTAAAACTGTTGAAAATTTTTGTGTTTATTTCTCAAACCGGATTACAACGAAACCTATCTATTACAGAGAATGAAAATTTGCGTAAAAGGCGAGGCGAGTTAACACTCTATCCGCAAGATAAACACGTCTCGTATAAGTCTTTTGAACAGACGTGTTATCCCCAAAGATACAATAGTTTCGTCCTTGTAATAGCAAAGATCAGAAATTACAAGGCACCTTTCGAATTGAAATGTGCAAAATCGAGTACACTATGCAAGTACAAGAAAGAAAATGAGTATGAAAGTGTGTAATCAACAACAACAATGCTCCTATTTATAGGACTTCCAACCAGTCTTGGGGTCTCTTTCTTTATCAGGCGGAACTCGGGATAATGGGGTCAGAACCTCCAGGTAGTAGTGGGCACTCCTTCAATGACCACTATCTTTCAGAATCTTCCAAGTAGTGGGCGAGTGGTCTTTGTTCCATTATAAAAGCCGCGATTTGACTTTTAAGTTTCAACTTTATTTGTTTTTATTCTCCAAAAATAAAAAATAAATGTTTTACAGTGCAAAACTAGGCCCGATCCAATCGGGACACGGACACGGACACGAGCACGGGCACGGGGCTCGGCCACCGACCCTCGGCCCATGGCCCCGCCAGCGCCGCCGGGCCAAGCCGGCTAGCGCCAGCAGCGGCGCGTGTGGCCTTGCCCACCACACCTCACATGTGTATAGTTATATCATCTTGCACACTCTTATACACCCACTTACTTATATATTGAATAAAATTAATATTTTATTCTCATGTGGGATAATGTCTTTTCACCTTCCCATCATCCATTATCCCATTTCAAAGTGACTATCTTGTGGATTTTATTTCTCACTCACCACTAAATGGTTTTGAGAAGTTAAATATACCACACTCATCTACTCGAAACGTAGAATTTTATTTTAATATTTAATTCCTCAAAAATTAAATAATTAGTCACTAAAAAATTGGTCAAAGTTAGGTATCAACCATTACTTCTCAAACCAATTTCCAACAATCCCCCACATGAGTGGAAATCAAATGCACATGAAAATGCGGACTCTTGTACTCGTTTAATTGAAACCATATTGTATCGGGACGGTAGTTTGCGACTTTGAACCTTCATTTGTAAATATCATCGGATATACCGGCAGCCTAGTGGACGTAATGCCTTGAACTATTCCTCCTTCGTACACCTAGTCAATGACATTTACACAATATGACTTGTCACATTCCGTTCTTGATTGTGTCCTTTTTGGCCATGGACAACATCTTTGGATTTGCCCTCACTTCTCACTTATATAGGTGATCTCTCTTGACCGAATCAATTTATCATTAAAAGTCCTTATGACTTAACCTTACCACAACCAACAAGTTTATTGCACTTGTTTTGCCTTCTAGGGATGGGTTAACGATTTACAAGTGCTTAACTGAACTTTTAAAGCTTCGTTTCCCATTGAACCAAGTTCTTGGGATCTCCAAATCACCAAGGTTGGGTTACCACTTTAATCATTCTTTAAATTGTGGATTTTAATCCCATTCCCTCTAGCAATTTACTCAATTGACTCTCTTAAGCCCTTTCGTGAGTGGATCCGCTATGTTATCCTTTGACCTTACATAGTCAATTGATATAACACCATTAGAGATCAATTGTCTTACGGTATTATGTCTCACGATGGATGTGTCTAGACTTACTGTTAACATATTACTTTGTGCTCTCCCCATAGTAGCTTGACTATCACAAAGTGAATCATCACATGAGGCAATCGCTTTTTCCAAAGATGGAATATCTTCTAAGAAATTACGAAGCCACTCGAACTTCCCGACTTTATCAAAAGCTATAAACTCGTATTCCATGGTGGATCTAGCTATACAAGTCCCGCTTAGTGGATTTCCATGATCTTGCTCCTCCTCCAATAGTAAATATATATCCACTAGTGGAGTAGAGTCCTTTGAATCAAATCCAAATAGCATCACTATACCTTTCAAGTATCGGAGGGTATTTCGAGTAGTGTATTCCATAACTCAGGTGTATTTTAGATATCTTAGTACCCTAGTTAGTGCTTTCCAATGCTCTTGGCTTGGATTGCTTGTATACCTACTCAACTTGTTTACTGAGGATAGGCAAGATCTCGGACGTGTACGCTTTGTAATGTACATCAAACTTCCTATCACCTTCGAGTATTCCAACCGAGCTTTTTGGTTCAGCTTTATTTACTACCGATTTATGCTCAAATCAATGGGCGTTTTGCATGGTGGACCATCAAAAGCATGGAACTTCTTGAGCACTTTCTCCACATAGTGGGATTGTGTCAAGCTAATTCCTTCGGATGTTTTGCCAATTTTGATTCCGAGAATCATATCAAAGAATTCCCATGTCTTTCATGTCAAAATTTCTTTTTAACATTTTCGTAGTGTCCATGATTATGTCATGACTACTACCCATTATTAACATATCGTCTACGTATAGACAAACTATGACAAATGCATTTGACATGCCTTTAACATAAACACACTTATCACATTCGTTGATTTTAAAGCCATTTGACAACATCGTTGTGTCAAATTTAAGATGCCACTATTTTGGAGCTTGTTTAAGTCCATACAATCTTATCAATTTGCACACCTTTTTCTCTTGACCATGTGCTACAAATCCTTCAGTCGTTTCCATATATATTTCTTCTTCCAATTCACCATTTAAAAATGCGCTTTTACATCCATTTGGTGAATCTCGAGATTGTGCAAAGCGGCCAAATCGCAATAAGCACTCGAATGGATGCAATTCTTGATACAGTGAATATGTGTCGAAGAAATCACTTCCTTCTTTTGTTTGAAGCCTTTAGCCACTAACCTGGCTTTATATTTATCAATAGTTCCATCTCGCCTTATATTTCTTTTTTAATATCCATTTACACCCTAAAAGTTTACCACCCGCAGGAGATCAACCAACTCCCGGTATGATTTTGTAAAATGGATTCTATTTCACTATTGATGGCTTCTTTCCGCAGCGGAGCATCCGGACTAGACAGAGCCTCTTTAACAAAGATTTTGGCTCACCGTCCTGATAAGTAAGTGACAAAATCGACCAAATGATGTAGCAGCTTTTAGTCCTTTTACTTCGTCTTGGTTCTTCATTCTCTTGTGAAGAACTACTTACTTTCTCATAAGTTCTTTTGTTAGAACTTATTCCAACCCTTTCTTTACAAGGATATACATTTTCAAGAAATATTGCATTTCTTGATTCAATTATGGTACCTTGAGAAATTTCGGATTTTCCGACTTGTGTACCAAGAACCGATATGCACTTGTTGTATGCATATCCTATAAAAATACAATCAACCGTCTTAGGGCCAATTTCGACTTGTTTAGGTTCGTATTTCTATCTTAGCCAAACACCCCCACACTTTAAGGTATTTATAAGATGGCTTATGATTTTTCCACAATTCATAAGGTGTCTTATTTTTCCCTTTAAGTGGGATTTTATTTAAAATGTGGTTTCTTTGTCAAAAAAGCCTTCCCCCACATGTTCTCGAGGTAGTCCAACTAATCAACATAGCATTCATCATTTCTTTCAAAGTTCGATTTTTACGTTCAAAGAATGCCATTAGATTATGGTGAATATGGTGCGAGTAGTTTGATGAATTATTCCCACCGTTACATAATTCTTCAAAAGGTGCAACATATTCCCCACCTCTATCACTCAATTATTTTAATCCTGGCTCCCAAGTTGATTTTCAACCTCATTTTTATAATTTTTGAAAGCTTCCAACGCTTCATCTTTGCTTCTTAATAAATATAAGTAGCAAAATCTTGTGCAATCATCATAAAAGTGATGAAGTATTTTTACCACCTCTAGTTTGCACAAATTTCGGATCACATATATCGAAAAGATGTATCAATTCTAGAGGTAATCTTGTATTTCTTTCCACGAATGAAAAGGTAACTTAGCCATTTTAGCTTCAATACATTTCACATCTCTTTTGAGAATCAATTTTTGAAGTTGGAAGTAATTCCAAGTTCATTAATCTTTTTATAGCATTTAGATTAACATGCCCTAATCTAACATGCCACAAATCAGAATACTCAAGCATATAAATAGAAGTAGGCTCAATTTTATTGCTTTGCTTGAATCGATTACACTGAACTCGCCATTACATTCATTTTGAACAAATTTATACGAGATAACCTTTTCCTAGGAACCGTCCCAAACTTAGTTAAAATAAACTTTTCGTGACTCAAACATAAGTCTAAAACCATGGTTTACAAGAAGAGATCCCGACACTAGATTCTTCCTGGATTTCTGGGACATGAAGAACATCCTTCGAAGCGGCTCTTTTCAGTGAGCTTCGAACCACGCCAAAACCTCGCAACATCGAAGAGGAAGAATTACCCATATTAAGTTTTCTACCCGTACAAGGGTGTAGGTAGAGAACGATCCTTGTCGAAACAGACATGCCGAGTGTCCCCCGTGTCAATATACCATTCCTTGGATTATCCACAAGGTTTGCCTCAAAAAACCACCGCAGATAGATCCATATCAGATCACTCTTGGATCATACCACTGTGCTCAACCACATTAGCATTAGTCGTCTATATTTTGGTTTTTTAGGAAGCCGATGAAGTCTTAGCCATGTGGTTGGGCTTTCCACAATTGTGACAATTTCCTGTAAACGGATTTTTGTTTTTACGGCTTCTTTCCTTGTAGTTGTTGTTGTTATTGTCACGTTTCCTTTTGCTCTGTTACTAGAATCGCCATGTTCTAGCAAATTCGCCTTTGCATCAACAAAGACTCCCTTTTCAAACCTTGAATCTAATTTGCGATTACCTTCCCAATTCGTAAACGCATAATTAGATCTTCAAGATTTATTTCTCTTCGCTTGTGCTTCAAATAATTTTTGAAGTCTTTCCATCCAGGTGGCAACTTTTCAATCATACACGCCACTTGAAAGCTTCATCCAATTGCATTCCTTCGCATTTAATATCGTGCATAATTAATCGCAATTCTTGAGCTTGATCCATGACAGTTCTAGAATCCACCATTTTGAAATCTAGAAACCTCGCCAACCACGAACTTCTTGGAACCAAATCCTCGGTTTGGTACTTCTTTTCTAAAGAATCCCGGAGCTCTTTGGAAGATTTCACTTCACTATACACATTGTATAGCGAGTCGATACCATTTATTTAGGGCGTGGTTGCACAGAAGTCACCCTGCCCCCAAGCATCAAAGCGACGTTTTTCATTGTTTGTTTCATTTTCTTCCACCACCGGTGGATCCTCCTTCAGAACTTAGCGAGGTCGGCGTAGTCGATAAAAACAAAGATCTTGGATTGCCATCTTTTCAAATCAAGACCAGAAATTTTTCTAGCTTCTCGGCAGCAGGAAGCGAGGGAACATTCACCCTTGAAGTAGACGCCATTGTTTACGAAACAAAATATGTTTATCTTGCGTTGTTGAAAATATTTGGTGTTTATTTCTCAAAACGGATTACAACGAAACCTATCTATTACAGAGAATGAAAATTTGCGAGAAAAGCCGAGGCGAGTTAACACTCTATCCGCAAGATAAACACGTCCCGTATAAGTCTTGTGACGAATGTAAATATTATCCCCAAAGATACAACAACTTCGTCCTTGTAATAGCAAAGATCAAATTACAAGGCACCTTTCGAATTGAAATGTGCAAAACCGAGTACACTATGTGTTGAATTTTAGGTTACTGAGAATCGGGAATCCTTCAAATGGCAAATTACGAGAAAATAGAAGATTACAAGAAATCAACTAGCTATTACAAAAGATAGAACTTTCGGAGCCGAGTCGAGACGAATCTCTTTCCGCAAAGCAATTACGTCCCGCTAGTGCTCACGCTTTGACGATTGCTTCCAAAGATGAAACGCTTACGTCTTCGTAGTAGCACCACTAACACGTAAGCACCCTTCAACTAGAAATGTGTTGAAGATCGTCTTTGGACTTAGTGCGAATGCGAAAAATGATTGTATGCTTTTTGATGGAGTATGAATTCGTGGTCACAAATCGCAATGCACAAACATGTATAAATAGCCAACCATTCCACCTACGGAGAAAAACTGGGTAGTGGGCATTAATCATTTGTAACAACCAAGGTGTTACATGCAAAAGATCACATAATGGGCTTCGGTCTCCTGTAGAGCCTCGTAACACATAATCATAGTCATCAATGGAGGCGCTTGAGGCGGATCGGTATTCGAGCCCGGAGCGGATTTTCTCGGTCTATTGGTAGTGGTAGCCGTGTCGGTTTACGGGATGATACTTGGTTTGGGCATCGGCGCTTGCGATCATTGTTTGGATCGGCCGTTGGGTCATATAACGGTTGATTGGTTCATTCGCGATGGTATGTGGGATAAAGATAGATTGTATCGGTCTTGGTCTCCGGATGTGGGCTTCTTGAGAGTCTCATTGAGGATATATCCGGGGTTCCGATTCTCACGGGTCCGAGGATATCATGCGGTGGATGCTTACCTCTCATGGTGGGTTCTCTATGTCTTCTCGCTGGATTCTCTCCGGGGTAGAAATGCTCGTAACCTTCAGTATGGTGCCATTTGGAACGATGCTCTTATTCCTACTATCTCTATATTCCTTTGGCGTCTCCTTCGTAATCGTCTTCCCGGATATCAAGCTTCGTGCACGTGGCACTTCCTTGCCTCACGTTGCTGTTGTTGCTTGAATAATCCACATTCATCTCCTCAGTCGAATCTATCCCTCATCTCTTTTTGATGAATGATAATCTTTGTTCGATCCGTGTGGAATCACTTTCTTCCTTGGTTTGACACTACACTTCCACACACCACTGATATGATATTGTTCCTTTCATTTTGGAGGAATCGCATACACGGATCACACACGAGGCACTTGAGTCTCTTGGTTCCATGCTTGATTTTATGGTTTGTCTGGACGGAAAGGAATAGTGTCAAGCATCGACACCTTCCTTTCTTGGCATCTCACATTATTTGGCAGGTGGAGCGGTATCTCTGGATTCTTGTTTCAGGTCGGCGTCTGAACCCATCAGATTGGTCTGGATGCTTTCCTACTGTTGGTTTTTTGCAGGGGAGTGCTCCACCACAGGTTCCACGCAGGCCGAGGATTGTGATTTGGCGAGCCCCTCAGTCTCCTCAGATCAAGCTGAACACGGATGGTTCGTTTGATCGGGACACTTTGATTGCTGGCGGAGGGGGATTGATTCGAGATCATTCGGGCAGACTTATGTTGGCTTTTCATTGTTCTCTCCAGGCGGTGTCTAGCTTTCATGCCGAGCTTCTAGCGCTGGAGATGGGACTGCGGCATGCCCGTCTTTTTTCTCTTCAGATTTGGATCGAGTTGGACGCAGCGGCGGTGGTCACCACGATCACTTCCGGTGGCCTTGGCTCTTGGCAGGTTCAGCACACCCTGATTCGCATTCGAACATGCTTGAGGACCTTCAGATTCGATTTCCCACATACACAGAGAGGGGAATCGACCACCGATCACCTTGCAGAGTTGGGAGTCGCTGCGCTTGGCAGTCACATTGTTGATGAGGGCACGATTTCTCACCACCTCCTAGCGCTCATTCGGATGGACCAACTGGGATATCCGAGCTTCAGATTTTCATAGATCATTGGTTCTCCTTTTATTTTTAGATATCTCACTATGATAGTCTTTCTAGATATCGTAGTGATAGGTTATTTGTTCTTTGATTTTCTCCCGCCTTGACGGGCATGACATTGTATGACATTTTGATTGTTTGATATACGGTAGGGGATCACGCCTCAATCCCCACCCCGGGGTGTTATTTAAAAAAACAACTAAGGTGTTACACCCCACTACCGCATAACAATCGAAGTAGTGGGCTAACTTCGATGACCACCACCGCAGAGTTACAACTCCAACAGTCACACGAATCGGACACCTACAATGTCCCGATTCATTGACTCCAACAGTCCAACAATCACTCGAATCGCCAAGCCCATTTTCGAGTGGCAAAACTTTAGTGGACTGGACCCGGGCCCAATAGGGCCAGCCGCCCGGCAAGATAGGCCCAGGCCGGGCCGGGCGGCGCGCGCGTGTGGCCCACTTGTGATCATCCACTTGTGTTATAGTTTATACAACAAATAACACCTTCTAGTAAATAAACTAGGATAAACTATGATTTATATTCCATGTGGGATAAGGCATAAGCCTTTTCATCTCCCTTTAAATAATCTTTACATAATGCCCATTTATGTTGCTACCTTCGTGTATTAATTTCTCACTCACCGAATTCGGTTTTGAGAAATAAAAATACTACGAACATCTACTCCTAACGTAGATTAATAATATATAATTTAATTCCTCCAGAATTAAATATTTAGCCACCGAAAAATTGGTCAAAGTCGGTCGATACCCTTTTATCAAAACCAAAATTTCCAACAATCCCCCACATGAGTGGAAATTAATGTATGCATGAATGCGGAACACGCAAAAACCATCCTCAAGAGACAATATTGCATTCGGAAAGGAAGCTTATGGCTTTGAACCTTCCGTAGTCAATACCATCGGGTACACCGGCGGCTTAGTGGACGAATGGCTTGAACTATTCCTCCACGGTGTACCGAGTCAACAAAGATAACAACAATAAGGTCTCAACACCTTCTCGTTCTCACGCTTTTGTGTCCGTTTCGCCATGGACACCACTTTGGATTCATAAGTGTTACTTTGAAGCGGCCCGCACTTCTCACTTATATAGGTGATCTCCTATCCGAGTATCCCGCCATACTCAACCTCAACGAGGTGTAGGAATCATTAAAAGTCAAATGACTTAGCCTCACCATAACTTTGCGGTGTTTCAACACTTGGTTTTGCTTTCTGGGATGGGTTATAACATGAAGGCACAGATATCCTCCAACATGGAATATCTTCCGAAAGTTTCGCTACTCGCTTCTTCACCACTTTATCCAAAGCTATAAACTCGTATTCCATGGTGGACCGAGCTATACATGTTTGCTTCGTGGACTTCCACGATACCGCACCACCTCCAATGGTGAATATGTATCCACTAGTTGAATAAGAATCTTTCGAATCTAAAATCCAACTAGCATCACTATATCCTTCAAGTACGATGGATATCTTGAGTAGTATAGCCCATAATCCAAGGTATACTTCAAGTATTTTAACACCCTCGTTAACGCTTTCCAATGCTCATGGCTTGATTGCTCGTGAACCTACTCAACATATTTACAGGGTAGGCCAAGTCTAGACGTGTACAATTTGTGATGTACATCGATCGCCTATTATACGTGAGTATTCCATCCGAGCATCGGTTCTGTTTTATTAGCAACCGTGATTTATACTTAAATCAATGGGCGTCTTTGATGGTGAATTGTCAAAAGCATTGAATTTCTTGAGCACTTTCTCCACATAGTGGGATTGTGAAAAGATAATTCCATTAGAGTTCTCACGATTTTTATTCCAAGGATTACATCAAGAAATTCCCCCCATCCTTCATGTCAAAGTTCCTCTTTAACATTCTTTTAGTCTCCATGATAGTATCATGACTCACGCCCATGATTAACAAATCGCTACGTATAGACAAACTATGACAAATGCTTCGATGTCCCTTTGACATATACGCATTTATCACACTCGTTGATTTTGAATCCATTTGACAACATCGTATTGTCAAACTTAAGATGCCATTGTTTTGGAGCTTGTTTCATCCGTACAAGGATCTTATTAACTTGCACACCTTTTTTTTTGACCGGTGCAACAAACCCTTCAGGTTGTTCCATGTATATTTCAAAGATCTATCTCTCGCATTCGAAACGCCATCTTGACGCCATCTCGATGAATCTCTAGATTGTGCAAAGCAAAGAATCACAAGAAGCACCCGAATAGACGCAATCCTCGTTCGGAGAATAGGTGTCAAAGAAGTCATATCCTTTTTTTTTGTTTAAAGCCTTTGGCTACAAGCCGTGCTTTATACTTATCAATAGTTCCATCTCGATTTATACTTCTTCTTTAGGATCCATTTACATCCTAAAGGTTTATGACCAAGGGAGATCAACCAACTCCCAAGTATGGTTCGCGTAATGGACTCGATTTCACTATTGATAGCTTCTTGCCGCAGCGGAGCATCTGGATCGCTTAGAGCCTCTTTAATCGAGTTTGGCTCACCATCTAACATAAATGTTACGTATCGCCCAAAAGACTTAGCCGTCTTAGACCTCTTCACGCTTCTGCTTCTTCACTAATTGGTGTTGAACCACTTGCGCTTCGTGAGTTCTTTTATTAGTACTCACTTCTAATTTTTCTCTACAAGGGTAGACATCCTCAAAGAATACAAAGATTCCTTGATTCGATTATGGTACCTTCATCATTTCCGGATTTTCCGACTTATGTATCATAAACCTATATGCACTACTTTGGGATGCATGTCCCACAAAGACACAATCAACTCCTCTTTGGTCCAATTTTAACTTGTTTTGGTTCGTATTGCTACCTTAGCCAAACACCCCCACACTTTAAGGTATTTATAAGAAGGCTTACGATTTTTCCACAATTCATAAGGTGTCTTATCTTTCCCTTTAAGTGGTATTTTATTCAATATGTGGTTGGTCATTAAAACAACTTCCCCCACATATTCTCGGGGTAATCCTAACTTATCAACATGGCATTCATCATCTCTTTTAGAGTCCAGTTTTTGCGTTAAAGAACACCGTTAGATCGTGGTGAATATGGTGATGTTGTTTGATGAATTATGCCCGATCGGGTACATAGTTCTTCAAATGGTGCAACATATTCGCCACCTCTATCACTCCGAATTATTTTAATCCTTTGCCAAGTTGATTTTCAACTTCATTTTTATAATTCTTAAAAGCCTCTAATGCTTCATCTTTGCTTCTTAACAAGTATAAGTAGCAAAATCTTGTGCAATCATCAATAAATGTGATGAAATATTTTTTACCACCTTTAGTTTGCACGGATTTTAGATCACATACATCGGTGTGTATCAACTCTAAAGGTGAAGTGCTCATTTCAACCGAGTGAAACGGTAATTTAGCCATTTTAGCTTCAACACAAACTTCACATTTTCTTTGTGAGTTTACTTCGTAAATTAATCAATTCTAAATTTACCAATCTTTTTATAGCATTCGATTTACATGTCCTAATCTAATATGCCATAAATTAGAGCACTCAAAGAATATAAAAGAAGAAGATTCATTCTTATTCATATTCTCGCCAAAACGGCGTACATCGTCATTACATTCATTTTGAACAGTCCTTTGTCTAGATAACCCCTACCAAGGAACTCGTCCAAATTTGCTAAGACAAACTTTTCGTGACTCAAAAACTAGTCTAAACCCATGGTTGACCAAAGAACGAACCCGAAACCGATTTTTGCGGATGTCCGGGACATGCAAAGACATCCTTCACTTCAACTCCTTTCCCGAAGTCGGCTTTAGCACCACCGTTCCAACGCCAAAGAACATCGAAGAGGCGTGATTCCCCATATGGAGCTTCCTTCCTACGATGGGATGTAAGAAGAGAATGCATCCTTATCGGAACGCATATGGCAAGTGGCACCTGATCCACAAACCATTCTTTCGGTTATCCACCAAATTGGCTTCAAACACCACCGCCGACATGTCAACTTCTCGTCCTCCCTTTCTTCAACCACATTGGCATTGGATCATGGTTTGGTTTTCTTTTTCTTTGGTCGACGGCGATCTTTGCCATATGGTTCGGTTTGCCACGCTTGTAGCAAGCTCCCCGAATTTTCCAAATGCCGGTTTCTTTCCTTTATCGTTAGGTCTTTTCTTCGAGTTACTTGACGAGTTGTGCTCCATCAAGTTGGCTTTTGACTCCATAGGGACAAGCTTGGACTTAGAGTCAATCCTCCTATTGTCTTCCTCAATTCCGAGTTTGACAATCGATCCTCTAGTCCCATCTCCTTTCGCTTATGTTTGAGATAATTCTTGAAATCCCTCCAACTTGGGGGCAATTTCTCAATCAAGGCGGCCACTTGAATGCTTCCTAAAAGCCATTCCTCGACAGAGATTTCATGTAGGATTAATCGAACTTCGAACTTGTTCCATCACGGTTTTAGAATCAACCATCACAAAATCCAAGAACTTACCGACAACAAATTTCTTTGTGCCAAAGATCCTCGGTTTTGACTTTTTCTCCAAAGAATCCCACAATTCTTTGGAGGATTTGACAAAGACAATACACATCAGTAAAGTGCATCACTAAGTCCGTTTAGGACATAGTTACGCACAGAAATCACCCTGCCCCCATGCATCAAACGCAGCGTTTTGAAAGATTTGTTTCATTTTCAGCAACAAGAGGAGCGTCCCCGGTCGATATTTTGCCGGACATTCTCGAGTAGTCGGGTAAAACAAAGATTTTTTGCCACCTCTTGAAGTCGAAACCCATGAATTTTTCGGGTTTCTCACTTGGGGCGGGAGGGATGATTGGGGTTCTCGCTGAGCTTGCCATCATGAAGTTCGATAATTGCTTTGCGCTTGTTGAATTTTAGGTTACGAGAATCCTGAATCCCTTCAAATGGCAAATTACGAAAACAGAAGATTACAAGAAATCAACTAGCTATTACAAAAGATAGAACTTTCGTAAGCCGAGTCGAGACGAATCTCTTTCCGCAAAGCAATTACGTCCCGGCTAGTGCTCACGGTTTGACGTATTGCTTCCAAAGATGAAACGGCTTACGCCTCTTACGTAGTAGTAGCACCACTAACACGTAAGCACCTTCAACTAGAAATGTGTTGAAGACTCGGTTCTTGGACTTAGTGCGAATGCGAAAAAATGATTGTATGCTTTTTGATGGAGTATGAATTCTGTGTCACAAACTGCAATGCACAAACATGTATAAATAGCCAACCATTCCACCTACAGGAGAAAAAACTGGGTAGTGGGCATTAATCATTTGTAACAACCAAGGTGTTACACCCCACTACCGCATAAATGATCAAGTAGTGGGCTAACTTCGGATGACCACCACTGCAGGAGTTACAACTCCAACAGATCACACGAATCCGACACCTACAATGTCCGTTCATTGACTCATCGACAACAGTTTATCAAATACTCGAATCGGGCCAAGCCCATTTTCGAGTGGCAAAACTTTAGTGGACTGACTGACCCGGCCCAAGGGGTCCGGCCACCCCAGCCCAAGCCTGGGCCCCGCCCCAGCCCTGTGCCCAAGCCCAGGCCCCATCCCAAAGTCGCCGGCCTGCGCGCGTGTGGCCCACTTGTGATCATCCACTTGTGTTATAGTTTATACAACAAATAACACCTTCTAGTAAATAAACTAGGATAAACTATGATTTATATTCCATGTGGGATAAGGCATAAGCCTTTCATCTCCCTTTAAATAATCTTTACATAATACTCATTTATGTGGCTACCTTCGTGTATTAATTTCTCACTCACCTAAATTCGGTTTAGAGAAATAAAAATACTACGAACATCTACTCTAACGTAGATTAATAATATATAATTTAATTCCTCCAGAATTAAATATTTAGCCACCGAAAATTGGTCAAAGTCGGGTCGATACCCTCTTTTCAAAACCAAAATTTCCGACACTATGCAAGTACAAGAAAGAAAATGAGTATGAAAGTGTGTAATTTGAACAACAACAATGCTCATATTTATAGGACTTCCAACCAGGTCTTGGGGTCTCTTTATCACAGCAGGCGTAACTCCAGGATAATAGGTTGTAACCTCCAGGTAGTGGGCACTCCTTCAATGACCACTATGTCAGAATCTTCCAAGTAGTGGGCGAGTGGTGTCGTTTCCATTATAAAAGTCAGCAGCTTCAGCTTTTTAAGTTGCAACTTTATTTGTTTTTATTCTCCAAAAAATAAAAACAAATGTTTTCAGGCAAAACTAGGCCCCCAATCGGGACACGGACACGGGCTCGCTCGCCCCCTGGCCCGGCGCCGCGTCGGGCCTTGGTCCACACAAGCATGTGGCCTTGCCCACCACACCTCACATGTGTATAGTTATTTCATCTTGCACACTCTTATACACCCACTTACTTATATATTGAATAAAATTAATATTTTATTCCCATGTGATGATGTCTTTTCACCTTCCCATCATCCATTATCCCATTTCAAAGTGACTATCTTGTGGATTTTATTTCTCACTCACCACTAAATGGTTTGGAGAAGTTAAATATACCACACTCATCTACTCGAAACGTAGAATTTTATTTTAATATTTAATTCCTCAAAAATTAAATAATTAGTCACTAAAAATTTGGTCAAAGTTAGGTATCAACCATTACTTCTCAAACCAATTTCCAACAAAAACTCACACCAAAACACCCTCCAACCCAACTCTAAACATCACACCAAATTTGGTGTAATGAATAGTGTTACACCAAATTTGGTGTAACACTATTCCTTAACACCAAATTTGGTGTAATACAAATATTCCCTCTTTGCCCTCCAATTTCTTCTACTTCAAACTTTTAATTCCTATTGTATCATATATTTGATATATAATTCATTTGTAACATGGTTTTAGTTATTTAAATTTTGTATATAATTATTATTTTGGATGAACAATAGTTAATATTTACCAATAAATTATTATAAACTAAACTTAAAATTTTGATAAACTAAAATAATTAATAAACAAAATTATAATTTAATTAAAAAGCATCAAAGTTTATCATAAAATACAAAACACTAACATTATAATTAAACTTGAAATTTAAAAAAACAAAATACCAAGCAAACTAAATTCCTAATAGTAGATAATTTATGAGTACATGATAGTTCAATAGTCCGGTAGATTATTTCCGTCCTACAATATCATCAAAAAATGGACCAAAAGAACTAGTGCTACTTTGAGATCCTTGACCATGTTGTTGAGATTTTTCTCGCAAAATTCTCGATTGTTCGTTTAAAATACTCGCGTAGATTCGGATCCTTTATGGAATCCACATCTTTTAATAAAATTTTATGCTCGCTTCGATATTCGCCATGGCCAATTTCTTTCTCGCCGACACAAACAAATCAAGGACAAAAATGCTCACTTTGCACTCCGTGATGCATTAGTCGATCACGTGTGGGATGAATATACTAATTTTGAGAATTAGTAATGTATTAATCTTTTTTTTTTTGTCTTTAAATATTTGTTTTAGGCTTGTCGTTTTTCATTTTCTAGTGTGCAATTTAGTATTTTTATTTATTGTGATATTAGTTGTAATATTAATATTGCAATATAATTAATTTATGTAATATTAGTTAAATATAAGTTTTTATTTAGTTACATTAATAATAATAAAATATAAGCAAAAAAAAATTGCATAAACAAATAAATTTGTTATTCCAAAATGAAAAGAAAATATTAAAATACTCATTTGGTGTAAGATTTAGTGTAGTGGGTTGGAGATGAGTTTTGCAAAATTACACCAAAACACCAAATTTGGTGTGATTTTCACACCAAATTTGGTGTTATGGGTTGGAGATGCCCTTATGCGCATTTTTTATGTGCCAAATCACCGCTTACATCAAAAATAAAAAAACCAAACACATTTTATAAATCTTTCTTCACTATCCATAAACCTCTACCACCATTTTTTTATGGACATCACCATCAATTCACAATTACTAATGCTATATTTATTTATTTTTATATTTATATATGTAATATCGTATAAAAATATATATTTCTTTAATTATTATATTATTATTTTTGTATTTAATTTTCATTAATAATTATCAAATTTAAATTTGTTACAATTTATCTTATCATATAACTTTATAAACTATTATTCAATTTTTTTCAAAAAGAATAAGCAAATAATTTAATTTAAAAATTACAAATGATATACAATTGTTAATGCAATTGGAAAATAAAAATTAAAATCAACTATTAGAACTTCCACGGGTCAAAATGAAGAGAAGAAAGGTGCAACTATCAATCACATTTTTACAATTTAAATACAATAATAACAAAGAATAAAAAAATTGAAAAAGTGGTCCCCTTTCTCCACAAACTGATTTGTAAACATGAACGATTTTATGTCATGTCAATGAACCATTTACCCACAACCAATTTTTCCCCTTATAAACCTCACTGAAAACCAAGCATTGAAGATGCCCTAAGGAATTTTACTTTATGAAAAATGCGAGCCCCCTTTATGATATTTAGTCCTTCATCACAATCACATTCTCTAGTAATTTCGTCTCGGAGTTTCACTTCAGCATCTCCCAAATTGCCGAAAATTGTCCCTTTTGTCATCTTAAAATTTCCAAGAAAAATGAAAATTTAAAAAGATGGTATTATAATTTATTGATACATTTTAAACGGATATATAGTGGGTCTTTTATGTCGAAATTGAATCATGCGTATCGCTCCAAACCCATATCAACACTATATTTGGGCAAATAGTTTCATCACTCATCCCTTCCAATCTAAAATGGTTCAACACACTAGAGACTATTTGCAAATACTAAAAAAAGTAAATCCCAACTTTCTGAAAAAACAACTTTTGCTTTTACTTATGCTCATTTAATCAAATCTTAAAAATTGTGGGTGGGATGATTTAAGTTCGGAAAATCATTTTTGGTACTTTTACAAATAAAAAGAAATTTAATTGTGACATTCTTATCCTCAAATTCGAAAGACATATTATTGACTTACTAATAATAATAAGGGTAAATCTCACTTTACCCCCTATACTCTCATTGAATATCACTTAATCCCCTTGTACTTTCAATTGTATCACTTTACCCACTTGTACTACTAATTTGTATCACTTTACCCCCTTATACAATTAAAATATCATTTAATCCTCCAATTCATTTATTAAATGACCTAATTATTCATACAATTATTTTAATTTAACCATGACATCAAATATATAAATATATATATATATATATATACATATTGGAAAACTTATTTGCTATTTATTAAAATTAATATAGTTCTTATTAAATAACTATATTGTAGGTTATTTTATGCAAAGTAATATATTCATATTTTTAAATAATAAATCTAAAAATCATGTATTACATAGTAAATTAATCTTTTGTATTCAAAAAATTAATCACTAAAATGACTATTTTTTTCTATTTAACATATTTTTATTTATGATTATTGAATCATAATTTAAAAATTACTAATAATATTTCACACATTTAATAAATTTGTAGTATATATATTATATAATTTTAAGGTTATGATGAATAATAAATTAAAAGTATAAATGTATTAGCTAATAGAAATAGTATATTATATATTAATTTAATAGGGACTATTTTAAAGTTAAATAATTAGCAACTAAATGTAAAATATAATAGATTTAATATTAAGCGTTAATTAATCAAATTGTGAAAATTAATTTAGCAAATAAATAAAAATTTATTAATATTAAATACTTTTAAAATAATTTTGTTATTTTAATAAAACTAATAGGTAAAGATAAAATGATCATTTTTTTGAGCATATGAGCATAAAATAATAATTTAAAAGCATAAAGGGGGTAAAGTGATACTAAAGTGATATTTTCAAGTAAAGTATAAGGGGGCAAAGTGATACAATTGAGAGTACAGGGGGTAAAGTGATAATCAAGTAGAGTATAAGGGGGCAAAGTGAGATTTACCCTAATAAGAATGGTGTTTTTGTCTTTCTATCCAAAATCTCATTTAGAAACTACTTTGATTTTTCCAAATTGTTAGCTTCTATTAGCAAACACTATCAACTTCCGATTCTCAACTATCTTTATCTTCTCATGCGACAATAAATCATTGGGTGATGCTATTCACACATCCACCTTCTAAATACACCACCCACCACTTTTTAAAATATGATCCAATTGTTAAATACACCATTTTTTTTTCAATTTTACCCTTGCACTAATTTTCCCCAAATACACCCCCAACCTTACACCTCCTCGCTTTCTCAAACTCAAACAAAGAATACACCCACCTCTCGAAAACCTGTTACATTCGACGACAATGACTCGTGATTTCAAACTTACCTAAAAAAAAAGGATGGTTACAAATGGAGGACGATGATGACTTTGTGGATGCACCACCATCAACAACCTACGTAGAGAAGCGACAACACACGATCACCAAAGATGGTACTGGTACGATAAGATATATCGGTCGATGATGAAGAGGTAATAAACTCCTCTTTTTCTTAAAAATAACTTGCATTTGTAGTTTGGGTGTGCTATTGTTAGGTATTTAGAGGTATGGGTATGGGTAAGTGATGAGTGAAGTTAAGGCGCCATTGTTGACTCGGTTTTGAAATATGAATCAGAAAGAAGACGATAGATGGCACGATCGTTGAAGCCCTAGGTGGCATGATTGACCGAGCCATCGTGCCATGTGGAATGATGGAATGCTGACTTAAATGCCACCAAAGATGCCACAAGGCACGATAAGTGGATTTATCGATCGTCGCGCATCGTGCCCGAGTAACGATGGCACGGCCGATGAGATGGACTAGGCACGCGATAGTGGCATTGGGGGCACGATCAAATGGCACGATGACACGATCATGAAAAACACATCGCGTGCCTTATGTGGCACGATGGAATATGTGATCGTGCCATTGTGCTCTTGGGCACGATTGAAGTGATGATCGCTCCATGTTGGATGGTCGTGCCAAGTGTCGCACAACAATGGTGCAACAACAATTTTGAACGGTAAAAATGGATAAATTACATACTTTGAGCCGAAAAAACTAAGAAAATACTTACATTATTTGGGGGAATCAATTATTTGTTGTCCATATAAGTCATATGCTAGTGTCGAAAAATCTAGAGTTTATAAAAATGAGGTTGAAGGATGTGGGTGAGTGTGCTTTAGTAGATTAAGTGTAATAAATGATGTGGATGTATTTAGAGATTGAGGGGTGTATTTAAAACTTTTCTTTTAAGTAAGAGTATTATAGTCTTTTAAGTCAATGACATTTTTAAAATTATATATAAGTAGGTGTATTCATAAAAAAGGAGATGTCAATAGCGCCACCCTAAATCATTTCTTCTAAAGCAAAACTGTCCTCAAACACTTAATTCATTGAATAATTTTCCGAATGCTTGCCAGCTTGCCTCAGTTGAACATGGCTTTTGGTGTGAGAAGTGCAAAATAAGTGTAGAATGAGGTGAATTGGGTCAACTCAAAAATATATCCCACTATACCTAATATAACAAAATAATAAAATAAAAAAAAGCATATTGTGTTTTAACAGGCCTATTAGTTGATACTGTAATAACTCAGGACAAATGGACTTGCACTGATCATGAAGTCTGAGGTCAAATAACTGTGATTCACATTTCCATCCTCTCATCATTATATGGCTATGTATAGTACACAAAAGAAAAGGAAAAAACTACCTTATAATTCGAGTGAATTGCACATTTACAAGGGGTACTTATGCACCTTTAAGGTGACAATGTTGATAATGTGCAATAATAACAAGGGCTGTCCTCAATTAATGGATTAAGATTGATTTATGCGGGAAACTTTTTGCTAAATTAAGTAATTTACAAAACTTTTCTTTTTTAATTTTACTATTTTTAGTAACTACACATTTTTTACAACAAACTATAACATCATGCTAAAGTCAAACCAGTTGAATCGGTCGATTCCTAATCACCATTCATGTCTGATTTGAGTTTCAGACAATCAGATCTGAACCGCCCATTTGCCACCCCTACTCAGCTCTTCCCAAAGTATCAGTTAAATCGAAGTTTACCTATAGAAATGAGAACTGGGAAGATATTTACCCGTTCCGAAAGACCACTGAACCTACCTCCCAGAGGTAATGCAACCATCTATTCACTTTCATCTGCTGGCCTGCAAAAGCAGCACTATCCATTACTCTAAAACACAATCACATTCAAAGGATTATTATAAAAAAAAAAAAAAAAAACCTGAGGTTTGACCTGATTTTAGAAAAAAATCAGAGGTTTTTGAAAATTTAAAAAAAAAAAAAAAAAACTTGAAGTTTGATTCCATCTGACATTTGCCCCTTTATAAGCGAAAAAAAAACATTTGAAAACCCCTACCATTTACTATAGAAATATTATAGTTATCCCTTAAATTTAAAACAATATCAAACCTCAAAAGGGCTTTCGTAGTTTTCAAAAACATTTGGCTTTTTGTAATTAGCCCAAACCTGGGAAAGGGGGAGGGGTGTAGTTATCCCTACATTCAATGTTGAAAGCATGAGAGCATCATAAGAACATGAAAAGGAAATGGGGGAAGACAAGAGTGTATACGTTAGCCAAGTGGCCAAACAGGCATACCACAAGAGCAGGATTGTTTAGACAGCCCTGTGTGTACATGCACAACCAAGGAACTTTTCAAGTGATACACTTGTAATTATTAACTCAAACCTTCATTTAATGGATATATGGCTGTCAACCGTCGCATAGTAAACTAGAATTCCATTTAAATGGGTATGTTATGGACTCGAACATAAAACATGCACAACTGCAAATAATATATATACTGATAATTTGGTATTTCTCAATTGAATCCAAATAACATACTAGCTACTTTAATAGGTTCCTCTTGTTACGATCCATAATCCTTAGCTCCAAAGTACTGACTGTAACTAAATCCATTTATACCACCAAGTACCTCTCCATCAGTCTTACAATCTCCCAGGAAAATCCAATTTTACATGTTGGTTAAAGAATTACATTTTTCAACCATTTCCAATGAATGGATGTCATTAACAGCAGCTTCTCATCTTTTATTCAAAAAACTTTCCTCGTATAGATGTCTAACAAAATAAAGCAATATATTTTGATATATTCAAGAGTCATTTTTTTAGATCACCTGCTCATACTCTGAATGGATCTTACTAAATTATACACGACAAATCTGGGAGCCTCTGTAGTGCAGGATGGCCTCTAGAAATCAAATTTAAAGTTAGTAATCCGATAAATAATGATGGGTAGACTTCAATAAGAGAGAAAAAGAACAACCTAATAATCTCTCAAGACTGATACAAAATCTAGAATTTTAGGAACCGTTAAAAGTTGCAAACTGGGACTACTACGACAGTGGTTCAACAGAGTCATGGTCCTAATGATTAAAGAAACCCTTATTTTAAAGGATTTGCCTGAACTATTAACTTCATGATGCCATCATATATAAAGGATATCTCAATTTGCTAGGGATGCACTTCTATCATAACATGAAGATGAAATAGTAACATAATATGCAGGATTCAATAATCCCCACCCTGAAAAAAAAAAAACAAAAATAAAAAACCAAGCACCACTAGTTAACGAGTCTTCATCGCCCTCAGTTAATGGATCCTGATAGCAACAAGTACTCTATTAATTAATAGTTTCTGGTCTAGTGTTCATGTGTTCTGAGTTTGCGTTTTTCATTTCCTATCTCATCTCCGATATTCTTTGGTAATAAATCAATTATTTGTAGTACTAGTTTTCAACGGATCAGTGTATGAGTGCTTGAAAAAAGTAGCAACAAAAAAAAAGGCGAAAGAATTGGATATCTGGGGTGCTGCTAGCTTCAGTCATCCATATTTTTACTTTGGGTACCTTATGAATGTGCTTTCATACACAAGTATTTTATATGACATTCTGGTACACCTGACATTCTCTGCCACTCTTACTTTCCCAAATCCATGAAATTATTGATAAAGCAATCAAATGTCTGTCATCTGTATGAAAGAGGAACTCGGTTGCAATCAAGAAATGACAAAAACCATTAGAATCTTGGGATTAAAAAAGGTAAGGCCACAATGGCTTCTCAAAGCATTGGAACTTGGTCATCTAAAATCATCTATATAAAAATCTACACAATTCATATCTATAAATTTCATTTTGAATGACTATAAATTTGGTAATTGATACTTCATGCAAACTACAGTTATGCTCATCACATCGCACGATTTGTGGTTGAAACAAGTCATACCATTCTATTCTCACCTTGTCTAATTTGACTGATAATGAAACATAGCCAGAAAATATAGGTTAAAAAATATAGCTTCCAGAAGATAAAAAGAAAAAAATAAAGTTGGAAAATCAAACAGAGATTTCATTTGGATGAAACAGACTCACAGTTGATGAATTACATAGGATCCAAGTGCCAATTGATTTCCAAACGACTACAATCGATCAAATCCTTGACCTGATTTAGAGCTGCATATCTGTGTTGTAATAGGAAAAGCTGCGAGCTGTCTGCTTGCTCCTGATTCTTGCTACTTCTTTTGCGGGGCAATTTTCTTGAAATGCTTTTCCATTTTGATTCAAATTGATAAGCTAAAAACCACAAAATGTGTGATAAAAATGCTGTTTCACCGGAAAATACATGGTTGAATACTAAAAACTCATGGTTACTAAGTCAAACGAACAGTGATCAAGATGGTAGAGAAGCAATAAGTCTTCAGTTCAAAAAGAAACTCATATCCAAGTTCTAGCAATAAAAGTATCAAAACTAAACGTTATTCCAGAGAATAAAATGAACCTTTATTTGGGTTTTAGTAGATATCTTAAGCATCTGATGTAATTTCTATAAGAAACTATAAATTGTATCTTGTGACCAAAATGACAATTTAAGTCCAAGTAAAATTTAGGACACTCTATTAATATTATGTAGAAAATTTTTCAAGGAGATCATGTCCACTAAAAGAGGCACCATCTGAACACCTTCTTTGTTAATTTATTCATTTCTATCTCTTCAAGATCAATTCACAATTTGGTTCCAATATTCTACTCAAAATTCCAGGATTATGTTTCCTCTGATTGACTAATTCCATATTGATGATAGTGGTTAAATTCAGTATTATTTGTCGAGTATATATGTATAATACTTGCCCTCATTCAAGATCTTGTGGGTGCGATGAATTTTCTCCAGAAAGGTAAAGGTGAGAACCGGAGATATTACTTAGCAAGTTAAAGCTAAGTTACTGAACTCTTGAGGAAGTTTAGATCTAAAAATAAATCTCTGATGTCATCTCCCCTTAATTTGAGAAATAGATTTGGCACACCCTTCCTGTTGCCATCCTAGCGAATAAATCCTAAATGAATGAATAGTACTCAATATGTTTTTTTATCTAAAAGAAAATATATAAATATATAGATTGATAGACATAGGGCGGGTCCGATAAGACCCATTGCCACCAATCTGAAAAAAATAAAATATCTTTTAATTGGGTTGGACCTAACAAGAGCAGCTATTTAACACTTGCTTCAGAGAAAATTTATGAGATTTAAAACCCCTATGGTTAGGGATTTAATGATCTGAATCATACATTAATGCTTCACAATTCCTGTATGGTTAACAGGAAAAGTGGTAGTGTGCGAGAAGTAGCACATAGAGGGCATCAGCAGCTAGGAGAAGTAACATAGAAAATGCACATGATCATGCAAATGCTAGAAAAGAACTAGGAGAAGTCAATCACCTGTTCTATAATTGCTTTATAATGGTTTTAATGCTAAAAATTGCAAAATAAGTATACTAAAAGCAGCCAGAAAAACAAGAGGGATAGGAAGAGGATGGAGCACTAGTTGAAGCATTTCATACATAATATGTGCAATTTACTAAACTTATCTGAATTTCAAGTATAAAGAAGAACGTCAATATAAAAGTTCAAAGAGCTCCTGAAACACATTTGAAAATCACTAAAGAAAAGCCATTGCCCTGGGAAAATCGGGAACATAAAAATAGTACTTCAAATTACCTAAAGCTAGTTCATATTTCAATTGTGAGAATGCCATTGTGAATGGATAACCTTACAGGTGCCTGAAATGTGTTAATTATAAATTACCTTTACTTTTATTCCCAAATCCTTGTATAAGACATGCACAAATCCATGGCCTTCCTGCGCGGGATGCTTTTGCACCACCGTTTAGTTCCCCATTGTGTTGTTTCAAGCTACAAAAGTAATTAACAATTTTAAGAAAAGACGCATCATATCATTAAGCACATAACACCGACTTAGTACTAACAAACTACAAACAAGGGAGACTACTTGCAGATTTTAAGCTGAATAACAAGAAGTCCTCATGCTAACCGAATATTTGCAGGCAAGAAAACTTTTTCCATGCAATGAATGTACATCAAATCAAAATTTTACCACCAACACGGCAACACAACCTTTTTCTTTTTGACACAACAGATGAGATAAAGATAGTAGTACATAAAAATCAATGAAGACAGACAAAATACAACACAACACAGATGTTTGGTGATTATTCCATTTGCATAAAGACACTTGCAATTTTTTCCCATTGATGTACACTTACAATCTTTATATTCTAATATATATCTACCTATATTTATATTATCTATCTACATATACACTTATATGGGCTACACTAATATAAAGGTTGGCGCTATTCATACCCATTTCCCTCTAAATACACCCATTTTCTTGATACACCCCCACCTCTTTTCCAAAACAACCTATTTACTTAATATATCCCCCATCATGGGCGGAGCTAGCTTAGGACGAGTGCAGTCGGCGGACCGCACTGGATCTCGGAATGACCCTGTTAAATTTGAGTTGGACCGCACTGAAAATTCAGACGAAAGTCTAGTTCATATAAAAATTAAATCTTCTCGTCTTGCCCAAAATATTAAGAATTACTTGGTCCAGTTAAGGTATATGAGTGGATAAATAATTGTCTTGTTTGTTATATACAGAGATATTTGTTCCAAACTTGATAATGAACAGTTTTTCTGAAGTATTTTTCGAATGAATTTTTGTATCTAAAAGTCTATTCTATAATAATAATAATTGTTTGGTGGTTAATTTAGAATATATTTTTGGATAAGTCACTTATCCAAAAATTTCATTCTAGAGAAACCATAATTGGAGATTATAAAAACCTGCAAAGAATTGTTGCAAGGTACGACCTTCATATTTGCCTCTTTTTCTATTTCTTTTTTTCAAATATCGGTCCAACATTCGTCCTGCCAAAACGAAAGAATTTCTGACCGCACTGACCAGAAATCCGGGCTACGCCCATGTCCCCCATCATTTCCTAATTTACCCTTCTCCCAAGTAAACTCCGTGGCACGATCATGTGGCATATGACTTGGTGACATGATTAATATGACACATGACTTTGTAGCAGGTTCGATCATATGGCACGATCATGTGACATAAACTCTAAGTAGTAAGGGTATTATAGTTTTTTAAATTCATGGCAATTATGTGATTATAGAGATGAGATGTATTTAGAGGAAAAGATATGTGAATAGTGCCACCCTAATATAGAATGCACAGAGTGAGGCAGAAACTACTGCAAAAGATAATGTGGCAATGGGCCAAAATGACCACTGACAAAATGAAAACTAGTCATCTATTGAAAACAAATGTTTTTTTAGCTATTTTGATAAAGCAAATGACATTCATACTCTTCTAGCATATTACTTTGAGTTGTTGAGTTGGCCTCCCTCTCTTTCTCTACTTCACTTATCTCTCTCTCAGATTTGTCTCCATTGAAAATTTTAAATCTGTATTTTTCATTTTTGTATATGCAACATTGGTGTTGAATTGTAGATCTCAGAAAGAGGATTAATTTGATATATCATAGATGCAAAACGTATTTGAAACGAAAAATTTATCTGAATTCAAAGTTTTTTTTTGGAGGAAAACAGAATAATCAAGGTTATAATAAGTGAGAATAGATCAATTCTCAAACCAAATGCCGCTTATAGGTAACTTGATATCGCATTATGATTACTCGATATCCAGTTATGTAACTGGATATCGAGTAATCGTAACTGAATGTCGAGTTATGTAACTGGATCTCCAATTACATTTAACTCGATGTATAACTCAGAACAAAATCTGAAGCACAACTCGACAAAACAACTCAGAGAAAAAAAACATTACTCGATATCCAGTTATATAACTCGATATCGAGATATAGTAATTGGATATATCCAATCGAGTTACATAATTGAAACTCTCGTTGTCATCTTCATTCACCCCAAATACTATTAACGAAGCATCAAGATTTTCAACACAAACCTAAATTGTCTAAACCCTAAAAATTCTACAAATCTAACAACAAATCATAACATAAACACTATAAACTAACTAAATCAACAAGAATTATGAAATTAAGGATATTGAATGAAGTGAATCCGAGTCGCCGTAGAATCCATTTTTGCAAGTCGCCGAAACAGGATTTTGTTCCCAAGTTTTGATTGTAGAGTTATGAGGATGTGTGTGACTGGAAAGGTAGCTTAAGGGGCAATTTTGGAATCACGTGTCAAAATGGCTAAAAAAAACATGTTTCCAAAAAATGGCGAAAAAACATTTTGGTTTGAAAAGAATGAATAAAAAACCTATGGACCGAAAAATAATTCCAATAAAGTTGTCATAGTCAAAACCCCAAACTATCCACCACAATCGTGATTATGCTAAACTTCGTTTCTCAACGTGAAAATCTGCACACACAAACACACTGTGAGTTTAGATAAAGGAATAAAATGTACCGTTTAGAGAAATTGTTGGTCACACCAACATAAGTCTTGATGGGTGGGTTGGTGGAGAGGATCAGATACACAGTCCACGAATTCCTGGGTGAAGATTTTGAAACCGATGATGAGGGCTTTTTCGACGATGATGATGGGGGCGAAATTTGAGATGGGATTCTCGATAATTTTGTTGGGCTAGGAAGGGGAAGAAGGGTTGGAAAGGATTTTGAATGGGGTTTCAGTGATTTGAATGTTGTTGACAATAGCTTCGCCATAATCTTTTGGTTGTCTCCTTCGCTAACAGGAGCTGTTTCTTGGGACATCTGACCGTTAAAAAGGCGTTTAATTTTTTTTATTTGTTTTCACTAATTTAGCATAGGTTAATACGTTCCTTATTAAAAAAAAAAAAAAAAAACTCATAGGATAATTATAAAAACTACTAATGAATTATGATTAGCTTAATTATCAAAAAAAAAAAATCCAATTATCTTCCAAAATTACAAATAACTCCTTAAAGTGTTACAAATAACCCCTTGAGGTTTGCATTTACCTAATAAATACCCCATCTTGAGGTAAAAACTACTCCTAATGTTTAGCTTGATTAAAACTGTAGTTAACTTTCAAACTTACAAATAACTCCTTGAAATAACATAAATAAACGTTTGAGGTTTGTGTTTATCTATCAAATGCCCCTCTTAAGGTGCAATGCGTAAAAGAGAAACAAATATCAATGAAATATTTGTAATTTTAAAAGATAACTGGATCTTTTGGTAATTATGCTAAACCTCAAGGGTAGTTTTTGTAATTAACCCTTTATCATGTTAGTTTTTAATGATTTTGAAATATTAAAATTTTAAGGGAAATTTGACAAAATACCTCTCCACCTAGGGGTATTTTTGATTTTTGCCCCCATGTTATTAAAATATGATTTTTGCCCCTTTGTCCCTACTAAAAAGACCAAATTACCCTTCTTAAAAAAAAAAAGAAAAATCAAATAAAATTTTTGTTTCAAAGGGGAAGTCGGTGGAGAAGAGGTCTTCCTAAACCCTAGAACATCCAAAATCACAAAACAACAAGCTTTAGAGAAGGAGGAGCAATAATTGACCTACATGAGTATTGAATCCAGGTATTTGAGCAACAATAGGTCTTGTTAAGGTTCGAATTGGCCCTACACGAAAATTTCCCAAATTTAATTTGGTGGTAGACGCAAACAGGGGCTTCGATAGCGGTTGGTTTGATCAAAAACATCTCCATTGTGCAAAAAAGTTATGGATAAAGGTTAGTTTCCATAGTGTTTTCATTATTCATTGAATTGAGTTATCATTTTAGTTGAAAAATCTTAAAATTAGCCAACTTTGTTAGATGCTTGGAATGGGTATAATTTGATCTTTTTAGATATAGTGTATAGAATTAATAGGTGATTGTAATTGTTGTTTAGATCAACAAAAAATGTAGAATCGATTTTTTAAATCGAACTAAATTTGGTGGGCATGAGATTGGGCTTGAAAAGTGTGGGCACAGGGGTGGACAATTGTGTAGAATGTCTAATTAATTATCTTATTACTATAGCTTCATTTGAGGGGAGTACATCATAGGGATGATAATTTTGACCGACCCGTGGATACCCGCGCCCCGTGGTACCTACTCCGCCCGCCCACATTGAATTTTTATTTTTAAAATATATTTTAATTTATATTTTGCATATATAATATATATTATAATATAATTTTTATGTATTATAATATTATATCTAATATTTATAAATTGATAATAACAATTTTTGTAAATAATATTTTATAAATATAATTTTTTATTTTATTTATTTTTTTGTATTTAATTTAATTAAAATGGGGCAAAACGAGTTGCTCGCCCCGTCCGTTCTCACATACCCGTCCCGACCTCGCTCTTCATGATCCCTAGTATCATGTCCTATATTAATTGTGGGGTGAATTTCATAATAGGGTCCAAATTTAAGAAAATCTATTTAAGACCCAAAATTTCAACCTTCTCAAATCAAGATCCAATTTTTTTCTCAAATTGGGCTCTCCTCAAATTTTGGGTTCTCACTTCAAGACCCAAAATTTCAAATTTCTCAAATCAAGACTCATTTTTTATTTTTTTTTTCTCAAACATGACCCTCCCCAAATTTTGGGTTTTCCTTCAAGTTTAGAATTGTTGGGAAATTTATTGTTTAGATTTTGATGAATGCCATGTAAAACTTAGACTAGAAAGTTGGCACCCCATTTTTCTTGTAATAGATAGGATTGTATGAGCTGAGCTAAGTCAGCTATGCCTGGATATACAAGAAGTCAATCAAGACTAGACGAAGACTCATTGTGAAGCGGTGAGTGTGGCAAGGAAGAGATGTCAAGGACTCGACTGAAGGAGTATCACCTGTGATACAGCTGTATGAAGAGTCAGTCAAGTCAACCAAAGAAGCCAAGCAAAGTCAAGTTGAAGTGACATGAGTCTTTCAATCATTGGAGCGACTCAAGTCACCTGGGAAAAGACACCGCAAATAGGAGTTAAGCGAAAAGAATCCGTTGCACAAAAGTCAACAATATTACCTAAACAAGTAATACTTCCATGTTGCCATGTCTTAAAGTGCTCGATCCCGTAAGCGTGCAAAAGGAATAAACCAATGGGAAGCACCGCACCTCGTGTCGACTACGAAAAGTCGAACATCCATTTAATACGAAGAAATGTCAATATCAAGGATCGCAACAAGACAAGCCGACGAACACAAGTGACTTTTGAAAATCACCTATCTCTTCAATGGGCGATTTTTGAAAGTTCACTATAAAAGGCCGAGAATCATTTTGAGAAGAGGTGACCTTGAATACCCGAACCACGAACAATCAAGCAATTATTCAAACTCAGAACCCGCAATACATTCTCAAGTTATTCAAGCAAATCCTCAAGCCTAAATCTCGAAGGAAATCGATTCAACACCTAGTCATGTGAAGGAAAGACAACTTCAAACTCAAGTTGAAGATGAAACTTTTGAAGAATCAAAAGGGGTCTACATTCCAAGGAGGATTGTAAAAAGGTTCAAGGTCGAACCAGTCTCAAGTTATTGGAGGGCTTTGTGATCAAATCCAAGAAGCTTGAGCAAGTGAGTCAAGTAGCAACGCATCGTCTGTGAAGAAGTTCGAGTCGGGCGAGAAGCTAGATGTGTGACCAAGGCATCTCCAGATCGAGTCCCAAAGGATCAAGTCACCAGGTGTGATCAAGACTTTTATCCGGGTGATAACCACTTTGTACTCGATCAATACTTAGTGGATTCCTCCAGAGTTGGAGAAGAGAGGAGTAGAAGAATTACCCCATCTTCAACCTCTATAAAAATTATTGTGTCATTTACATTTCAAAGATTTTATTTCGCATAACACTTTATATCTCACGATAATTTGCTATCCAACCGATAATTAACAAAGTGCTAAAATCAAGTGTTTAAAACAAAGCTAAACCAAATTCAAGGGTGTTAAGTCTTCCACTGAAAATCTCATCACAAAGTTAAGGTTTAGACTAAACAAATGAGTTATTCTATCAACAAAATCAATCGAGTCATTGAGTGGCTAACTCTATTTGGTTAACTAACTTAGCCGTCCCTCAAGACTTAATCGTGTATTTAACTCGTAATATTTTAAAAAGACTAAAATCGAAAAGTTGGTAAGGTTTATTCAACCCCCACCCTTTCTAAACCTTACTCACACCCCTTGGGACCTACAAGTGGTATCAGAGCGGTTGGTTCATTGAGCCTTCCACACCGTTCTTGAACTAGATCTCCAATTTTTCAAAGAAGTTTTTAACACTTGCTCTTTCAAAAGCTATTTTTATTCAAAGAAAGTTATTATCATGGAAGCAAATTTGACACACATTTCTATGTTCACTATTGAGGAATTTGATGACTGGAAAATTCGTATGCAGCTCATCTATCGCTTTACATGATGAAATGTGGATAGTGATAGAGGATGGACCACTACAAATCGAAAGTAAACACATTGATGAGAGCATTGCAATTTGCGGAGAGGAGAGGAAGAAGTCAGCTGCTGAAGCAAGACCAGACCCTGGTTGAGAAACCAAGGATCAATGGACAAACGAGGACAAAGAAGATACAACTTGGACAATGTAGCCAAGGACATACTTTACAAAACCTTGGACAAAGCAATGTTCAACAAAGTCAAATCTTGTCAAACTGCAAAACAAATCTAGGATAAATTAACTTTAATTTGTGAAGGATCTGAGCAAATTAAAGAAAACAAATTGTCCGTTGCTGTACAAAAATTTGAAAATTTCAAAATGCTTGCAGTGAAACCTTGGATCAGCTGGATGCTCGATTCACCAAATTACCAATGAACTATCAGCCTTTGGGAAAGAATATACACAGAAGGAAATGTATATGAAGATTCTGGAGAAGCCTCCTAGCTGAATGGGAAATGAAGGTCATGGCCCGAGACATTCAATGAACCTCACAACAACATCCAATCATGAGCTATTCTTAGACCTCAAAGCCTACGAGTTCGAGCTGAGAAGAAAAGATCAAGAGGAGACAGTTGTACCCAAAACAGTTGCACTTATAGTAAAGGATGGGAAAAGAGTTGAGGTTAAGGAAGCCATTGACCAGGAGGAAATTGCCCTGATGGTTAAAAGATTCAACAAGTTCTTCAACAAGAACTATAAAGAAACAAGGGTGAATTCTCCAGGAGATATTCAGCTCCCTCCAAGTCAAGGGAAGATAGGCCACCCAAGAGAGCTGAGCATCAAAAGGTTGAATATCATAGAGCTGATAACCCAAGAACGGAAAGAGTTGATCAAAGAGCCGAGAACCCGTGTTGGAACTATAGACAACCAGGACATTTTGCTATTGATGATCCATACCCCTAGTCAATAAATACAAGAATGAAGAAGAAAGAAGAGTCTTGAGAGAAAGAAGACAGGAAAAAAAAAAAAAATTAGGTTGGTGCAGAGACTCACGAGACAAAGCTAAGTCAAAAGAAGCGGCGACTTCGGAGAGTAGTGAAGTTCGACTACTCAAGTGATTCTCGAAGAAGAAGCAATGATCTATCTAATGGCTAAAGAACAAGATCAACCCGACCAAGAAGATGAGGTACACTCTAACTCATCTCACTCGGTTCTAGTGACAAAACATGATGGTGACACACACACTTCATCACCAACTGATCTTTATGATTCATTAGGTAAAATGATGAAAGACTTTGAGCACATTAAATCGTCACACACACTATTAAATGAGGAAAACAACCACTTTCAAGCTAAAACTCACAAAATGACTAAGGAGCCGAGTACTCTAAGTCACATAGTCATGAGAACAAAGAGTCAAGGCCGAGAATGCTAAACTAATAAAGAGATAGTCGCTATAGAAAAGAGGGAAAATGATCTCAAAAATGTGATTGCTTCATTCACAAAGGCATCTAAATCATTGGATGACCTTATTATGAGCCAAAAAGAGTGGAGACAAGACATTCATAGGATTCAATTTCTTTGTGCATAGTCAAACTCCCGGAGTGATCTTGGAAAAAGGATCTTCAAGTAATGAAGCATCTCAAAAACCCAAGACACCAAATGTTGCACCCACATTCACTCCAAAGCATAACCACAAACAAACGGCCTTGGATATAAAGGAAAAGAAAAACACCCGATTGAGTATCTTTGAGAGGACAAGCGAGAAGAAATCCAAACAGAGTTCCTCAAAAAACTCCAAACAAAAAGTACTGTGAAAAATAAACAGAGCTACCAAAACCCCATAAGTTTTATCAAAGAAACATACATGATGGGAATGGTAGAAACTATCCAAGCCAAGTTGATTGGAATAATGTGAAATATCAAAGAAAGACCTATGGAATATAAGCCTAAATGGCAAAGACCTGACCTCATCAAAGGTCATTCCAAAGGCAAAAGAGCTATCATCAAAGACACATATGCACCCAAACACTACACTCGAAATATCACAACTACCCAAAAAGGGCAATTGCTAAAACACACACACACATACGAGAAAAGAGACAAATTGTATGAACCTAAAGCCCCAAAGCAATTTGCCAAAGTGAACTATGATTATGGCACGTATAGATGGCAACCTCTTAAAGTCGATCATTTGGCTATAGGTTGGTTGGATCATCTTACAACACTAACCCCTCGTGACCCCAGGCAAGTATGGGTACCTAAAAACGATTTCCTTGATTGCGGGTTCAAGGAACAACGAGTGCCAAGGAACCTGGTACATGGATAATGGCTGCATTTTTCGGACACATGACAGACACAAGAAAAATCTGTCAAAATTCAAGGAGATTAAAGGCACAAAAGTCATATTTGGAGGAAATGAAGCTCCAGGAAATTAGAGGCACCGGATCCATCAAGAAAAATGGATTAGAAATCACAGATGTTGCATATGTTGAAGGCCTCAACTTCAACCTCGTTAAGCATCACCAACTCGTGACAAGGGCTATAATGTTGGATTCAATATGGGAGTGTGCCAAATCAAAGACACTGAATCAAATGAAGTAGTGTTGCAAGGATCCGCACAAAAGAACATGTATGTGGTAGATTGGTCGATGCCACACCAAGCACTTGTCTCAGCTAGCAAAGAGCACATCCGAATCAAGTTGGTCATCGTCACGACAAGAAACCGAGTCACCCGATTTCAAGAAAATTAACAAGCTTGCAATGAGTAATCTTGTAGAAGGTCTACCGGACTCGATGTACAAGGAAGACAATGTTTGTGATGCATGCCGATGGGAAAAGCGGATCAAATCATCATTCAAAGAGAAGTCAAGTCCATCTTCAACAAGGATATTGCATCTATTGCATATGGATTTATTTGGTCCAGTTGAGCCAGCCAACATAAGTGGAAAGAAATACACCTTAGTGGTGGTGGATGATTATTCAAGATATACATGGACAATCTTCATGTGCAAAAAGAAGGAAGCCTTGCGTTAGCTACCTCGGTGATGAGAAGAGTTCAAAATGAAAAGAGCCAAACCATTATAAAGATAAGATCTGATAGAGGAACTAAGTTTGTCAATGGGATAATAACTCAGTATTGTGTTGAAAATGGTATTGCTCATGAACTATCTCATGACAAGGACTCCACAATGAATGGAGTAGCGAAAAGAAGAAATAGAACTCTCAAGGAAGTTGCAAGGACCATGTTAGTCAAGTAAATTTGCTAATAGATTTTGGGTGAAGCCATCAATACTGCATGCTATACTCAAAATAGATGTATGATCAATAGACATCTGACAAAGACTCCCTATGAAATATGGACAGGGAGAAAGCCAAATGTTGGGTATTTTAGAATATTTGGATGTAAATGCTTCATCCACAACAATAGCAAGGATAATCTAAAGGCTTTTGATGCTAAAGCTGATGAATGTATATTTTTGGGATACTCACCAAAGTAAAGCCTACAAAGTCTTGAACAAAAGGACTATGGTCACGAAGAGTAAATGGAGAAGACATTGAAGAGTTAGGCGATAAGTTGAATCGACCAACTATGCGAAAGAGTCCCTATGTTGAAGCTAAAGTGGAGCAATCAATCAAGATGAAGATGAGATTGCAGTCTCAAAGACATTGGAAGATCTGCAGGCTAAATGATGATGAGAGAGCTGCTCAAGACAACACAACAAGAAGACGACTAAACCCAACCGACTTACTCCAACCCGATGTGAGATGGTGAGAGACCATCCACCGAGCTAGTCACCGGAGATGTAAGAGATGGTGTAAGAACCAGATCGAGCTCAACAAGAAGCAATGGTCACTTGTTTTATTTCCCAAATAGAACCAAAAGATGTCTCCCAAGCATTGGATGACACACATTGGATTCAAGCCATGCAAGAAGAGTCAATCAATTTGAAAGGAACAAAGTATGGGAATTGGTGCAAAGACCAACCCATCAAAATGTTATTGGCACAAAATGGGTTTTCGAAACAAGATGAATGAGGAAGGTTATGTGTAAGAACAAAGCAAGATTGGTAGCCAAAAGGTATTGCCAAGAAGAAGGAATAGATTTTGATGAAACATTTGCTCCAGATTGCAAGATTAGAAGCAATAAGGATGTTTCTTGCCTATGCTTTGCACACAAGAACTTTATTGTATATCAAATGGATGTGAAAAGCGCATTTTTAAATGGATTGTTGGAAGAAGAAGTCTATGTTGAGCATTCTCCGGTTTTGAGCGGAAGACTCTTGGAGACAAGGTGTACAAGCTTAAGAAAGCTCTATATGGATTGAAACAAGCACCTAGAGCATGGTATGATACATTATCTCAATTTTTGACAGATAATGGATTCACGAAAGGCAAAGTGGACAGAACACTCTTCAGAATTCAAGATGGAGAGAGTATACTGCTTGTTCAAATATATGTGGATGATATCATTTTTGGATCCACAAACAAAGAACTGTGTGATAAGTTCTCAAACCTCATGCAAGGCAAATTTGAAATGAGCATGATGGGAGAGCTGACATTCTTCTTAGGACTTCAAGTTAAACAACTGAAGGATGGAACCTTCATAAGTCAAACAAAGTACACCAGAGACTTAATGAAGAAATTTGGTATGGAAGAGAAGTCTTCTGTGAAAATACCAATGAATACATCTGTCAAGATGGATATGGATGCAGATGGTAAGCCTATGGATCAAACCAGATATAGAGCACTCATTGGATCACTGCTCTATTTAACAGCAAGCAGGCCAGACATCACCTTTGCAGTAGGTGTATGAGCAAGATTTCAGTCTGCACCAAAAGAAAGCCACATGACTGCAACTAAGAGAATCCTAAGATACTTGAAGGGATGCCAAGAAGTTGGCTTATGGTATCCAAAGGAAGGTGGATTCAAGCTAATTGGTTACTCAGACTCTGACTATGCTGGATGTAGAGTTGACAGGAAGAGTACTTCAAGCACATGTCAAATGCTTGGAAACAGATTGGTTTCCTGGTTTAGAAAGAAGCAAAACTCAATAGTCACATCCACACCGGCAGTACATAGCTGCGGGCAAACAAGTTGCCAAGTCTTATGGATGAGACAACAATGAGAGATTATGAAATTGCGAAAAAGAGATTCCAATTATGTGTGATAATACAAGTGCTATTGCAATCACTCGAATCCTGTGTTGCATTCAAGAACAAAGCACATTGATGTCGAGATATCATTTCATAAGAGATCATGTTGAAAAGAAAGACATCACCTTGAATACATCTCAACCGATAAACATTAGCTGACATATTCACAAAGCCCTTATGTGAATCAAGATTTGAAGAGCTTAAGCATGAGCTAGGGTTAATTGAACGAGTTGACACTCGAAGATTCAATGAGAAGAGATGGAACATGAAAAGTGGAGATTGAACAAATTTCATGAATAAGCCAAGTGAATCAACCGTATAGGAAAGTCACCAGATCGAGTTAGGCGATGGTTGAGTCACCATATGAAAGGAGAAGAAGAGTTGAGTCATTTGTGCGCGATGGTGAGTCATTTATGAGCTAAGTGACAAAAACGCAAATCGTTTTAATAAGCGGGAATATTTTTAAGGATGACGCGTCGATAATAATGACTGGTACATTCAAAAGTCGCACAACAAGCATATGATTGGATATAAATGCAACCGCATTAAATGCGAGCAATTAAATGCAATGAGACATGCTAAATCGAGCCGTTGATCTCGATCAAAATTCAAAAACCAAAAACACGTCCTTTCATAACCCATATATACTCATTCTTTCGCTTTTCTCTCTCACATTGAAAACTATTCATCTTCAAAACTAAGAAAGCAAGTTTCTTTTCTCTTCAAAACCCTACCAGTCTTCAAAGCAAGTTCGTCAAGTTTCGTTCGGTAAAAATCACTGAAATGGCACCAGCACATGATTTCGCTAAGCTCGCAAAGCAAATCCACACCGGGTCAACTGTGGATTTTGAAGGGATGATAAAGCAGGGTTCGATGAAACCCTTGTGAAGAAGATTGCGGATAAGATCGAGAAATCGGTGAAGCCCTTTCTCACATTGGAATATCATATGACGTACGTAGAGGAGGTCGCCCAGTTCTACGTAAACGCTGAGGTGCAGGACGAAGGGATTAAGTCCTCTGTCCACCGCAAGGACATTATAATAAATGCAAAGGACCTTGTGGAGCACTGTTTATTGCCGTCGGAGGGCATGCCGGAGATATATGAAGCCGACGTTGATTTGGTCGCTGCATGGAAGGAAGTGGCCAAACCCGAGTGTGCTTCAAAAATTGTCTACACAAAATTAAAGAAAGAAGTCGAAGGATGATTATCACAAACTCGTTGGATATCGTCGCCAAATGTGTAGACATGAAGTTTGGAATCTTCAATCACCGTCCAAAACCAAGCCGATCATCATGGCCGCGATCATGGAGGAGAAGAAGATCAATTGGGCGGAAATTAAGTCTACAAATGCATCGCGAGAATCGTTGCGAACAAGTCCTTCAAGGACGATGGGTCATTGGAGGATCTCTTGGCTATGGCCTTGTAATCGGCCATTTGATGGAGGTGAAGGGTGTTCCACTCCGACATAGAAAGTTGTTCCATGTCAACAAGAAGATGTTCCTGCAAATCTTTCAGAGCTCGAGAGAGCCTATGCCAAGAGGCGGATACCAAATGAGGGGAATCAACGATCTTGAAGAAACAACTCGTTACTTCCCCTCCCAAGAAGAAAGTTGCCCATGCAAACAAAAAGAAGATAGCTGCCCTGCATCGAAGAAGAAAGACGCACTGCCCGCACTGAGTCACCCGCCCTCGCAGACCATGTCTCCCGCCCCTGCGGCCGAGGCGGAGAAGGAACCTCAAATACCTTCTCCAACCATCAAAAAGAAGAGGATCGCTGCAAGCGAAGGACTCCTCGGACAAAGAAAGATGCACCGCCCCCACCGCCAAGGATCTTTGAGGAAGAAGTATCCGAACCGAACTTCCTCTGTAAGGACAAAAAGAAGAAGAAGAATCACCAAGCTCCCGAGCTTGAGAAGACAATCGAGTCCGCCACTCAAAAAAAAGTCTCGAGATCGCCAAGAAGTGTAGTCTCCGAAATTATTGATGAAACGACCAAGTCTCACGGCCGATCGATCGCCAGAGGCAAATTGAAGGCCACCAAATGTAATGTGTGAGCCAAACAAGAGGAACAAGAAGGCGAAAGACAATGAGAATCCCCTGTTGACAGGATCGTGTCTTCACCGTGATAGATCTTCGAGGCGAAGAGCGGCGAGTTTGCTACCCTCCATTCCTGAAAAAGAAGGGCAACAGGGAGAGGATGAAGATGATGATGTAATTATGTACTCTCCACTATATCCAAACATCCAAAATCGTCTGCGAGAATGGAGCAAATGGAAGTTGAGTCACTCTAGGGAGCAGTTTGAACATCCCGAGTTTATTGAGGAAGAAGGGGAACTCTTCGTTTCCTTGAAGTTGATCTTCAGTATTGCAAGCCCTTGATGAGGATAATTGCATCAATATCTTTGCAAATTCGGAAGAAAACGAAAAGGCTAGAGCAAATTTGGAAGCAGAGGCTCGAGAAAAGGCTAGCATTTGTCCTCTTCAGAACCGGCGATCACACTCATCCGCACATAGATGCTCTTTCGAAAAGTGATGAGGACATGGATCTGGTTGTTGCACAGAGAAATTGGATATGCGACAAGCCATGCCGAATCCAAAATGATGCATGAGCAACAGTGAGGAAGGACCGAAGAGTCTTCCAAATCTAAGGAAAATGGCGATGACACCGGGAATTTGGTCACCCAAGTTGAGCCAACCCCTGTTGAAGGTGTCTTACCACCCCCCCACTACCGAACACTCATTTGACAAAGCCGGAGTCCGGAGCGAGTGACCCCACCTAAGTCACTCACCACCGTGGTGCGCCGGGGAGGGGAAACTCACTCCACTGCAGCTAGGTCGGAGGATGTTGCGAGATGACTCCACCATGCGAGAAAGGAGGCGAAGTGGAAAAGGAAAAGAAAAAGAACAACGACAAGTTGTCACCTTGTGGCTTCGGACAGATAAGTCTGTCTCGGTGAAGTGCCAACGGCTTTGCGGTGAGGCACGGCGATGCGATCGAGGCACGGGATGGATCTGCCCCGGAGTTAACACTCTGGGCAATGAAAGTGCAATCCACGGAGTTGAGACTCCTGTGGATGCCACAAACAGGAAGACCCTAAGATAGCTATGCCTGTCGAAGGGATTGTCTGAAGACCCCGCGCGGTTGAGACTGCAGGAGGTAATGAAGGCTAAGGGAGGTTGAGACTTCCCTAGGTAAAAATGTAGGAGATAAGAGCATTCCTCGGACCATAATTGTTGATTCGAGGAGGAAATCAACGCTCTTCATGACTCCCAGGATGATCCACGATACAACATTCCCGATCCGCAAATGAAGTGAATCATCCCCTGCTAAAGAGGATTCACCAGGATGTTCTACCTAATGCGAGCAAGCCGGACTTCAAAGTTGCTCGACAAATGTTCAATTTTGATGATGAGCCAAACCCTCAAGTCTCATCATCTTCCGATGACGCCACCGTACGGCCGAGAACAATCGAAAAAGGACAAACCAACAGACCGAAGGCATTAAGGCAGTGAGGCTCGGCCACTGGTCAATACCATCAAAGGCCCCAATCAATCACGATCCAATCGCGCAGCTTCGTAGGCTGCGGCAGCGAGAGACCACCTCACGCACAATATCTCAAGTGCGAGACGATGCTTATGAAGAAGTATTTCCTTTTTCTCATGAGCGCCCGTAGTTGAAGAAGAAACTGCAAGAGAATAGAGGCTCTACACCGTCCAAGAAGACCCTATAATCCCTACTCGATTCGATTGTGCCGTTGATTTCAATTTCGATGCGAGTGGCGGTGACTCAAGTCGAGGCAGTGAGATGCGTGAAATCTTTGAGAAAATCTATGAAGAGATTGAGAAGATTGAACGACACCAAGCCTCTCTCGACATGCGCCCGGACAACGGAGATGCCACTCTCACAAACAGACTTGAGAGGAGTGGTGGTCAGGATAAGGGAATGGTCTCAACAGCAGAGTGCCATGCGTCTCGAGCAAGTTCGCTACTTCAAGGCACTATACAACAAAATGCTTTGGTATGGAGTCCGACAATGCTTGACATGAAGCGAGGATGCAAACCTATATGGAGAGATTGCATGCATCCCATACAATCGAAATGGAGTTATGCGTGAATTTCATCGCAAAGAACTTCTGCGTCGAGGAAAACATGAATACAAAATCCACCTTCTTATGGTGAAATGAAATCGTGGCAACCGAGTCCAAAGCCACTCGCTCGAGAATTCCGAACAACATTCCGCAAGCGGACTCCAAGCAAAATTCACTATCGAGACTGGACTTCATGCTTGCTGGTATGTTCCCAGGGTTCCTCTCTCCTTTGATGATGCCAAAAAGGGGGAAGAGGAATACCAGAAGATGCTTAAGGGGACGGTTGGTGAGAAGGAAAAGGAAACAACTGTCGTAGAGAAGAAAGATACAGCTGTTGAGAGAGGGGAAGGAGAAGGGAGAAGTCATGAGAGGGGAAAGGTCAAAAGATATGACCTTAATGCTTGCTTTGAAACCCTCAAAGGTCATGTCACAAAATAGACATCATCAGCAAACTTCTTGTAACTCTGCCGCTCTATCACTCTGTTGTGCCCATGTCTCATAAGAAAAAGATTGTAGAAGCAGAGATGGAGGATTTCGACAAAAGAACGGATGCCCGTGTTGAAGAGATGTTAAAACAATTTGGAGGCATTCCGGCAGAAAGATATCTGAATACCATTTCGGACACCGGAAATGAGCCTAGATCGATTGATGAATTCAAAATGCTCGAATCGAAGGATACTTGAGAACATGTCCATGGCCCAAGCACTGACTTGTACTAGGAAAAAGGCCTTAAGTCGTGCAAAGAAGGCGATAGGGCGAGACTACCGGCACATCGACTACAAGCGGCAAGTCACCGATAAAAAGAAGGCTCCCGTACAATTCACATCCAGAGGAAGAGGAAAAAGCAAAGTGGAGGAAGAGGTTTGAGACCTGACCTCTACCCAAAAACATTGAATACATAGATCCGGAAAGAAATGAGGGATCTATTGGGTCAAGTATGACGAATTGGCCAATATGGAAGTGGCTAGGAAGAATCTTGAGTATGTCAAAAGAATTGAAGAAGAAAATAAAAGACAAGATCGGATGTGGGAAGAAAGGCAAGAAAGAAAGAGAAGAGGTGATCTTTGCAAAGAGAGCATACGAGAAAAAGAAAGCAAATTGAAGAAGAAAAAGAAGAGAAAGAGAGCAGGGAGGACATCTGAAGAAGAAAGAAAAGAGGCAATAAGGCGATGAAGTGTTGTTGTCCACCCCTTCATGTATTTTACTATTGTAAATGCATATGTATGTAAGTCTTCTATACACTTAATGAGAATCTGTAATTTCTATACTTTTGCGTAGATATAGAATGATATGTTTGCTCGATACACATTGTACACAAACCGTATGTAAAGGACAAGAATGTTATGATCAATAAAAAGATTGATTCTACGCATACAATCTCTATTATTTTGCATTGTCTGTATGTATCTTTGATGCTTACATTTTGTCTCGTATGTTTTAAGTTTTGGCATCATCAAAAAGGAGAAATTGTTGGGAAATTTATGGTTTACATTTTGATGAATATGATAAGTGCCATTTTGTACATATTTTGTGATAGTAATTCAATAGTTTTTAAATTGTTTTGTTAGAAAAATCATAGTTTTCTCGAGTATGTTTAGCATTTTATCGCGGGATGTGTTTAACATTATAGGTGGAGCAATTTGGAGCAATTTGAAGCCAACATTAAGTGCAAAAAGGCAAGAAAATCACTCAACATGACTTGGGGGTGTCAAGTAACATGGTCATGTTCAAAAAGAAGGAAATAAAATGAAGAAAAATTGGAAAAAGGGTCCAAAATGGCCAAACCGTGTCGCCGAACACGGCCATGTTGAAGGGGATCAAAAGAGGAGAAAAACCGCATAAAACAAACTTCGGACACGGCCTGGCGTGTTACAACACGACCGTGTCGCACAACACGGCCGTGTCCGGTGATTTTTCCAACTTCCGAGCGACGGCCGGCCGTCTTTGCCTAAAATGGCCGTGTGAGGCCACTTTCGTGACACCTTTTATGCGAAATTGTGGAAAAATCACAAACCAAACCTTTTTGATCACTTTTGCATACCTTTAACACCCTATCTTGCTGCACCATGTCCCCATTTTCTCTCAATTATCATATTAATACAAGAATTCACCAACCCAACAATGAAAGTGGAGCAATTGTTTAACAAAAGATAGCACTATCAATGTATAATTGTATAAAAATGGTGCCTATAAAAGCCAAGGGTTGAAGTTGGGAGATTCATTCATTAGACATTCAGAAAATATTCATTGTATTCATCATTTTAAGTAGAATTGGGATCAAGGGATCTTGGAGGAGAAAACTTGGGGCAATATTGGAGAAGAAGGCTTGGAGCAACATCATCAATCAAGAAAGAAGTCCATTGAGATTTTGAGAAAGATAAGTACACCATGTCCACCATATTTCAATCTTCTTGTGTAATTTACTCTTTTGTCAAAATCATGAGTAGCTAAACTTCTAGTGTTTGGATGTAATGAACTCTATAATGGATTTGTGATTAAGGTTTGTATGTTTTAATAAAATTCTCATTGCTTGTGTGATTCACTTATATCAAGCTTATTTCATTCGAGTTAATATTTCTAGTATATTAATTTGATATCTATTCCTCATCGGGTAATCGAGAGATTTATGGTGAGAAAGAACATATATAATTGAAAAGAGTTGCATGCAATCCTAGATGTGGGGCGACATAAATCTTCCGGATTAGGGTCAAACCTAATATGGGAATTCACAAATCCTTATAATGCAATCTTGGGGTTTTAACTAGAAAGAGATTTTAGTTAATCAATTTGAGATTAGGAGTTTTCACCTTGAGAAAGGGTTTAACTTAAATCGGGAATTTCTACGGTCCACAAAACATGAGATTTTATTAAAAGAGGTTGGTTTTTGCTTAAGGGCTTATGGTTGTATTTTTAACTTGTCAAATCACAAAAACATTCTAGAGGGATTTACATTCAAACACATTTCTATCTCTTGATTTCTTATTTTACAAATCTCCTTTCATTTTTACAATTTGCAATTTGTTAATTAAAATCCTTTATTTTCCTTTTAATCAAACAAAAACTCGAAAATTGCTAGATTAGAGAACAAAATGACAAGAGTTATTAGTACTTACAATCCTTGGGGAATGACACTCGGTACTCAATAATCTATACTATTAAACGATACGTGCACTTGCCTACGGTTTTCTAGAGTAGCTTTTGAGCAATCAAGTTTTTGGCGCCGTTGCGAGGATTGTAATATTAAGAACGCTTTATTTTTGTTAATCTAATCATTTTTTTTAATTTTACCATTGCCTTTCATCTTATTTATCTTCGTAAGTCTTGGATTACACTTATCCTCTTTATTTACCGCGTGCATGCCTACTGTCGCCCGAATTTGGAAGCGAGACCGCCGGTAGCAACACGGAGGAATGCACTAATCTGATCCACGAGGAGGATATTAACAAAGGCAAGATCCGAAAATGGCGGACGAACAACAAAGAACCATATATGACTATGCCAAACCATCTATGGAGGGGATGTCATCTAGCATCATAAGGCCCGCTATTGCGGCAATTAATTTTGAGATCAAACCGAATGTCATTCAAATGGTGCAACAATTTGTTCAATTCGATGGCCTACCTGGGACGAAGATCCAATAACCATATCGCAAATTTCCTCGAAATTTGCGATACCTTCAAAATCAATGGAGTCTCTGACGATGCTATTCGTTGCGCCTATTCCCATTTAATCTTCGGGACAAAGGCTAAACAATGGCTAAACACTTTACCAAAGGGAACAATCACAACATGGAGCATTATGGATGAAAAGTTCCTTTTGAAGTATTTTCCACCCGCCAAAATCGCACGATTGAGGAATGAAATCTCTTCATTCACTCAAGAGGATGATGAGACCTTATACGACACTTGGAAGAGATTCAAAGAATTGCTGCGAATATGCCCACATCATGGCCTTCCTATTTGGATGCAAGTCCAAACGTTTTACAATGGCCTACTCTATAATTTTGTCTGTATGTTTTAAGTTTTGGCATCATCAAAAAGGGGGAAATTGTTGGGAAATTTATGGTTTACATTTTGATGAATGTGATAAGTGCCATTTTGTACATATTTCGTGATAGTAATTCAATAGTTTTTAAATTGTTTTGTTAGAAAAATCATAGTTTTCTCGAGTATTTTTAGCATTTTATCGCGGGATGTGTTTAACATTATAGGTGGAGCAATTTGGAGCAATTTGAAGCCAACATTAAGTGCAAAAAGGCAAGAAAATCACTCAACATGACTTGGAGGTGTCAAGTAACATGGCCATGTTCAAAAAGAAGGAAATAAATTGAAGAAAATTTGAAAAAAAGGTCCAAAATGGCCAAACCGTGTCGCCGAACATGGCCATGTTGAAGGGGATCAAAAGAGGAGAAAAACCGCATAAAACAAACTCGGACACGGCCTGGCCGTGTTGCACAACACAATCGTGTCGTACAACACGGCCGTGTCCGTGATTTTTCCAACTTCCCGCAGTAGTAGCACGGCTGGCCGTCTTTGCCCAAAAATGGCCGTGTGAGGCCACTTTGACACTTTTTTATGCGAAATTGTGGAAAAATCACCAACCAAACCTTTTTGATCACTTTTGTATACCTTTAACACCCTATCTTGCTGCACCATGTCCCCATTTTCTCTCAATTATCATATTAATACAAGAATTCACCAACCCAACAATGAAAGTGGAGCAATTGTTTAACAAAAGATAGCACTATCAATGTATTATTGTATAAAAATGGTGCCTATAAAAGCCAAGGGTTGAAGTTGGGAGATTCATTCATTAGACATTCGAAAAATATTCATTGTATACATCATTTTAAGTAAAATTGGGATCAAGGGGTCTTGGAGGAGAAAAACTTGGGGCAATATTGGAGAAAGAAGGCTTGGAGCAACATCATCAATCAAGAAAGAAGTCCATTGAGATTTTGAGAAAGATAAGTACACCATGTCCACCATATTTCAATCTTCTTGTGTAATTTACTCTTTTGTCAAAATCATGAGTAGCTAAACTTCTAGTGTTTGGATGTAATGAACTCTAGAATGGATTTGTGATTAAGGTTTGTATGTTTTAATAAAATTCTCATTGCTTGTGTGATTCACTTATATCATGCTTATTTCATTCGAGTTAATATTTCGGTATATTAATTTGATATCTATTCCTCATCGGGTAATCGAGAGATTTATGGTGAGAAAGAAACATATATAAGTGAAAAGAGTTGCATGCAATCCTAGATATAGGGCGACATAAATCTTCGGATTTGGGTCAAACCTAATATGGAATTCCCAAATCCTTATAATGCAATCTTGGGGTTTTAACTAGAAAGAGATTTTAGTTAATCAACTTGAGATTAGGAGTTTTTCACCTTGAGAAAGGGTTTAACTTAAATCGAATTTCTACGGTCCACAAAACATGAGATTTTATTAAAAGAGGTTGGTTTTTTAAGGGCTTATGGTTGTATTTTTAACTTGTCAAATCACAAAAACATTCTAGAGGGATTTACATTCAAACACATTTCTATCTCTTGATTTCTTATTTTACAAATCTCCTTTCATTTTTACAATTTGCAATTTGTTAATTAAAATCCTTTATTTTCCTTTTTCATCAAACAAAAACTCACGAAAATTGCTAGATTAGAGAACAAAAGACAATAGTTATTAGTACTTACAATCCTCGTGGGAATGACACTCGGTACTCAATAATCTATACTATTAAACGATACGTGCACTTGCCTACGGTTTTCTAGAGTAGCTTTTGAGCAATCAAGTTTTTGGCGCCGTTGCCAGGATTGTAATATTAAGAACGCTTTATTTTTGTTAATCTAATCATTTTTTTAATTTTACCATTGCCTTTCATCTTATTTATCTTCGTAAGTCTTGGATTACACTTATCCTCTTTATTTACCGCAGTGCGCCTACTCGTCGCCGAATTTGGAAGCGCGAGACCGCCGGTAACAACACAGGAATGCACTAATACAGAGCCACGAGGAGGATATTATCAAAGGCAAGATCCGAAATGGCGGACGAACAACAAAGAACCATATATGACTACGCTAAACCATCTATGGAGGGGATGTCATCTAGCATCGTAAGGCCCGCTTGCATTGCGACCAATAATTTTGAGATCAAACCGAATGTCATTCAAATGGTGCAACAATTTGTTCAATTCGATGGCCTACCAGGCGAAGATCCAATAACCATATCGCAAATTTCCTCGAATTTGCGATACCTTCAAAATCAATGGAGTCTCTCGACGATGCTATTCGTTTGTGCCTATTCCCATTTACTCTTCGGGGACAAAGGCTAAACAATGGTGAACACTTTACCAAAGGAACAATCACAACATGGAGCATTATGGATGAAAAGTTCATTTTGAAGTATTTTGCACCCGCTAAAATCGCACGATTGAGGAATGAAATATCTTCATTCACTCAAGAGGATGATGAGACCTTGTACGACACTTGGGAGAGATTCAAAGAATTGCTGCGAAAATGCCCACATCATGGCCTTCCTATTTGGATGCAAGTCCAAACGCGTTTACAATGGCCTACTCTCATCGACGAGGCAAATGATTGATGCGGCGCGGGGGGAACATTGAACAATAAAACACCAAGTCGCCAAGATCTAATAGAAGGAATGTCCATGAATGGCTATCAATGGCAATCCGTGCGAGGTAAAACCAACAAGACAGCTTGGTGTATACAATGCGAGACGTGGTAGTCACGATAGCCGCACAGTCGAAGCTCGACTCGAGAAAATTGACGGGTTGGCGGCTCCAAAACCACCACAACAAGTCTTCTCATGCGAGACTTGTGGAGGATCGCACAACCACCAAGAGTGCCCCCACGCGATACCACCGCATGAACAAGTGGATTATCTAGGTAATCAATCTCGACCCTCTCAAAATAATCCTTTCAAGAACACCTATAATCCAGGTTGGCGACAAGACCAACTTCGGTTGGAACAATCGGGGCCAACAACGACCTAATCTGAACGCACTCCCCAATTCATCTCGCACCTCCCGATTTCCAACCGTGAAAACCAAGTTTGGAGGACTTATTGTCCAAATTCGCCCAAACAACGGAAACTCATTTCACGGCCACCAAAACATCCTTGAGGAACCAAGAAGCGTCCATTCGCAACTTGGAAAATCAAATTGGCCAAATTGCCAAAATGAACTCCGAAAGACCACAAGGAAGTTTACCCAAAATACCGAACCGAATCCCCGAGAACAAGTAAAAGCTATCACTCTAAGGAGCGGAACAAAGTTAGATGAGGTACGGATGCCGAAGACGAGCCCACCCCCATACAACAAGAAGACGAACAGTACTCAAGGAAACAAAGAAATGGTACCAAAATTCCAACCACCTATCCCGTATCCAAGCCGATTTCGTAAGGACAAGCATGACGACCAATTTGGTAAGTTTTTGGATTTGTTTAAACATTGCACATCAATATTCCTTTTGTTGAAGCCCTTTCTGAGATGCCAAAATATGCCAAGTTCTTAAAAGATCTCCTTTCAAATTAGAAGAAGCTTGAAGAAATATCCATGGTGCAACTAAATGAAGAATGCTCGGCAATTTTGCAAAACAAGTTACCTCGAGAAAATCAAAGATCCAGGAGTTTTACTATTTCTTGTCATGTCTGGTAATTTGATCGCTGATCGGGCATTGGCCGATCTAGGGGCTAGCATTAATTTGATGCCTTATGAATTGTTTAAACAAATGTGTCAGGGAACCAAAACCTACTAGGATGAGCTTACAACTAGCTAATAGATCCATTAAATATCCTAGAGGCATTCTTGAGGATGTTTTGGTCAAAGTCGATAAGTTTATATTTCCTGTCGATTTTGTAATTCTTGACATCCATACTGAGATGTCAAAGTCCCCTTGATCCTAGGGCGTCTATTTTTAGCTACGCTAAGGCAATCATTGACGTGCATGATGGCAAACTTATTTTACTTAGTCGAAGATGAACAAGTCATTTTTAAAATCGCTACATCGATGAAAAATACGATAGATAAAGATGACTCTTGTTTTGCTATTGATCTTATTGATATGGAGATAACCAATTTCTTACCAAGCATGATTTCTAACGAATTCTTGGAGACTTGTATTGTTCAAAGTGCGGGTATAGCGGAGGAAAATCCCTTTCTTAGGGAATCGTCACTCGCATTGGAGGAAAACACACCAACAGAATCAGCGAAAGAGTTTGAAAAAATTGAAAATTCCCAGGTGGGGCATAACAAACCATCCATTGAGGACCCACCACTGTTGGAGTTGAAAGAGCTAGCCGAACACTTGGAATATGCATTTCTAGCCGATAATTCCAAACTCCCCGTGATTATTTCCTCCAATTTATCCTCACATCAAAAGGATAGATTGTTAGCAATATCGCTTGGAAAATCTCCGACATTAAAGGAATCAATCCTTTCTTTTGCACTCATAAAATTCGATGGAGGAAAATTTCAAGCCGGTTGTTCTACCTCGGCCGCTAAATCCGAACATGAAGGAGGTAATTAAAGCAGAGGTAATCAAATTACTTGATCTTTGGCTCATCTATCCAATCTCCGATGGAATGGGTAAGTCCGGTTCAAGTGGTCCCAAAGAAAGGTGGGATGACGGTGGTACCAAATGAAAAGAATGAACTTATTCCAATGCGAACGTAACAAAGGCGAGTTTGCATCGACACGACGCTTAACGATGCTACTCGCAAAGACCATTTTCCTTTGCCTTTTATTGATCAAATGCTTGAACGATTATCCGTCACCTTTATTATTGCTTTCTTGATGGCATGTCGGTTATTTTCATATCCCAATAGCACCGAGGACCAAGAGTAAACCACTTTCACTTATCCCTATGGTACTTTTGCCTATCGACGCATGCCTTTGGATTGTGCAATGCACCGACAACCTTTCAATCGGTGCATGTTTGCTATCTTCGACGAACTTGTAGAAGATATCATGGAAGTCTTCATGGATGACTTCTCGGTTTTTGGGGACTCCTTTGATCTTTGTCTTGCAAATCTTAAAAAGTCCTTATTCGTTGCGAAGAAACTAACCTGGTTCTTAACAGGAAAAATGTCACTTCATGGTACAAGAAAGTATTGTTTTGGGACATAAAATTTCTTGCAGGGGCATTGAAGTTGACAAGGCGAAGGTTGAGACAATTTCCAAATTGCCTCCACCCACCACGTGAAGGCAATCCGGCTTTTTGGGGCACGTCGGGTTCTATAGGCAATTCATCAAAGATGTTTCAAAATTGCCCGACCACCCACTCGCCTCTTGGAGAAGGATGCGGTTTTTGATATCAATGATGAATGCCTTCAAGCATTCAATACTTTGAAAGAAAAACTCACCACTTCTCCCATCATGGTGGCTCCGGATTGGTCTCAACCATTCGAACTCATGTGTGATGCCGGCGATTATCTTTGTCAGGGTGTGGTGCTCGGACAATGAAAAGATAAACATTTCTCGGCTAGTTTACTATGCAAGTAAAACTCAATCCCGCTCAATCCAATTATACAACTAATGAAAAGGAGTTACTTGCTTGCGATGGTTTTTGCCTTTGACAAATTTCGCTCATACTTGATCCTATGAAAAGTCATTGTCTATACGGATCACTCCGCCTTGTCAAGCAAAGCCATGACTAATTCGATGGGTTCTCTTACTCCAAGAATTCGATGTGGAGATCAAAGATAAACGGGTGCCGAAAATCTTGCCGCCGACCACCTATCTCGGCTTGAGCACTCCAAAGACCGACAAGCAACACAATGGACATATCAACGATTCTTTCCTGGATGAGCAACTCTTTGCCCTTAATTCAATTTCAATTGATATTCCTTGGTTTGCGATTTTGCTAATTATCTTGCAGAAAAGTTCTACCAAAAGGGATGACCTATCAACAAAAGAAGAAATTCTTTTCGGACCTCAAGTACTATTTGGGACGATCCCCACCTCTTCCGAGGGATTTGTGTGGATCAAATCTTACAAAGATGTGTCGCACTTCCCGAAACAATCTCCATTTTGAATCATTGTCACAAAGGGCCCACCGGTAGACACTACCAAGTAAATACCATGGCACGCAAGGTCCTTTATTCGGGTTTTTATTGGCCCACACTTTTCAAAGACGCAAAACGATATGTTAAAACTTGTGATAATTGTCAATGAACAGGGAATATTTCTCAAAAAAATGAAATGCCCCAAAATGGTATACTTGTTTGTGAAATTTTTGATGTTTGGGGTATTGATTTTATGGGACTTTTTCCTGCATCGTTTGGCAATAAATACATTTTGGTAGCCGTTGACTACGTGTCTAAATGGGTAGAGGCTCAAGCCTTGCCTAAAAATGATGCTCGAGTGGTGGTACATTTTCTCAAAAACTTTTTACCCGATTTGGTACACCACGAGCCATCATTATCGATAGAGGCACTCACTTTTGTAATAGTCAATTTGACAAAGTGTTAAAACGTTATGGTGTCACACACCGAGTCGCCACCGCCTATCACCCCCAAACTAGTGGTCGGGTTGAAGTGTCCAACCGTGAATTAAAACGAATTTTGGAAAAAAACGGTTGGACACTCTCGCAAGAATTGGTCCCTCAAACTCGATGACGCCATTTGGTCTTATAGAACGACTTTCAAAACGCCAATAGGGACTACCCCATACCGAATCGTTTATGGTAAGGCATGTCATTTACCTGGTTGAGCTTGAACATAAAGCCTTTTGGGCTATTAAAATGCTTAATTATGATTTGTCAAGTGCGAGAAATAACCGTTTATTACAGATTAAGAACTCAAAGAAGGGCGAAATTCGGCATACGAGAATTCGAAAATTTACAAAGAATGAACGAAACAATGGCTTGACAAACACATTAAGCACACGAGGGAATTCCAACCGGGTGATCAAGTGTTACTATTCAATTCCCGACTACGACTATTCCCGGTAAGTTAAAATCCGTGGTCCGACCCATTCACTTTGTTACTCAAGTGTTTCCCTATGGGACTATCGAAATTACGCACAAGAAAATGGGCACCTTTAAGGTAAACGGACACCGTCCTGAAGCTCTATTTTAGGGGCATCATCGATGATAATTATCGAGATTCCATCAAGCTTGAGGATCCCCAAATACATCACACAATTAGAGGTGAAACGGTCCAGCTATACGACATTAAAGAAGCGCTACCCTGAGGCAACCCGATGATTTTTGTGTGTTCTTGTTTTTTTTTTTTTCAATTTGTTTGCAATTTTTTTATTTTGCACAAATCTTTAGGGTCCATTTCTTTCAATATATTTGGGATATTTTATTTAAAAAAATCAAACAGCCCGTGACACGATCGGGCCGTGTGTCACGACATGGCCGTGTTCGGGCTGCCAAAAATACCACATGTCCGTGCCAAATTCCCAATTTTTTCCAAAAAAATTAAAATTGTCCCGAACACGGTCGGGTTGTGTTGTTCAAACGCCCGTGTTCGGGCCATAAATTTTTTTCGCATTACAGCCCGGAACACGGACTGGCCGTGTCGCCCGACACGGCCGTTCTCCGGGTCAAGCTCTAAAAACAGGAGGGGATTTTTAACAACAAATTTTGAAAATCCCCAAATTCCAAACCCTTAAACCCCTTCTTCTCCTCCCCAAAATTTCCCCAAATCTCTCCAACACTTCCATTTAAACTCAAATTCTTCCACAAAACACCATCTTCCCTCCATTGCCAACACTTCTACCGATTTATTTTTGGGAATTTTGTGGGTTTTTGGAAAATTTCTCTTGTGGGTCTCTTTTCAAGGTTTGCTCTCTATGTTGTTTTGTGTTTAATTTCATCATCTTTTTCTTAGTTGTGTTCTTGTGCTTTCAATTTGTTCATGCATGTTTGTAATTTCTATTATTTAGCTTGGATTTTTTATAGGGATTTTTATGCCTAATTATTTTTGTGTTATAGATGAGGGTATTTCTTGGATTTTTATGATGATAAATTTGGCTCCATGTGCTATTGAAATTTGTATGGATGAAATCATGTGAAGTCATTGTTGGAATTCTCTTGCTTAATTTAACCAACAATTTGGTCTTAAATGAATGAAAGGGTTTATTGTTGCTTAAATATGACAAGATGGGCATTTGTTGATTGATTGCTTCATGTGTTGGATCATGTGTTGCTAGCATACCTTGTTGTCACTTACTTGCTATTTTGATGAGACTTGAAGTTGATGGAGTCATGTTGTTGCCTTTGTTGGGTATTTACATCAAGCATGGTATTTGTAGGATAGTTGGTTTTCAAACAAATATTAGTAGTGATTGTCCTTGTGTTGTATACTTGGTTGCTATCAAAATGTCTTTTTCGGACCAACATGTCAAAACGTAGTCGTTCTATCGCACCTTCCGGTTCCGTCGTCCATCCCGAGCTAATCCACCGAGTAATTGCCACGATTCTATTCCTCGGATGACGAACAAGAAAACCGTATCAACAATTGTTGGGCAAACCATTGCACAACGCCCGCACTGGACGCCATGACATTGGAGACCCTTGGGCTACAAGAAGATATTGATTGGATGTTCGAGCAAGTTGGGTGGGAACGATTCATGCGTGCGAAATCGCCTACTTACGACCACGTCACACTCGGAATTCCTTAGCTCATTTAATGCCGAGATTCTCACGGAACTCATGCTAGGGATGGCCTCATCTCTTTCCGCTTGTTCAATCAAGACTATACATTGACTCTTGCCGATTTCAACCAAATATATGGTCTCCCAATTGGTGGTGAAAACGCTTCCCTAATGATTTTAATACATAGCGTTTACGAATGAAATAGCCCCTGCAGACGAATATGTTGCTTCCCGTGCAAAAGTATCACACGTAATAAATCCTTGTTTTTGTTATATGCATCGTGTGATGGCTAGCACACTTTTCGGTAGGGGGGAAAGTGACGGAAATTTGAGGAAGGACAAACTATTGTTTCTATGGGCTATGGTCTATTGCCAACACCTCGACACGGTCTCACTTAGCACGTCATTTCCGGAAAATCGGGCGGGGCGAATGTAGTAAAATTCTTGTTGGAGGCCTAATTACCCCAATCGCTCGTCACTTCGAGCATGACTTAACGGGTTTACAACAAGCGAGGATCATGCGTATTGATCTTGAGGTATGTACTTTGCTATAAAATTAATTGAAAGAGTCAATGATCAATTTTGCTTGCGTTTAAACATACATCCCAACGCCTACCACTTCCCGGCCCGGACTACAATTCGTAATCGTGAAAATTGGCTGATGGGTTTGCGACGCAATCTGGAGGGTGACAAAATTCTCCTCGCTTTACCTCCCATAGAGGATGATGCTCCTAAATCTTCATCTCCTCCACGGAATTCACCACCCCGTGCCTCTTCCTCTCGCCCACCACCACCGCATCATGAACAAAATGATCTTGAAGCCATTTTACAAGAACAACAACAACAAAGGGGCATGCTATAATATCAACAAACCCTGCTCGAACGCCAGCAAAATATGCTCGACCACCGACAACAAATGATGGAACAAAGAATTTGGCGTCATTTGGGATATTCGAGAGCAAAGAACAACAACAAAACGCCCTTTTCTCTCAACTCCACCAATGACACCTCTCTCAAGGGCACTTCCCGCCACCGTCATAAGGTCGTATTTTTCTTTGTTTTAGTTCTCATTTCTTTTGCTCCATTTTGTATCCCATCCCTTCTTCACATTGGGGACAATGTGACCCTTGAAGTTGGGGGTGGTGAGATTTGTTAGAACGCTGATTTGAACTATTTTCTTTAGCTTTGCGTATTTTAGTTATCTTTGTGGATGCTTCGTTTTCCTTTCATGCACCTTATCAATATCTTGCAAACAAACATGAGATATTATTTTTACAATTAGATAAGTTGTTTATGGATTGGTTATGACCATTTTTATCCCGAAAAAGTCATCTTTTTGAGAACTTAATGTGCCAAAATGTTTTAAATTGTGTGACTCTAGTAAAAGGATGAACTTGGCCAAAAGAGTTTAATGTCATGAAAATAGTTTGGACTTTGCTTAAATATAGATATTTTGTGTCATGATCGCTGGAAAAATCATAATTCGGGTATAAAAAAATCGTAAAAAAAAATCGAAGAAAAAAAATGCGTTTATATAAAAAAAGACAAATCGAGGTTATACTCCTCTGTTTGTTGCTACTTAGTAACTAGGAGCATTCATGAGCCCCATGTTTGTCTTCTACGTAAAACGGCGGCACAAATATGAGTATGGGACACCACCCTAGGAGCTTTTGGAAAGTCATTCAAAATTTAAACCTAGTGGAAGTTTGCCTAAAAAATGTCCTGATTTTATAATTATATGCATAAAAAAAACCCGAGTTTTGGACATCTCATTTTATCATTACATTTTTGTATTTGATCTAAGCGAATGAATAACAATTTTTGTGATATGACAACTGTGATGATTGAACGATTCCAATTATTGAAATCACTCTCTTTTTAACAAATTGGTCGACTTGAAAAATCGAATCGATTGGCTTAATTGGGACGGAAAAGGTTAGCAATTCACTTCAATCATGTCGAAATTGTGAAAATAGATGTCTCCTTTTGTTTTCAACCCCACTCTTTGTTTTAAAAATTGCTTGAGGATAGGCAAAATTTCCAAGTTGGAGGCGGTTTGATAAGTGCCATTTTGTACATATTTTGTGGTAGTAATTCAATAGTTTTTAAATTGTTTTGTTAGAAAAATCATAGTTTTCTCGAGTATTTTTAGCATTTTATCGCGGGATGTGTTTAACATTATAGGTGGAGCAATTTGGAGCAATTTGAAGTCAACATTAACTGCAAAAAGGCAAGAAAATCACTCAACATGACTTGGGGTGTCAAGTAACATGGCCATGTTAAAAAAGAAGGAAATAAATTGAAGAAAAATTGAAAAAAGGGTCCAAAACGGCCAAACCGTGTCGCTGAGCACGGCCATGTTGAAGGGGATCAAAAGAGGAGAAAAACCGCACAAAACAGACTCGGACACGGCCTGGCCGTGTTACTGCACGACCGTGTCGTACAACACGGGCCGTGTCCGTGATTTTTCCAACTTCCAAAGCAAAGACGGCCGGCCGTACGCCAAAACTTTGCCGTGTGTGAGGGCCACTTTCGACACTTTTTTATGCGAAAATAGTGGAGAAATCACCAACCAAACCTTTTTTTATCACTTTTGTATACCTTTAACACCCTATCTTGCTGCACCATGTCCCCATTTTCTCTCAATTATCATATGAATACAAGAATTCACCAACCCAACAATGAAAGTGGAGCAATTGTTTAACAAAAGTTAGCACTATCAATGTATTATTGTACAAAAATGGTGCCTATAATAGCCAAGGGTTGAAGTTGGGAGATTCATTCATTAGACATTCAGAAAATATTCATTGTATTCATCATTTTAAGTAGAATTGGGATCAAGGGGTCTTGGAGGAGAAAGCTTGGGGCAATATTGGAAAAGAAGGCTTGAGCAAAGATCATCAATCAAGAAAAAGAAGTCCATTGAGATTTTGAGAATGATAAGTACACCATGTCCACCATATTTCAATCTTCTTGTGTAATTTACTCTTTTGTCAAAATCATGAGAAGCTAAACTTCTAGTGTTTGGATGTAATGAACTCTAGAATGGATTTGTGATTAAGGTTTGTATATTTTAATAAAATTCTCATTGCTTGTGTGATTCACTTATATCATGCTTATTTTATTCGAGTTAATATTTCCTAGTATATTAATTTGATATCTATTCCTCATCGGGTAATCGAGAGATTTATGGTGAGAAAAAACATATATAAGTGAAAAGAGTTGCATGTAATCCTAGATATAGACGACATAAATCTTCCGGATTAGGGGTCAAACCTAATATGGGAATTCACAAATCGTTATAATGCAATCTTGGGGTTTTTAACTAGAAAGAGATTTCGTTAATCAACTTGAGATTAGGAGTTTTCACATTGAGAAATGGTTTAACTTAAATCGAATTTCTACGGTCCACAAAACATGAGATTTTATTAAAAGAGGTTGGTTTTTGCTTAAGGGCTTATGGTTGTATTTTTAACTTGTCAAATCAAAAAAATATTCTAGAGGGATTTACATTCAAACACATTTCTATCTCTTGATTTCTTATTTTACAAATCTCCTTTCATTTTTACAATTTGCAATTTGTTAATTAAAATCTTTTATTTTCCTTTTTCATCAAACAAAAACTCTGAAAATTGCTCGATTAGATAACAAAAGGACAATAATTATTAGTACTTACAATCCTCGTGGGAATGACACTCGGTACTCAATAATCTATACTATAAAACGATAGGTGCACTTGCCTACGGTTTTCTAGAGTAGCTTTTGAGCCATCAGAATGTCATGTAAAACTTAGACTAGAAAGTTGGTACCCCATTTTCCTTGTAATTTGTATTGTAATAGATAAAAATGTATGAGCTGAGTCAAGTCAGCTATGCCTGGATATACAAGAAGTCAATCAAGACTAGGGCGAAGACTCATTGTGAAGCGGTACAGTGTGGCAAGGAAGAGATGACAAGGACTCGATTGAAGGAGTATCACCGTGATACTGTTTGTATGAAGAGTCGATCAAGTCAACCAAAGATGCCAAGCGAAGTAAAGTTGAAGTGATGGATGAGTCTTTCAATCATTGGAGCGGACTCAAGTCACCTGGGAAAAGCATTTGCAAATAGGAGTTAATCAAAAGAATCTTTGCACAAAAGTCAAGAGTATTTCCTAAACAAGTAATACTTCCATGTTTGCCATGTCTTAAAGTGCCCAGATCCCAAAAAGCGTGCAAAAGGAATAAACCAATTGGAAGACCGCAACTCGTGTCGACTACGAAAAGTCAACATCCATTTAATACGAGGAAATGTCAAGATCAAGGATCGCAACAAGACAAGCCAACGAACACAAGTGACTTTTGAAAACCAAATTATCTCTTCAACGGCGATTTTTGAAAGTTCACTATAAAAGGCCGAGGAATCATTTTGAGAAGAGGTGACCTTGAATACCCGAACCACGAACAATCAAGCAATTATTCAAACTGTAACCCGCAATACATTGTCAAGTTATCCAAGCAAATCCTCAAGCCTAAATCTCGAAGAAATCGATCCAACACCTAGTTTGTGAAGGAAAGACAACTTCAAACCTGTTGAAGAGGAAACTTTTGAAGAATCAAAAGGGGTCTACATTCCAAGGAGGATTGTAGAAAGGTCCAAGGTCGAACCCTCTCAAGTTATTGGAGGGCTTCATGATCAAATCCAAGAAGCTTGAGCAAGTGAGTTGAAGTAGCAAGGCAAGCGCCTGTGATGAAGCCGAGTCGGACGAGAAGTCAACTGTGTGACCAACGTATCTCCAGACCGAGTCCCAAAGGATCAAATCACCAGTGTGATCAAGACTTGTATCCGGGTGATAACCACTTTGTACTCGATCAATACTTAGTGGATTCCTCCAGGAGTTGGAGAACAGATGGGTAGAAGAATTACTCCATCTTTGAACCTCTATAAATATTATTGTGTCATTTACATTTCAAATTTTATTTACGCATAACACTTTATATCTCACGATAATTTGCTATCCAACGATAATTAACAAAGTGCTAAAATCAAGTGTTTAAAACAAAGTTAAACCAAATTCAAGGGTGTTAAGTCTTCCAAAAAAAATCTCATCACAACCAAGTTAAGGTTTAGACTAAACAAATGAGTTATTCTATCAACAACTCAATCGAGTCCGGTGAGTGGCTAACTCTACTTTAACTTAACTAACTTAGTCCCTCAAGGACTTAGTTGTGTATTTAACTCGTAATATTTTAAAAGACTAAAATCGAAAAGTTGGTATGGTTTATTCAACCCCCTTCTAAACCTTACTCACACCCCTTGGAACCTACAAGAATTTAACAAAAAGATAAATATTAGTGTAATCTATCACGTCAACTACAAAAATTATTTTTCTTCCTCTTTTCGTTTTTTCGCTCATTCTTTTTTACCTGATCCATACTTATTATCAATTTTGTTTGACGTGTAGAAACCAAGATCTATAAATATAAATGTTTGTAGCTAATAAGATAAAAAAAGCCGTAAAATATTTATCGGTTACTAAAAAAATAAGATATACCAAATTATGAATGAAAAAGAAGTAGTAAAATATTTTTTAGTTACTAAAAAAAATAAGATATCCAAATTATGATTGAATTTTACAGTTTAGAACAAGTATCGATTAGGAAAAAGAGAATGAGCAAAAAAATAAAAAGAGAAAGAAAATTAATTTTTGTGGCCGGTGTAATAGATTACATTAATATTTCTCTTTTTGTTAAATTTTAAAACCTGAATTGAGAGCCCAAAATTTGGGGGAGGACCTGATTTGAGAAAAAAATAAAAATTGGGTCTTGATTTGAGAAGGTTGAAATTTTGGGTCTTGAAGTGAGAACCTAAAATTTGAGAGAGAGCCCAATTTGAGAAAAAAATAAAAATTGGGTCTTAATTTGAGAAGGTTGAAATTGTGGGTCTTAAAATAAAAGATTTTCTTAAATTTGGATTCTATTATGAAATTCTCCCATTAATTGTGTGGGATGGTATTTGGGATGTGACATGAATACTTTTCGATGGATGTTTACCGAAAAGCAATCAAAAGTCGTTCTCTTCCTGTCGGATGTCACGTATTCCAAATTATTGGATAAATCTTATGCATTCAGTAAAATCAATCTGTTGAGTATGAAATAGAATTGAGCGATTAGTTCACTATGAACACATTTATCCCTTGCCGCCATGTCCACTCACTGATGATGATGATGTCGAAGTTCGGGTTCGTATGAATAGCGAGAAGACGTTGTTTGTATCTCTTTACTTGATTGCTAGGGAAAAGAACAAGGAAACTTTTGAGTCAGCTAGTAGTAATCATCATGAGCTTGTGCACTTTGAGAAAAATGAAACCGTTGTTCCATAGAATGCGCAACATCTCACGTACCACATTGATAAAGGCAAAGGCATTATGGAAGAAAAATCTTATTTCCAAAAAGTATTTCGGTATGAGTATCGAGGACCTTGAGAATCACCCTATATTTTGAGACGCTATTGATGGTGCTACTTTGCATCGATGCCACAATCTCGAGACAATGATATGGAGGACTTTGGGAATCAAAATGATGTTAGGCAACCATCGGGGGCATGTTAGTGAGCTAAAAGGCGGGGAGAAGCATGGTAGGCGAGAAGATATGAAAAAAGAAGGCATGCATGATTGTGGGTAGAGATGTAGGCATCATGATAGACAAGAAGATGTGGAAAAAGAAGGCATAGAGGTTGTGAGAATGAAAGCGGCGAAAGGTGAGCATCAAGGTAGGAAAGAATATATGCGAAAAAAGACAAAAATGATTGTGGGAAAGTAAGTGGGCAAAGAGTGGGCATCATGGTAGGCAAGAAAGTGCGTGAGAAAGGCACCAAGTAAGTGGACAGGGAAGTGAGAGATGGTCGGCCAATAAGAAACTCGATTGAACCGGGTCGAGTGGTGTGGGTCCTCGTTCAAGCACTCAAACAAGCGATTGTAACTCCACCGCTGCAATAGAAGATGATATTCTAGAAGGCCAAGTTTTCATTACCAAGGAAGAATTATGTCGGCGACTTGCGATAGTATGTAAGTTGAAAAATAGGCAACACATGATAAAAAAGTCGGACATATTCAGATTAGTGGCGGGGTGCTTGTATGAAAATTGTCCATGGATGATGCGCGCTACTAGGCGTCGAGGTGGGCATATATGGATTGTGCCAAAGTATCGCAATTTTCATGAATGTTCTATTGACTTAAACAACCACGATCATCATCAAGCTAAAAGTAAGGTGTTGGTTGAGGTTGTCATGTACATATAGAAATAACCTACACATGCATACCCACCTCAAGCCATTATTCTTTGAAATTAAAGATAAATTTAATGTTGATATAAGCTATGACAAAGCATGGAGAGCGAAGGAGGAGAAAATTAAATTGGTTAGAGGTGCTCCCGAAGAGTCTTTCAAACAATTACCCTCGTAGTTAGACCGAGCCCAACAAATGAACATCGAAACGTGACAGAGATCAAAGTAGATGAAAGTGGTTGTTTCAAATATTGTTTCATGGACATTGGTGCTTGTTAAATGGATTTTGGACTTGTATTCGCCTAGTATTAGCGATGGATGGTACACGAAGGGAAAGTACATATGTGTGTTACTAGTGGCAATTGGTATGAACATGAACGACCAAATTTATCCTTTGACATTTGCCATTGTTGACTCGGAGAATGATGCTTCATTGAAATGGTTTCTTCAAAATATAAATGTCTTCTTGCGCGAGAAGAAGGATTTAGTTATAATCTCGCATCAAATACCGCCATCGATCTATTGCTAACGCCGTGAAGGAAGTTTTTCCCGATGCACACCATGAGATTTGCATCTATCATCTCAAAGAATGTTGTTGGTGTTGGGAAATCATTTTGTAGATTTTGATGAATGCCATGTAAAACTTAGAATAGGAAGTTGGCACCCCATTTTGTTGTAAAATCGCATTGTAATAGATAAGGCTGGTCAAGCCGAGTTAAATCGGCTATGCCTAAACATGCAAGAAGACAACTGGAGACTAGAAGGAAGACTCTGCTGCAAGACAAATGAGTATGGCAAAGAAGAAAAGACGGAACTCGATCAAGGTGCGGTGAGATGCAAAGTGAAGTGAAGATATCGATCAAGTCAACTCAAGACAACTAAGTCTCAAGATCGAAATGATAGAGGAGTCATCAAATGATTGGAAGTCGACTCGAACTCACCTGGGAATGTGAAGAAAATGCGGTCAAGTCAAGACAATCGAAAGAGATCCGTTGCCTGAGAAATCAAGAGAATTACTTAAACAAGTAATACCTCCATACTTTGCCTTTCTTGAAGTGCTCGGTTCGAGAAGCGTGCAAGAGGAATAAACCAATGGGAAGCACTGCACCGTGTCGAACTCTGAAAAGTCAAGAATCATTCATACGAGGAAATGGAAATTCCAAGGATCGCAACAAGACAAGCCAACGACCACAAGTGACTTTCAAAAATAAGCCTATCTCTTCAACGGGCAGATTTTTGAAAGATCACTAAAAAGGCCGAGGAATGACTCCGAGAGAAGGTTACGAACCACGAACATTCAAGCAAACATTTGAATCAGTAACCTAAGATATTCTCAAATCATTCAAGATCAATCCTCAAGCCTACATTACGAAGAAAATCAATCCAACACTCACCGTGAAGGAAAGATAGCTTCAATAAGTTGAAGAGGAAATTTTTGAAGAATCAAGGGGTCTACATTCCACGGAGGATTGTAGGAAGGTTCAAGGTCGAACCGTCTCAAGTTTTGGAGGGCTTTGTGATCAAATACAAGGAGCTTGAGCAAGTGGGCTGTAGTAGCAAAGCCAGGCCCTGTGAAGAAGGCCGAGTCGTGCGAGAATCCAAACAAGCGTGACCAAGGCATCTCGGTGAGTCCCAAAGGATCAAGTCGGTTGTGTGATCAAGACTTGTATCCGGACTGTACCACTCAGTATCGATCAATACTTAGTGGATTCCTCCGAGGAGTTGGAGAAGAGAGGAGTAGAAGAATTACCCCATCTTCGAACCTCTATAAAAACTTATCGTGTCATTTACATTTCAAGACTTTAATTCCTGCATCTTATTTGTTTAACTCTGTGATAAATTTGCTATCCACTTGATAACCTCTAAGTGCTAAAACCAAGTATTAAATCAAAACTAAACCAATTAAGTCTTCCAATAAAAACAAACCACGCTTGAGCTAAGTCTTTAGTCTTAATAGTTTGAGTTATTCTATCAACAAATCGAGTCAGTCTGTTGAGTGATTAACTCTACTTGATTAACTAAATTAGTTGTCCACCAAGGACACAATTTGTGAAGTATTAACTCTAAACATTTAAAAGGACTAAATCGAAAAGTTGGTAAGGTTTATTCAACCCCTCCTTCTAAACCTTACACTCACACCCCCCGGGACCAACAAGTGGTATCGGAGCGGTTGGTTCATTGAGCCTTCCACACCGTTCTTGAACTAGATCTCTAAATTTTTCAAAGTCTGTTTTAGCACTTAAGTTTTCTATACTCCTTTTACCATCAAAAGTTATTATCATGGAAGCAAATTGGACACGCATCCCTATGTTCACAATTGAAGAATTTGATGATTAGAAAATTCGTATGCGAGGCTTATCTATCAAAGATTACATGATGAAATGTGGATAGTGATAGAGGATGGGCCACGCAAATTTTAAAAGTGAACACAAACAAGGAGAGTCTGCGGTTGAAGGTGAAGAGGATGTTGCTCCCAGGACCACTATGGTTGAAAACCAAGAGTCAATGAACAAATGATGACAGAAAAAGATATAACCTGGACAATGTGGCCAAAGACATTCTTTACAAAACCTTGGACAAAGCTATGTTCAACAAAGTCAAATCATGCAAAACGGCTAAAGAAATGCAGGACAAGCTAACATTGATTTGTGAAGGCTCGGAGCAAATCAAGGAAAATAAATTATCGATTCTTTGTCTGAAATTTGAGAATTTCAAAATGATCGCAGAGAGAGACCTTGGATCAACTGGATGCTCGGTTCACGAAATTACCAACGAGCTATCTCGCACTTGGAAAAGAATATACACGAAGGAAATGTGTATGAAGATTCTAAGAAGTCTCCCAAATGAATGGGAAATGAAGGTCATGGCACCGAGACATTCCATGGACCTATCCAAGACATCCAACCATGAGCTATTCTCGGATCTCAAACCCTACGAATTTGAGTGAGAAGAAAAGACCAGGAAGAGACAATGCACCCAAAACAATTTTGCTCTAATTGTTAAGGATGGCAAGAGAGCCGAGGTCAAAGAAGTCATTGACCCGGAGGAAATAGCCCGATGGTTAAAAGGTTTAACAAGTTCTTCAATAAGAACTACAAGAGAGGCAATGGTGAATCCTCCGGAAGACACTCGGCTCCTCCAAGTCAAGGGAAGATAGGCCAACCAAGAGAGCGAGCATCCAAAAGTTGAATATCAAAGGACTGACAATCCAAGAATGGAAAGAGTGATCAAAAGGTTGAAAATCTATCTTTGAACCGCAGACAACCAGGTCACTATGCCATTGATTGCCCATATCCTGTAGTCAACAAATACAGAATGAAGAGGAAAGAAAGGTCTTCGTGAGAAATAAGAAAAGAAAAGAAAAAGGCAATGTTGGTCGGCTAGACAAGACAAAATCAAAAGACACAAATGATTCGAGAGTAGTGAAGTCGACTACTCAAGTGACTCAAGAAGAAGCCTTGATCCGTTTAATGGCCAAGGAACAAGACCAACCTGACCAAGAAGATGAGGTACACTCTAACTCATCACACTCGGTTCTAGTGATAGTGATCTGTGACACACACACTTCATCACTCACTGATCTTTATGATTCATTAGGCAAAATGATGAAAGACTTTGAACACATTAAATCCTCACACACACTACTAAATGAGGAAAACAAAACTTACTCAAGAGCCAAACTCTCAAACTAAGGAGCCGAGTACTCTAAGTCAAATAGGCAGATGAGAATAAAAGTCTAAAGGCTGAAAATGCTAAGTTAATAAAGCAGAAATAGCGCTATAGAAAAGAGGAGAATGACCTCAAAAATGTGATTGCCTCATTCACTAAGGCATCTAAATCCTTGGATGACCTTATTATGAGTCAAAGAGAATGTGGAGACAAGACAGGCTTAGGATTTAATTCCTCTCGTGCTATGTCAAGCTCCAAAAGTGATTTTGGAAAAAGGATCTTCAAGTAATGAAGTATCTCAAAAATCCAAAACTCCAAATAGTGCACACACATTTATTCCAAAGCACAATCACAAGCAAACCGGCCTTGGATATAAGGGAAAAGGAAAACAACCAGTTGAGTGTGCTGAGAGGACAACTGAGAAGAAATCCAATCGATTTCCTCAGCAAACTTCAAACAGAAAATACTCAGAAAGAAGAAACAGAGCTACCAAAAACCCCAAGTTCTATAAAAGAAATATATATGAAGGGAATGGTAGAATGTACCCAAGCCAAGCGATTGGAATAACGTGAACTATCGGAAAGGCCTATGAAATATAAGCCCAAATGGCAAAGGCACGAAACTCAACAAAGACCATTCCAAAGGTATAAGAGCTTTCATCAAAGACACATATGAACCTGGGCATTACACTCGGAGATATCACAACTACCCAAAGAAGGCAATTGCTAAAACACATATACAGGCATACGGACAAAAGAGACAAACTGTATGAACCTAGAATCCCCAAGCAATTTGCCAAAATTAATTATGATTATGGCACTCGATAGATGGCAACCCCTTAGAGTCAAATCATTTGGCTATAGGTTGGTTGGATCATCTTACAATACTAACCCCTCGGGACCCGCACAAATATGGGTACCTAAAACTTAATTTCCTTGTTTGCGAGGTTTAAGAAACAAAATTGAGTGCCAAGGAACCTGGTACATGGATAGTGGTCATTCCCGGACATATGACAGAAACAAGAAAAATCTGTCAAAATTCAAGGAAGTCAAAGGAGCAAAAGTCATATTTGGAGGAAATGAAGCTCCGGAGAAATAAGAGGCATTGGATCCATCAAGAAAAATGGATTAGAAATCACGGATGTTGCATATGTTGAAGGACTCAAATTCAATCACGAGTATTAGCCAACTCGTGACAAAGGCTATAATGTTGGATTCAACATGGGAATATGCCAAATCAAGGACACTCAATCCAATGAGGTTGTGTTGCAAGGATGCGACAAAAGAACATGTATGTAGTAGATTGGTCAATCCGCAACACCAAACACTTGTCTACTAGCAAAGAGCACAAAAAATCAAGTTGGTTGTGGCACAAGAAGTTCGAGTCACCCGAATTTCAAGACAATTAACAAGCTTGCCGTATAATCTTGTGGAAGGACTTCCGGACTCGATATCAAGAAGGAAAGTGTATGTGATGCATGTCAAATGGGAAAACAAATCAAATCATCATTCAAAGAAAAGACATGTCCATCTTCAACAAGAATATCAGCATCTGCTACATATGGATCTATTTGGTCCAGATTGAACCAAATAGCATAAGTGGTAAGAAATACACCTTGGTGGTAGTAGATGACTACTCAAGATATACATGGACAATATTCATGTGTAAGAAGAAAGAAACTCTCGTAAACTACCACACGGTGATGAAGAGGATTCAAAATGAGAAGAGTCAAACCATTATCAAAATAAGATCGTGCGAGGAACCGAGTTTGTAAATGGTATAATAACTCGATATTGTATTGAAAATGGTATTGGTCATGAATTATCTGCGGCAAGGACTCCACAAAGAGAATGGAGTTGCGAAAGAAGGAATAGAACTCTCAAAGAAGCGACAAGGACCATGTTAGCGAAGCATGGCTACCTAAAAGATTTTGGGTCAAGCAATAAACACAAAGATGCTACACTCAAAATAGATGCATGATAAACAGACAAATGACAAAGACTCCTATGAGATTTGGACGGGAGAAAACCAAATGTTGCATATTTTAGAATATTTGGATGTAAATGCTTCATCCATAACAATGGCAAAGATAATTTGAAGGCTTTTGATGCTAAAGTCGATGAAGGTATCTTCTTGGGATACTCAACAAAGCAAAGCCTCTGAGTACTCAACAAGAGGACTATGGTTACGGAGGAATCCATTCATGTGGTGTTTGATGAGTCGAATGTAAATGGAGAAGACATTGAAGAATCAAATGATAAAATCAATCAACCAACCATGCGAGAAGAGTCCCTATCTTTGAAGTCAAGCCGGAATTATAAACTCGAGATAAAGATGAGCTAGCTAAGTCTCAAAACAATGAAAATCTGCAGCTAAGTGATGACGAGAGAGCTTATCAAAGCAACATAGCCGCAAGACGATCAATCCAAATAACTTACTCCAACCTTGATGTAAGATGGCCGAGAGACCATCCACCGAGAACTAGTCATTGGAGATATAAGAGAAGGTGTCAAGACAAGATCCGAACTCAACAAGAAGCTATGTTCACATGCTTTATCTCACAAATAGCCTAAAGATGTGTCACAAGCATTGGATGACACACATTGGATTCAAGCCATGCAAGAAGAGTCAATCGAGTTTGAAAGAAATAAAGTATGGGAATTGGTTCAAAAACCCACCCATCAAAATGTTATCGCACTAAATGGGTGTTCAAAACAAGATGAACGAGGAAGGTTACTGTGGTAAGAAACAAAGCAAGATTAGTGGCCAAAGGATATTGCCAAGAAGAAGGGATAGATTTTGATGAAACATTTGCCCCTCGTAGCAAGATTGGAAGCTATAACGATGTTTCTTGCCTATGCAACTCACAAGAATTTTATTGCATATCAAATGGATGTAAAGAGTGCATTCCTTAATGGTTTATTGGAAGAAGAAGTATATGTTGAACAACCTCCAGGATTTGAGCAGAAGATTATTGGAGATAAGGTATACAAACTCAAGAAAGCTCTATATGGATTGAAACAGGCACCCGAGCATGGTATGACACATTGTCACAATTCTTGATCGGGAACGGATTCACAAAAGGAAAAGTGGATAGAACACTCTTCTTAATTCAAGACAGGAAGAGCATACCGCTTGTTCAAATATATGTGGATGACATCATTTTTGGATCCACAAACAAAGAGTCGTGTGTGATAAATTTTCAAACCTCATGCAAAGAAAATTCGAAATGAGCATGATGGGAGAGGCGGCATTCTTCCTTGGACTCCAAGTGAAACAAAATGAAGGATGGAACCTTCATAAGTCAAACAAAATACACCGAGATTTAATGAAGAAATTTGGTATGGAAGAGAAGTCTTCGTGAAAATACCAATGAATACATCACCAAAATGGACATGGATGCGGATGGCAAGCCTCAGAGATCAAACAAGATACGAGCACTTATTGGATCATTGCTTTATCTCACAAAGAAGCGGGCGGACATCACCTTTGTTGTAGGTGTATGTGCAAGATTTCAATCGCTCCAAAAGAAAGCCATATGATCGCAACAAGAGAGATCTTGAGATATTTGAAAGGAAGCCAAGAAGTTGGCTTATGGTATCCAAAGGAAGGTGGATTCAAACTAGTTGGCTATTCAGACTCGACTATCTTTGGATGTAGAGTTGACAGAATAGCACCTCGTGCACATGTCAAATGCTTGAAATAGGCTAATTTCCTGGTTTAGCAAAAAGCAAAATTCAATAGCCACCTCTACAAATTGCAGATATATAGTCATGCGCTTGTTGTGCCCAAGTCCTATGGATGAGACAAAGAATGAGAGACTATGAAGTTGAAGAAAAGGAAATTCCAATCATGTGTGATAACACAAGCGCAATTGCAATCCTCAAAATCCCGTGTTACACTCAAGAACAAAACATATTGATGTCGATATCACTTCATAAGAGATCATGTTGAAAAGAAGGACATCATCTTGGATATATTTCAACCGACAAGCGGTTGGTGACATATTCACAAAACCATTATGTGAGTCAAGATTTGAAGAACTCAAGAATGAGTTAGGATTAATTGAGTGAGTTGACACTCGAAAAACTCAAAGAAAAGAAATAAAGTACGAAGAGAGGAAAAAGAGTCGAACTCTTAAATCAAATTTGAGTAAATCATCGATCGGAAAGACAATTTGTACCAAGTAAGGTGACAAATTGAGTATTTACATATGAGAAGAAAAGAGTTAAAAACAAAGAGGACAAACTAAGTCATTTATGAGCAAAGTGACAAAAACGCAATCGTTTTACTAAGCGGAAAGGTTTTTAAGAATGACGTCAAAGATAATAATGATGTGTACAAAAAAAGCGCACACCAAGCTTATGATTGGATATAAATCTTTGCGCGCATTAAATACGAGACATTAAATGCTAATCGGCGTGCAAAATCTAAGCCGTTGATTTCGATCACATTTCAAAACCACCCGCACGCCTTTCATGAACCATATTTAAACTCTTTCGTCCGTTTCTCTCACACATTACCAAAAACTGTTCATTTCTCTCTCTCTCGAAGCAAAGGCAAAAACTCTCTCAAAACCCTATCAATCTTCAAATCACCTTCTAAGTTTTATTCGGTGAAATACTTGAAAAATGACATCTACTCATGATTTTGTCAAGCTAGGAAAGCAAATCCACACCGGGTCTCTTGTGGATTTCGAGGTATGGTCAAACAGGGGTCCGATGACGCCCTCGTAAAGAAGATCGCTGAAAAACTCAAAACGCCTGGGCTAAAACCATTTCTCGACGATGGAGTTTCCGATGAACTATGTGGAAGAGGTCGCACGCTTCTCGTGAACGCCGAGATTCACGATGAGGGGATCAAATCCTCTGTTCACGGGAAGGAGTTCATCATTACGCCAAGGATTTGGCGTAACACGCTCGTTACACGCGGAAGGAGCACCGAAATCAATGAAGCCGATGTTGACTTGGTCTTTGCTTGGAAGGAAGTAGCCAAGACCGATATCTTAAAAGATAGTCTACACAACTAACAAGAGGTCAGAAGGAGGACTACCACAAATTGTTGGACATCGTTGCCAAATGCATAGACATCAAATTTGGCGGCTTTGACCAACTGTCAAAGCAAAATTGATTGTAATGGATGCGATCATTGAAGAAAAGAAAGTGAATCAATTTGAGTTTGTCTACAATGCAGACTCGCGAGAATGTAGGGAACAAATCCTTCAAGGAGGATGGAACATTTGGAGGATCCCTGGGATACGGCCTGGTAATTGGCCGAATAATGGAAGTGAAGAAAGTCCCTCTTCGACATGGAAAGGCTTTCCATGTAAACAAGAGAATGTTCCGATCAAACCTCTCAGGCGCACAGAAGAGAGCCTACGCTAAGAGAGCTGATACAAGTGAGGGGGAATCAGCTGACCCCGAAGATACAGCTGTCCCCTCTCCACCAAAGAAAAAGGCTGCTCCTGCAGCTGCTAAGAAGACTGCTGCTCCTGCAGCAAAGAAAAAGAAATCTGCTCCTGCCCCTGCAGCCGAGTCACCTGCCCCCGCAGCAGTGTCTCCTGCCCCTGCAGCCGCGGCGGAGAAGGAATCTCAAATACCTTCTCCGGTCGTCAAGAAGAGGAGAACTGATAAGCCAAGACGGCCAGTCCTCCAGAAGAAAACAACAAAGACCGGACCCTGCCGCCAAGACTCGGAAGAAACCTTGTCGAACCGTAAATCCCTCCGGGTTCAAACAAGAAGAAGGAGAAGAATTTTCAAGCGTTCCGAGCTTGAGAAGCCGGGCCGAGTCACCACTCACCGAAAAGATACCCGAGACTGTTGAGAAGTAGAGTCTTGAGGCGTGATTGATGAAACGGCCAAGTCTATTGAGCCTCGATCAGCAGAGGCAACTCAAGACCCAACATTGTAGACGAAACGATTGAGAACAAAGCACAAGACAACCAAATCACCCAATGCTAAGGTTGTCTCTCCACCGTGCAAGAGGTCATGGAAGGTGTCGAAAGCAATGTCTGCTACCCTTAATACCTAGAAACGAGGGCCAGGCAAGAGAATGATGAGGACGATGTAATCATGCACTCTCCATTATATCCGGACATCCAAAATCATCTCATGAGAGTGGAGAAAATGGAAGGTTGAGCCTATCCAGTGCGGTTTGAAAATCCAGAGTTCATTCTTTGAGGAAGAAGAACTCTTGATTTCTTGAGGTGGACACAATCTTGCAAGCCCTTGACGAGATAATTGCATCAATATACATGAGATTCGAAAAGAAAATGAACGGGCTAAAGCGGTGAGGACGCAGAGGCACGTGAGAAGGCTAAGATCCGCCTCTATAACCGCACCACGAACATACACATCCTCACCTCGACGCCCTATCGAGAAAGTGATGAGGATCGGACTCTCTTCTTTGCCGCTAGAAGAGTTGCAAATGCAGACAAGCAATGGAAGAATCCGAAATCCTTCATGAGCAAAGAATGATGGAGGGACCAGGAGAGTCCTCCAAAACACAAACCGAGATAGACCCAATGGGAGTGGCGCAAAGATATTGCCACACGTGGTTGCCGCCACCACTTCCCCTCACTCGAAAGAAGGAATTAAAGGAATGGCGATGAAACCGGGATAGTGGGGACCCCGATTGAGCCAACCCTTAATAAAGGTGTCTTACCACCGCTCCAACTGAATACTCAATGGGAACAAAATGTCCGAGACGAGTGACCCCATTCAAGTCACTCACCGGGTATGCCACCGAGTGGGGAAACTCCTCCACCGCAGCAAGGTCGGAGGATGTTGCGGTGACTCCACAATGAATCTAGGAGGCGAAGTGGAGAAGGAACAAACACAAAGTACACAAAGAAAGTTGTCATCAATGAGGCTCGAGATATTGAGACTGTCTCGGTTGAGGTGCCCACGCTCACGAAGGCTAATGACGCCGCTAAATGCAATCGAGGCACGAGAAGGAATGTACCACGGAGTTAACACTGGGGCGACGAAAGTGCAATCTATGGAGTTGAGACTCTAATGGATGCCACCGCGAAGACCCTAAGACAAATGACATCTGTCGAAAGGGATGTCCAAGGCCTCGCCGTAGTTGAGACTCGCGAGGAGGTAATAAAGGCCCACGGGAGGTTGAGACTTCCCGGGGTAAAGAAGTCAAGTACGAACATCCCTCCCGCTATCATTGATCCATCGAAAAGGAGATAAGTGCACTTCACGATTCCCAGGATAATCCCGATGTAACCTTTCTCGGGATCGGAAGGAGACGATGAAGCCGAGTCATCCCCAGGATCGATCCAAAAGACTCACCGAGGATGTTCCAACCACGAGTAAGTCCGACCTCAAGACTACTCGCCAAACTTTCAACTTTGACGATGAGCCACCCATGAAAATCTCATCATCGTCCGATGACGCTTCGATAAGGCCGAGGACCGACCAACTCACTTGGAAAAACCAATAAGACCGATGAAGTCGTTGAGACAATGAGGCTCGACAAGTCGGGTCAACTTCACAATGACCCGGTGAACAGAGTCCACCTGCGCAGGCTCCTCAAGTCGCAACAGTTCGACTCCACAAGGAACCTCACGAGCACCACTCATCATTGAACAAATCCCGATTGCCCGTGATGATCCCTTTGTAGAATCATTTCCTCTCACAGTCCGAAGTACCCGACCTCCCGAAGAATCGAAAGAGATCTCGAACGCTTCCACGCACTGATCCTGTCATTCCATCGTACACCATCGTTCGGTGACTATGATTTTGACGTTGCTTGGCGTCAAAAACAGAGGAACAAATTGAGTTCGGGAGGTGTTCAAAGCATTATTTGCTAAAATTGAACGGATGGAGAGGCACCAGGCCTCGATGGACATGAGATCGGATAACAGGGATGCCGACCTCACTGCGACTTGAGAGGCATAATAGTCGAATCCGGGAGTGGTGGCAACAAAGAAGAAACAACAATGCGTGTGGAACAAGCTAGATATTTCGAACATTGTTCAACAAACTGTTGATCAGCGAGCCGAGAATGCTTGATTCAAAGACAAAATTGAAAGAACACATTGAGCAAATGCATGAATCTCACATTTCCGAGATAAAGTCTGCTGCGTGAGTAAGAATGAGCTCCTGCGTATGGAAGAAAACATGGATTGAAAATTCGGTCTTCTCATGGCCGAGATGAAGTTGATTAAAGTCGAATCAACGCTACTCGTTCGAGTTTCGGCAAAGATACTCCGCAGCAGACTCAAAGCGAGAACCCGGCTATCGCCAGACTCGACTTTCTCGCTCGCTAGTTTGTTTCAGGGGTTCCTCTCTCCTTTGATGATGCCAAAAAGGGGGAAGAGGAATACCTAAAAGCGAAGGGATCCGAAGTTGAGAAGGAGGAGCAGTTTGTGAAGGGAAAGACAGTGAGGAAGTATCAAGAGAAAAGAAAGGGAAGTCTGTTGAGGGGGAGGATCGAAAGATGTGACCTTTATGATTGCTAAAACCCCCAACAAAGTCTTGTCACACCGATATTATCAAAGAAACTCAAGTGACTCGCCACTCCAACACTGCTTTGTACTATGGGTCCGAAAAGAGAAAGACAATTGAAGCGGGGATGGATGAAGTGGAAGGAAGGATGAATACCCGAGTTATAGATATTCGAAACAACATGGAGGCATTCCAAGAGAGAGATACTTATGCCATCTCGAATCCGGATCGAGCCAAGATCGCTTGATGAATTTAAAACGCCGCATCTCGAATGATACTTCGCAAACATGTCCATGGCTCAAGCACAGGACTTGTCTTTGAAAAAGGGTCTCACACTATGTGAAGAAGGCGACAGCAGTACACTACCGCGAACTCTCTGGTCACTCCGCTAGTCACTCAAATTGGGAAAAAGAAGACCCCAAAGACAATACACGCCCGCAGGTAGAGGAAGAAGCGTGGTGGAGGAAGAGGTTTGACTTAGATCTCTGCCCAAAAACATTGAGTACATAGATCCGAGGCAAGAAAGGAGAGATCTACTGGGGTTTTGATGAAGTAGCCAATCAAGTGGCTAAGAACAATGTTGAGTATGTGAAAAGAATTGAAGAAGAAAATAAAAGACAAACTCAGCTATGGGAGGAGAGACAAGAGAGACTAAGAAGAGATGAAGTTGCCGGAAGGCGTATGAAAAGAAAAAAAAGGCGGTGAAGATGAGAAAAAGAGAAGAAGATCAGAAGATGACAGAGCTGAAGAAGATGAAAGAAGGAGGCAGCGAAGGAGATGAAGTGTTGTTGTCCACCCCTTCATGTATTTTACTATGTAAATACACTTAATGTAAGTCTTCTGTACATTGAATAAAATTATGCAATTTCTATACTTGTGTAAATATAGAACAACATGGTTAGCTTAAGCCCCGGTTAAACTCTGATACATTTTTGTTGGTTTAAGCTCTGATACACCTTGTAAACAGCTATGTAAAGAACAAGAATGTTATGATCAATAAAAGATCGATTCTAACACGATTCTCGTGATTCTACATATGCCTCTGTATGTATCTTTCTTTGTTAAATTATTGATGTATGTTTTAAGTTTTGGCATCATCAAAAAGGGGAAATTGTTGGGAAATCATTTTGTAGATTTTGATGAATGCCATGTAAAACTTAGAATAGGAAGTTGGCACCCCATTTTGTTGTAAACGCATTGTAATAGATAGGGTTGGTCAAGCCGAGTTAAATCGGCTATGCCTAAACATGCAAGAAGACAACTAGAGACTAGAAGGAAGACTCATTGCAAGACAAAATTTGAGTATGGCAAAGAAGAAAAGACGAACTCGATCAAGGTGCTTTGGAGATGCAAATGAGTGAAGATCACAAGTCAACTCAAGACAAATGACCCAGTCTCAAGATCGAAATGACAGAGGAGTCATCAAATGATTGGAAGTCGACTCAAGTCACCTGGGAAAGTGAAGAAAATGCGATCAAGTCAAGACAATCGAAAGAGATCCGTTGCACGTAAATCAAGAGAATTACTTAAACAAGTAATACCTCCATACCTTTCTTGAAGTGCTCGGTTCGAGGAAGCGTGCAAGAGGAATAAACCAACGGGAAGCACTCGCACCGTGTCGAACTCCGAAAAGTCAAGAATCATTCATACGAGGAAATGGAAATTCCAAGGATCGCAACAAGACAAGCCAACGACAACAAGTGACTTTCAAAAATAAGCTATCTCTTCAACGGGCGATTTTTGAAAGATCACTATAAAAAGGGCCGAGGAATGACTCTGAGAGAGAAGGTTACTCGAACCACGAACATTCAAGCAAACATTTGAACTGTAACTTAAGATATTCTCAAATCATTCAAGATCAATCCTCAAGCCTACATTACGAAGAAAATCAATCCAACACTCACCGTGAAGGAAAGATAGTTTCAATCGGTTGAAGAGGAAATTTTTGAAGAATCAAGGGGTCTACATTCCACGGAGGATTGTAGGAAGGTTCAAGGTCGAACCGGTCTCAAGTTTTTGGAGGGCTTTGTGATCAAATCCAAGGAGCTTGAGCAAGGGTCAGAGTAGCAAAGCGCAAACGCCCTGTGAAAGAAGCCGAGTCGTCACGAGAAGCCACCGTGCGTGACCAAGGCATCTCCGTGATCGAGTCCCAAAGGATCAAGTCACCGTGTGATCAAAACATTGTATCGGACCGTTACCACTATATCTTGATCAATACTTAGTGGATTCCTCCGGAGTTGGAGAAGAGAGTAGTAGAAGAATTACCCCATCTTTGAACCTCTATAAAACTTATCGTGTCATCTACATTTCAACACTTTAATTCCCGTGATCTTATTTGTTTAACTCTGTTGATAAATTTGCTACCCATTGATAATCTCTAAGTGCTAAAACCAAGTATTAAATCAAAACTAAACCAAATTTAAGGGTGTTAAGTCTTCCAAAAAAACAAACCACGCTTGAGCTAAGTCTTTAGTCTTAATAGCCGAGAGTTATTCTATCAACAAACTCGATGAGTCATGAGTGACTAACTCTACTGATTAACTAAATTAGTCATCCACCAAGGACACAAATGAAGTATTAACTCAACATTTAAAAGGACTAAATCGAAAAGTTGGTAAGGTTTATTCAACCCCCTTCTAAACCTTACACTCACACCCTCGGGGACCAACAATTAGCAAATTTAAGGATGTAGAAGTTTCATCTTTACTCTATATTGTTTGCAAAGACATATAATGTCGTGGAAATTCGACATATCATGAACGAGATATATTATGTATCTATTGATGTGTACAACTACCTCATGATCGATAACATTGAGAAGGAGCAATGTGCTCATGTGTGTTTTCCCCGCAGACGGTACAACAATATGCCCACCACCATTGCGAGAGAGTCTTATGCAATGCTTAAGGATGTGAGGGAGTATCCTCCAGTAGCCCTATTGGATGCAATTGTCCCAGAGCAAACAAAAAGTTGCAAGAAAATGTGGGAGATGCAAAGGCATAGAACATAATCGAAAAACTTTCAAGAAACCCATTCGATGAATCTCACATTTGAAAGGATTTGTAATGTATTATTTAAAGATACAAAATACGATGAAATGTACTATTGCATTATCTTCTTATTTAATTAAGTTGTAGTATTGAATAATGTATTCTTTTTTTAATAAGATTATTGTAATGTATTCTACTTGTATTTTTGAGTTATGTGGGCATATGGGTGGACATTAAGGTTGCGTGATGTGGCAAGTTCATTTCTTGTGTAACAATTAGATCACATAAGGGACATGTGGGCGTGGGGTGGCAATAGTGTGAGCTTATGGACGGTGAGATCACATAAAGAACATGGAGGCAGCGATGGGGTGGGCAAGTTTGTTTATTGTGAGACAATGAGATCACACAAAGGACATGTAATTAGCGGGGTGGGCGATTATATGGGCAACCTTGTTTACTTGTGAGACAGTGAGATCACATAAGGGACATGTGGGCGTGGGGTGGGCAAGTTTGTTTATTGTGAGACAACAGTTGTAATGGACTGTCCGAGATATGGAGCTTGTACAACACCCAACGGGCATCCATTCACAGAGCAATTCCATAAAAACTTTGATCAAATCGGTTCTATCCCTCACCACATGACTTTGCCTTTCGCATCTTCGCCTATTGTCCGGGAGGAAGGAGAAAGAGCAATAGGGCAATCGGTCCGAGGACAAAAGAAGATAGAAAGCAAGAAGGTGTATAGATGAACTAGAAGGGGAAGGCCAAGACTTTTCCACATCACCACGATTGATGGAGCCCGCCACGTAGTAGTCGGCCAGGTGACATAATCCATTAATGCCTTGTAACCATTAAACATTGTTTGCATTGATCTTGACCACATTTTTGACCATTTTTTCGTCAAATTATTATGTACAAGTAACATCATGTTAGTAACAAAAGACAAAAAAATAAAAGCAAAAAAATCCAATGTAGCATCTCATACCCAAAATAAGTAGTCAATCACAGTCAATTTGGCAAGAAATGGACATGCCATTTTTTGACCTTATATACTACCAAATGCAATAGTTTATACACTTGTTGCAAAGTCAAAACCATTAGTTCGAATATAATTACTACTTTCGTATAAAATTTATATTTTAACATGGTTTAATATAAATACCGTATCACCAAGCCACCTCTCGGGTCTCTAATATTGTTGAACATGATGCATTAACCGTGAAGTTGGGTTAAAAAGAGCAAGCAACAATGACGTCTTTGTTTTCTTTTTTTCCACCACTTCTCAAATTCATTAATTATAGCCAGGGAAATGGATCGTACATGATTTTTGACATCTTTCCGAGATGGACATGATGACTTGGTCGACGAATGGCGACTCTGAGATAAGGCCCCGACTTCCTAGTCCTCTTGCTCCTACTTTTTATACACAATATTGATATTCTTCTGAGATTCTAATTTCTTAGGACTAATAGTAATAGATTCATCACCATCATGTATCTCAACATTAACTCGTTGATGTCATCAACTCGGTCTTTTGAACCACGAGATAGGGATGGCAATGGGTAGGATACTCATCCATTTAAAAATATCCATACCTCGAACCCTATAATATTTATACACCGCACCTATCCCAAACCCGATTAAAAACTACATCTATTACCCGTACCCATCCCAAATCCATTTCTCGATACCCGCGTACTACCCGAACCCACCTAAAACCCGTTTATTTATATAAAAACTTATAACTATATGAATTTTAAATAACTATTTAAATGGACACCCTACCAAAAATTAATTATTATATAAGAAAATGCTAATATGTCAAATTCTTAATAAATATAACATTTAACTATTATAATTTTGTAAGTCACTACATGCTATCGTCATTCATCAACTAAATCAAAAGTATCACATAAATACAACGTAACCAATACATTCCTTAAAACTGCAGAATCAACACTAGTACATCATTTAATTTATAAAACTACACCATTAGATATGTAGTTTTATCGAGCTTAAAAAGATGAAACAAAGTTGATATGATCACAACTTCAAAATAAATAACAACTTTGTATCTTCTTTGTACAAATAAATATTTATGTTGGCTTTATGAGGAAATGTATAATGTCGGACGAAAAAAAATAGAAGTTACTAAGGGTAAACGGGATCGGGTAGTGAAGGGTATTCGAGAGGTAAAACTATACCCTACCCATATATAAATGGGTACTAATTTCTCATACCATACCCGTCCCAAATTCGAAAAAGACTACCCATATCCGTCCCATTAGGGTCCTGGGAGGGGGTACCGCGTCTCCCCTCCTGCCGCCATCCCTAACCACAAACAATAAAGCATTCATTTTTAAGGGAAGTCCTCCTTCATAGATTATTGGGCGAGATAGGTCGCCATACATGTGGGCATCCATGTGGGTAATAGTCGGTCGAGACAAGTTGGCGAGAAGTGTTGTTGCGTACACGTGGGCGAAAAAAGGTCGGAAGACATGTGGGCGAATGCTCGCGGAAATGTGGGTCACGGGTCGACTAACATGTGGGCATGAGATTTTCCAGAAGATTCTTGATTAGCATTTTTCAATGGGTCGTCCCCCACAAGTACCTCGACATCAACAAGGTTTTCGGACTTATCGATAGAAAGACCGCATGTTTGGGAGCATCTTTTTCAGAAACTTTAACAAGAAGTGAACATCCTATTTTATCCATGATGCACTTCAACATAGCCTCCAATTGCTCTTGTCTTTTTGTAATAGAGGCCTCCATATCATCAACCCTCATCCTCAAACCCTTCAAGTCTCACCGCAATTTTGACCTCTCTCATAATATTTGTCGACGTCTTTCTTCATCTTATTTTCCTCATCCAACTCATCCTCTCAGATTCTCCTCCTCATTCTCCACAATATTCGGCTTCTTTCTTTTCAAGACACTCATCTTTGTTTGTTGTTTGTTGTTATTTTCTCAATATTCTTGGACCATACACGCACACTCTTGAAATACTCAACATTTATCTCTCGCCTTGAGGAACCCACTTTCGATGAATAACAACCTGCAAAAATATTTAACAAATTAATGATCATGTAAAACAAAAATAAAAGATAACAAAAAAAATATGAGCAGATGCAATATGTGGGCGGACGGTGGGCGGGGAGGTGAGCATTTTTTGAAGGGAGACAGAGTGGTTACATGGGCGAGGGAAGTGGGCGATAAGGTGGGCATTTTTTTAAGTAGACGGAGGGGGTTATGTTGGCGGGAAATGGTCAATAGGGTGGGAATAAAATTGGAATGCATTTATATTATAATATTTATATACAAAGATTAGTTACCGTATCCACATCTCCAAGAAGTCTTGAAAACCAATTTCGTTAATATGTCAAACAATACCACAACCTCGCTTGTCCAACGTAGAATTCGTGGCACCTGTTCTTATTTCTCGGAATACTTTTTGCACATTTTCTCGCGTCATCGGGGATCGCCTCATATGCCCAAACTTGAAGAGGAGGGTGAAAGTCGTAGATAATGACCTTCTTTCTTTCTTGGTAGGCCTCAACTCTTCCATTCATACGATTAGGGGTCTCCTCACCAAAAATTCAAACGCTACGGAAACCCAAGAATATGAATTGAAAGCACCCAAATCCTCAACCAAGTGTACATATTCATTATCAATTTTTTTTTTTGCATTTACAATCTCTAATCAATAGAGCATCATAGAGGAAATACAAGTAAGACCAACTTCAAAGTCATATCCCCCGTCACCTTTCTCCCTCTTTGACCACCTATCCAAAGCGTCTTCCACATCCGATAAACACAATGGGTTGAGTTAGATAGAACAACAAACTTAGGACCACAAGAAAGTCATGTAATCAATGAGAACTCATTTATTCCAAACACGGCCTCTTTGTTATTGATGTGGAATATTATTTTGTTCGTTGACTGGGATGTGTCTTGCTTAAAAAAAAGTGTAGATAAAGTTGGCCCTGAAATTTAATCTTCTCCACATGATAAAAATGACCAAAACAAGATTGTTTGAGTCTATTCTTATTACGGTCACTAAGATACCCTTTAATTTTTCCAACGTAGTGCATAAATTGCAACGACCACTTAACTTTGCCGAGAGATGATCCTTAGGAACAAGTCCCATTTTATCAATTTAAACATAAAATATAGACATGTTAGTAAGTGGGCAAACATGTGGTTTAATCAGAAAGTAACATATGAAGTGGGGAAACATGTGGGCAAAAATATAAAGCTAGTCGAAAGTAAAATATGAAGTGGACATACATGTGGCGAACATGTGGACTAATTAGAAAATAACATATATAGTGGGCAATAAAGTGGGCACACATGTAGACGAATTTTAACAAGTTATCTGGGCAGGAAAGTGGGCAGAGAGGTGGGATCGGTTAAATGTACATTGAACAAAGTACAAAGTGGGCTCAGCCTACTTTGTTCAACCCGGAACCAAACACACAATTTAATCCAGAAAACACAACTCCATACAAAATTACATAAAAAAAAAACCCAAACAAAATTCAATATTTAATATGAAATATTACAATTTTATCACTCACAAAACCCTAATGCTTTAAATATCTATGTCCACCACAACCTACTTTGTTCAAGTGTAACATTTTTTTACCAACAACAACAAACAAGATTACATCAAAACAACCATTTTTACCAATAATAAACAAGATTATATAAACAAATACATGAAACATCTAAAATATAGAGTTCAAAAATAATGTTAATCAACAAAATTATGGGAACATGACAAACTCTAATGTTTTGTACAAATATAACAATACACACTACACACATTAAACACACATTATGGAAGAAGATGAATTTAAACATACCTTTATAGAAGAAGGAGAAAACAACATCATTGCAATAAGCGGGGGAGAAATAGAGGCCCAAACGACCCGGTGGCGGTGGGCTTCAAATGCTGCTCTCTCGGGTGGAAGGGGTTGGTCGAGATTGGAAGAGGTAGAGGAGTTTTTGATTTGAATACCAAAGGTTTCCAAAACTTTCGAATTCTCCCGTCTGTTCTCTTTCTTATGCCATTTTTTTAGTAAAGGGTAAAATTGTCTTTTAAAGTGGGTTAGGGGGCAAAAATCGAAAGTACCCCTAGGTGGAGTATTTTATCAAATTTCCCAAATTTTATATCTGAAGATTATTTTATTTAATTATTAATAGATTACATTGACTATTGCATCGACACAAGGACTTAAGAGAAATAATTGTAATTAATACTGAAACTACATTGATTGCCATTAATAGTTGAGTTCACCTACTGTGCAATTTAAAAGTCCTTCATTGTGATGGTCTTCTAAATTTTAGAGGATTTCTTGATTGATCTCAAAAACAAGAATAAAAGGAAAAACAAAGAGATAGAAAGATGGCCATGGTACTGCCTGTTAGGTCTGAAACGCAAGGAGAAAATGGATATTATTTGTAATAAGATATTGGCTAGTAGCTAAAACTGGAAAATTCCTATCAATAAACTTTGTTTTAATCATCAATCCAAGCATTGTTAGCAACTCTATCTATAATTCTTCTCATTTCATTCTCGTGGAGATATAATCCAACAGAAAAAGTTTGTATGAAAATAAAACAGATTTTTTAAAACAAATAAAATAGAATAAAATTACGAGCCCTCCATTACAAGCAGGATCCTCATTCACAATGGTGTTTCATCACATATTTCAATTGCTCAAAAAATTGATAAAAATATTTCAACAAATTTTATCACCATCATAAATATAAAAGTAATTTCCATTAATTTAGTGAGTACAATCTAATGACCTCACATAGTGATAGGCTAAGTTTCCTAAGCCGGACTCTAGGGAGACATTACAACAATGCATTCTTATAAAATGAAGATGTATCTATATCTCAACCCAACTATCAATGTCCTCACAACTATCTTTCCTCAAGCTGTTCTGAAGGAATTGGTTGAAACTAAAGGCAAAAAGATATCATGGGGGTAAAAGAGTAGAATAAAGTAAAACCAAAACCTGCATGCTATCTAAATATGCCAATTCTTGTGTACAAATGACGTTTAAACACGATTAAACAACTAAACCTCGATGCTAAATCACAATTTTTTTAAGTTGTGGGGTTGATATAATAATTTATCTCAAGTTCTGTCTTGTTTTGATCATTCTTTTGAGTGTTGCCAACCAAAAATTGCATTCATCCCAATCACTTGTTGTGAGAAGAACCTACACCACATCATTAACGTGTAAAGTGTAGTTTCCTATCAATCGATCAAATATGAAAAAAAAAATTGAAAAAAGTAACTGTAGAGGAATTCTTGGCTACCTGGATTTGAAGGGCTGTGCCAAAATCGCCATTGTCAAGTGCCTGACAGAGTTGTACAAGCTTTTCTGCTGCGTTTTTAGAGATGTCTCCACTATTGAGTTTGGCAAACAAGGCACCTAACTTCTTTGAGTTATCCTCTATTTCCCGCTTCTTAGCTGGATTTGCTCGTGATCCTCCCAAGGCTTCAGTGGTCTCGTTAAAAAGTCTTGTTAAAGTTGCAATCACAGGCTTCTGTTGTGCTGTAGCAGATATAAAAAGTAAACATAAGATAGCTGAATGAATGACGTGAAGTTGCTTTAGCGAAAATAAGTATATTCATCAGGAATCATGAAAATTACAGGCCCAGAAAGAATATGATGTATATGAATTATTTTGCTTTGAGTTGAGTCAAGCAAATAGAAGTTATTTCGAGCCTCAAACCCAAGATAAAGCATGGTGTTTCTTCCCAATTGGCACAAGAAAATCTAATAAATTGATACGTGCTTGGCAAGGAAAGCATAATTAGGGGAACAAATTTATAAACATGAGAGAAATAATTGAGCATAAAGATGAAAAATTAACAAGCTTTGTTTAAGCTTTTTCATTAGGTTTTGTGGACCAAGCTCTGTCTGGATCCTTAGAGCCAGAAACCAGCATAAACTTGGGTTGACCCAATTGGCATTACTTTAGGTAAGAAACCGTCCAAGCAAAATCAAGCCAATCGATAAAGACGATACTGACCATACACAGATGCATGTGAAATGAGTAGTTATGACATTTCAGTAATTCTTAAAGCGAAAGGGTTTATCCTATGCAAAAAGTTATGGGACTTTATCTCAATTACTGTCAAAATATTGTTGCTAATGTATCCTTTGACATGCACATCAATTGGAAAGCGGGTCAGATACTGTAGAGCTACAAACTAATACTGGGACATGCAAGGAAGCAACAAGGGGATGCACAGTCATCATACACCATTTTTGTTAATTTGTCTCAGCCCCACAGAAAAATGTATGTTTCATTTTTGACCTAAAGAATACGTTATGGAGTTTTTTTAGTCGCTCACGAATTGGGGATCAATCCACTGTGCAATGCAACTTGTGGGTCCAATATTTTATTTTTGCCTTATTTAGTAGTCTGCAACACTGAGCAACACGATGAATCCGAAAGAGAACGATAAACAATACTGCCCACTCCCCATTGTAAACCAAGATAGAAGTGGGAATCATCTTTCAATCCATCTGTTCATCTTATTTTAGAAATAGAGCTCTTCTATCAGATTAAAATAAATAAACCACGCAAAAGCACAAGGCAACACAGATCAAATGAGGAGAAAAATATTTATACCAGGTACATTCAAGTATTAACAGTCTGCACAGTTGGTGGGGAGCAGCAGGAGATACAGGTGGTTGCACCGGAGCAGGCTGAGTAGGACTAGGATGTTGCACGGATTCATCCCAGGTCTTTGAACCTCTGAGTTACTCACTTGCATGAAACCTCTAGATGGTGGAGTAGGAGTAAAGACCTGGGGCATCACTGGCCCTGGAGTTGGTCCAACTTGAGATGTGGTAGCACCATACGCACCAACCCCAGGAGGACCAGCTTGATAATTAGGGTTAGCAGCTCCCTATAAAAGTGACACAAGGCAAACTCAAAATGAAGGCCAAAATCTAAAAGTTGAAACGAAGTAATAGGTGGAGTAGCATACTGGATATAATTGGGAACCCAAGGATGATGGCTGCTGATATTTCTCCAAGTTCTTCAGTAAAGGAGGGTTTGCAGGAACAAATTTCGCAGCAGGTTGAGTATTAACAGGAGGTGGAGGATACCCTGCCTGCAAGGACGTTGAGAATACATAATATGTTGGAATTAGCTTAAATAAAAGGGATAATTACAAAACATGCTGAGGTTTGGGCCAATTACAAAAAAACCGAGAGATGTTTCAAAACTAAGAAAAGACGAGATGTTTCAAAATTAAAAAAGATTCCTCAAGTTTGATTATGTCTTAAATTTAAGGGGTAACAGTAATATTTATCAACTATAAGGGGATTTTTGAAATGTGTTCCCTTGTGAAGGGGAAAATGTAAGACGGAATCAAACCTCAACGGGGATTTGCAATTTTCAAAAACCTCTAGTATTTTTTGTAATTAGCCCGAACCTCAAGGGCTGTTTTGTAATTATCCTAAATAAAATAGCCTCACTAGTCCGAACCAAAACACACTTCATTGACAACATAAATTATATAAGACTATCACCATTGGAGCTGGAATTGGCTGAGAAGGAACAAATCTGGCAGGCTGGGTATTAGGTTGGGGAACTGGTTGATATGTGGGAGGAGCATTGTACCCCCTACCAAATGAATTAGCAGATGGCTGCTGATAATTTTCACTATAGGGACTGCTCGGAACAGTTGGTTGCGTCTGGGATGGTGCTGTGTCCTGAGGGAAACAAAGCAACAGTAATATATAAAGTAAGAATCATAAATCAATCAGAATAAAATGTTTCAGATGCCGAGAAGCAGGAGGTATATACCGGATAATAATGTTGAGATGCATCAATAACACCATAACTTGATTGATCAGCACCATATGCAGATCCATTTTGTAACCGAGTATTCTCATAAGTCGCAGTCTTCTCTATCTCTTTCTCTGAAAAGTATATTAAAAAGCAGAATTTGGATACATAAAGCTAGTGTATAGAGGATGAAATATCATGCAATTCACAGTAACAGGTGCACTCATAACATGCCGTCACTTATAGATAGCGCTAAATATAGACACATGTTTCAGGAAATCGAACAATGATAGCAAATAAAAAAGAAATGTTAACACCATCTTTTTCAATAGCTCAATATATAGACACATTGAAAATATATATTATGGTAAATCAAACAACAATGACAAATAAAAAATTAGGCTGGTTGAATATGTTACATTTTTATTTTGCAGCTATAAAAGGGTAACTAAGAGTTACTGCCTGTTGCTAGCAGAAGTGGGACAATAAGTTCAGACATTGTTCCCCATCTGGTCCTAGTTTTGACTTCAGAGGGATATTTAATAATCAGAGTCAATTGGATTGCAACTGTCAGAACAACAGTCCAAAATGTGGGTTGAAAAATAAGATTGTGATATCAAGAGGGGAGCAAGTAGTGGGATTCAAAAACAAGCTAATGCCTAAGCAAAATTACCTTTTTCAGAAACATCCATTCCTGCGAAGGACACAGGATTTGCCCTTCATGCTCAAGTTGTTTTACTTATTAAAAGACGAAACTAGAGATATGACTTTGAAATAGCTTCATTAAACAACTTAAAGGATGCTTAGCCACAAGAGATTCCCAACTCTTGTGCAATATAATTGCTTAAACAAATTCAATAATGAAATTTTATATTACATCTATGTCATGCATTTTGCGAAGGTATTCAACTCTACCACTCCACACACAATGCAAGATTGGCATTATCATGACCACCTAAAAGAGGATTAGAGCTGTTAGGTGGCACCTTTAGAAAAATAGTTAAATACATATACAATATGACTAACATGCTTCTTCAGATGGATGTACAGAATTATGGAAGGCATATCATAACAATCTAAAGCACAATCTGGTTTTGTTTTGGGCGCCGGGCTTGCAGAGAACTTCTCATAGACAACAGAATCTGGAAACCTAATTTGGTGGAATCTCATAATGATCAGAGTATGGCAAAAGAGACGGCAGACACACCTGGCTCGGTTGAAAAAGCTATACGATCACGTAAGATCATAAGTTCAGTAGACAATTCTTCAGTCCCCAAAAGATTCAAGTATTCCATCGCTGTAGTTAAAAGCCCTTGACTTGCTAGTATTTCAGCATATTTCTCAACCAACTTACATAACGAAGCACTAAATCGTTTCTGTCCAGTAGCCAAAGCAAAGACGATGGTCTTCTCCATTAAATCCTTAAAAGATAAGTAATGAATATAAGTGTAAATTCATAAACTCTTGTCTGATGATGTTTGACCAACGCATGCTTACCTGGAGACGGTCTACATAAGGTTTTCCATCATGATCTGTTGTAAGATTCTTTGACCACATCTCCACTGCTTTATCAATATTTCCAGCACATATATAACACAGTGTTGCTGCAGCTTTATCACCAGCAGCCACGAGTCTAGCAGCAAGATTGTCGCATAATAGAGTCCACTCCTCGGCTTGCGCAAACTGAATGATAGCATTGTGCAAAACAATGTCAAGAAATAATCATCAATCGAGCAGGAGTCATTAAAACTTTGAACCAAATACCCACAAAGAGATAGAATAACATATTGCATTTCTATTTATTCTACAAGTATGCCCGATGAGAATAAGTGCATACAAAGAGGCATAGATAGAGTTATACAAATTGACAATACAATTTATATCTTGGAAGGGCAATTTGGTTGTTTCAAACATCAATAGACAGTATCACCTGTAACCACAAAATGTCGTTAAGTATCTGAAGAGAAAGAATTTCACTCACTATGAATGTGACAGCTGACATGGCATCCAAAAAGGTACGTTTTATAAATGACCCGACGTTCACTCCATTTGAGAGTCGATATTACCCAAAATTAATACTGCCATAGTTCCCAGCAAATTTTCCTTTCACAGAAACAAGCTCCAAGGGCCTCAACTAAGATGAACTCCCAAACCTTGATCTTGTTTAAGTTTTCAGGTCATGACCCACTGATCCAAACTTTAAATATGCTTGATCAGAAATTGTGTCATCACATAAAACCAGACATGACATTATACAAATACTCACCTATCCATCTATTTCCTATATGCCTATCTACATAGATATCTGACCACAGCACACACATTTTGTTTTGTAACGTGTCATAAGAAAGCTCTACTCTGACAACTGGGGGTTCTTAGAAATATATTCTTAAAAATCTAATGCAAGAAATCGAGTAGGAGCCATGGATTTAAAAGGTATGATGTCATCATTCATAATAAATTTATTCCTTCACTTTTACATAAGCACACTACATGCTCCAGAAAAGTAAAAACAGTTGGCGTCTTTGAGCAATTGGAATATAAGGTACGATTGATCAATGTTTGCATAGCATGCGACCATGCTTTGAAACGCCATATAACCAACTGGTTTGTCAGGATAGAGACATACTGTACAAAATAGAGCAAGTGTTTCCTTCCATGATTTCAGGGGCCTTGTGTTTGCTATGCTCATGAGGTCATTGTTTACCATGGCAGACACAACCTGAGGTATAGCAAATATAGAGAAAATCATATAAACAACCAGCAACAAGCGATGAAATCATTATCAGAAAACATGGGAAAACTTTCAGTGAATGGGCAACCTAAACAATATCGTTTACCACCTTTAGGTATGGAGAACGACTAGTCTTCAGGTACTGATCACGTGTGCGCTCCCACAAGGCAGCACCACCAACATGAGCAATGACCAAAGCATCTGCCAATCTATTCACAGATATGCATTGTGCAACTGCCCCCTTGTAGTCCCCAACGACCAAAGCACGTTGTACCGCATCATCAAATGACGGATCAGAACTCTCCTCTTGCCCATTCATTTCTTGTTGGGATTCCTTTACAGAGTCTCCAATGATAAATTCACTCTTAGAAGTCGCCGAAGGGGTATCTGCCTTAGGACTAGGAAGATTATTGAAGAAATCTTCCCCATTATCAGTTCCAAATAAGGAGGAATCGTTGTTCCCAGATATTCCTTCTTTATTAGTCACACTCTCGTCTAGACCAAGAACATTCACTTGCTCAGAGACTTCATCATTTACAGCATTGCTTTCTTCAGCAGGCTGACTGAAACCAAGATGGGAAAGAAGCTTTGACCTTGCGGTCCCTTCCTCGGTGAACATAACCTTCAAGAAGCCCCACGTTTCCCTCTCCTCATCAGACCTGAGCATGAAATAATAGGTTATAGATACCTATCTCACAACATGTTAATGGCATATGTCTGAAAGATAATACTTACTCAGATTCTTGAGATTTCCTTTCACACAAAAGTTTCAGAGCTGCTCTGTCCCCATTTTTAATTGCAACTTCAAATTCAGAAGATCTACTTGCCAAACCATGTTCTGTAACTAAGTTGTGCACATAGACCTGGAAAAGAGATTCAGTCACACAAATGTACAATACTTTTAGAGAAATCAACAATGAAAATGCCCTCTGGATACCTCTGAAGATCCAGCTCGAGATTCAGTAGAGTGAAATGAAACAAGTTTCCCTCCAAAACCAAATGATACTCCAGCTTTTTGATTGTACCACTTTGGAGCCCTCAATGATGCTGCACAACACATGAATGCAGAAACCATAACCAAATTAACACAGTGCAAGGAGAAATTATTACCACATGCCACAATTGCTGATTAGAAACAGAACTGGAGGAAGAATAACGGGAGAAAAAGAAGGAACTCTTGTAATATGGCCTACAGAGTTACTGATTCTAATAAATTCCCGGAAATTGGGTAACGACCAACTAGACACCTTCCTCACAACTGTCTCATCAATATAATTGGAAAATTAGGAAATGATAAAGAGAAACTGCAAAAATAACAACCGTAGGCCAGGCAACCCTCTAATGCTGGTTGTTACACTTAATTTAATTTCTTCCCCTCCCAGACCATTTAACTGCCTCACTAACATCCAACAAAGACAAATTGTCTCTAGCAGCATCAGAAATATATGTCTTTCAGGATTTATTTTCTAATCATTCAATTTAAACCTATCTCAGTAAAGGAGCCTTAGAACTCACTATTCATTAACTGGACTGCCTAGCAAAAAGACGCATGACCTAACTTATGCATTTCCTATATGTTAGGAGCTTTGTGCCAGAACAATTATTCATTCCCACATTTTTCCATGGAGATGGGTCGGACAACATTAACTACTATCTCAAAAATGCAATACCTGCACCAAAATCGCTCTCTCCAAGACCATATCGACCACAACCCTGCATTTTCATAAGCATATCAGAGTCACAAGGCAGATAAACAAATCGAGATATTATTAGAAAAGTTAATAAATAAGTTCAGAAACACAAAATGAAAGGAAAGAACTTTCATATTCTATCCTGAATTACTATTGTAATCATTTCATGCTCTATTGACTATGAGCACTAATTCGATCAAGTACATATTCACATGTGACCCTGTGCCTGACTTTTGTTATAACTTCCATCTTGAGGAGGCCAAAGAAGCCATAAAATGCTTGTAGCTAAATAATGAGGTTTCTCTAGCCCTATTGTTTACCATGATGTATTACGAGGTGGTATATTGAAAGTTTATTGCATATGATACTTGCTCCATAAACTTAAAAAGAAAGGTTAACGCAAGTCCACCTTTCTGTGAATATGATACTGCGTCACTCAGACCAACCTTCATGAAAAATCAGAAAAAGCACTGAATTTAGCTCCATGGAATTGGAAATAACCTCTATATTATAAATGCCAATTTTCCCATCAAATGAAGATGCTGATATGACTCCAGGGATTTTAGAATACCAGTGCACATCGAAATTCCAGTTGGTTCCAGCAGGCAATTCAGCCACTATCTACAGAAAAAAATTCACTAAACCACGGTCATATTGGCAAAACATCAGCTCAAAGAATGAAGAACAAAAGAACAACAATAAAAGTTGCATACACAGGAAAAATGAGCAATAAAAGTTCACCTCTCCAGATACAGTGTCCCAGCAAATAGTACGGTTATCTTTGGCACAGGTAAGCAGATAAGAGCTGTCAATAGGGCACCATGACATCGCGATCACACCTGTTGCAAGAGAGACAAATTAAAATGAGTGCCTACAGGTAATATATAAGAAATTAATTATGAGTAAAAGGCATGGTCATCAAAATACTGATGTGATTAAGACTAAAAGTAACAAAGAAAACAAATGAGAATGTAGACAGCTAAAAGAATCTGATGCTATCAGTTGTCCTGAGTAAGGATGTCACAGGGACGGAGTGTGACAGCAACAATAAATACTCAGTGCAGGACACATGTAGACGTGAAAAATGTATATAAAGCAAGTTATAATGAATCTTAAGTTCTATATTAGGTTTCCACCAAATCAGCCCACACATATAGAGAACATAATATGTTATATTTCCAGAAATACATAACAAATTTGCTACAGTGATCTCTGATGTGCATAGTCATCCTGATGTTGAAAAGTCCCTTGGTCATCCTCCATTCTGAGGTGGCAAACGAACAAGAAAGTGTTCATTCAGGTAGCACGGATCATCCAGGATCAAATTTTGCAAGTCTCCCACCTATCTCTGTAATATATGATCAAATTTCTACCTTACAGTAAAGCAGATGACTCAAGTAAGTTCCAAGCCCGACGCCCACAAGCCTTACCCACTAATGAATGGGTTTACTACTGTAAGTGCGACAGTTTCTATAAGACCAGATTTGAAATCAAGTTGGCCTAATCAGATTTGTTTTCCAGCAACATATATGATTTTATTAAAATTTTAATTCTATTAACCCAACTTCCAAGATCAACAAGAAGAAACAAAATTGTGTTATGCCGATATTCATCATATGCATAATTTTCAATGTTTCTTTTTGTAGAAGGTATTTATGAAAGTAAAAACTCGTGTGACCCAGAAAAATAGATATGATAGACAATGAAACTTGAATAATTACTTTTCCAAAAAGATGGAACTTGGATAATAGATTAATGATCAATGAGTGGATGACTGTTGATGGCAAACATATCAGGATAGCTAATCAGCAAAATGAACCATACATAGTAAGAGATTGACCACTTCCACTTTTAAATGACGAAAAACTACGAAAGTAACAATATATTTGGGAAACCGGAAATGGGACAATCAACAAGCAAAATAATGAAATAAGAAGTTAACAAAATGTCAGAAGTGAAAACCCAAAAGAAAAAACATACCTTTAGTGTGCCCTACGAACTCTTTTACTGGAGAAATAATATTCCGCATATCCCACAGCTGAACATGAAAATCGGCCAATTATAATGATTATAAACTTGGACAGAATATAGAGAGAACTTTTATTCGAAAGCTAAACTAAGGGCAAATGCATTTGTTACCCTGAGAGAAGGTGAACTATCTTCGTCTGAAGCAACTATGAGCTGAGTCGCGACGTCGGGATTCCACTGCATGACAGAGCACCTCCTTCTAATTGAATCAGAGAAACTGCAATTGTAGCCATATTAAAAATCAGAACATGGAGATAAATTCCCGTCCACGGTCAATGGTTGAAGTATGAACAATCCTACTTCACATTTGATAGGAAACATTTTTACCTTATAACTGGCTTTTGCTTCTTCAGATCCCAAACCACTGAAATTACATATATGCGAATTATTCTAAATTGAAATGAAAGATTCAAGGGCATAAGTCATACTGAGGAGAGGCCTTCTTACCAGTTGTCCCGTTATATGATGTGGAGGCCAATATGTGCTGGACCTTGCTATTCCAGGACAAAAATGAAATCTCACCTTGTGTCGCAGATCCACTACCCTGTGAAACAGTTCAAAAAGTCTAAGTTTCCATGACCTAATCTTGGATGTGAAACAAAATGGACCTAAAACTTATACATATTAGTGAAATGGTACCAATACGGTCCCATTGATTCATCAAAAATCCACATAGATCTTTTCCTCCCACTGGCTTTTTAGTTTTTAATGATACCAAACAAAGAAGTGTTTGGTTTTAATTCCTTCTCTTCTCCTTCTTTCTACCTGATGTAGAGGATTACCTGTATCCAGAACCCTACCCTCCCAAGTGTAACGATGAATACCACTCACCCCCCCCCCCGGCAGTCTTGATTTGAAACACAACTCGAAACTAAGCGCTTTCATATCCTCTGAGCCAGCAATTATCAAGAACCTGTCAGCGTGTTAAAATTATCTACCTTTCTTGAGCAAGATAATGAATCAGCTGCTTTCAGTTTAGATTCACCAATCCTACAACAATTAGTTTGCTGCTTTCATGAAATAACTTGGCACATAACCAATCTCATAGAAAGATTCATGTGTTTCGATTTTTTTCTCCATAACCATTTTTTCTTCTCCAGTAATGAAAATGTGATTGCACTTATGTTTTCCGGGAATGGTGTTTTGGATCCCCTTAAAAACAATCAAGTAAAAAGAAATTAACTAAACATAATGTACCATACCTCCCCCTCCCCCAGCTACAATAAAACAACATTGATAATGCATCTACAGTTAAATATATCTTCCACCACAAACTACAATAAAACAACTACAAGTCATCTACATTTACAAATCTTCCAAATATATCACATTAGTTTGTCCACTAAGATTACCGAACATATTTTCATTCTATGAGTTATTCGAACCTACTATCAGGAATATACATCCTCCCTCTGTGTGTTTGTGTGTGTCGAAAACACAAATGACAATTGAATGCAGAATTTCCAGATAGGGGAACAATTATCGGCTCAACAAACTCGCTCCTCAAAATGGCAGGGGCCACCAAGAGATTTGGTCATATATTCCCAAAGTATGTTTAACAAATACATATGGAAACTGGCAGAATAAAGTTTCTTGCATAAAATGTTTTTTTAGATATTAATCATCAATTACCTTCAGTGGTGGAAAATGACTTGGCTCTGATGGTTTTGTTACATCCCATATACAAATATCACCTTCATCAGCCCCAGAAGCAAGAAGGTTTGGAGAAAGAGAATTGAACTCTAAACCACGAACCTGAGCAGCATATGAGAAACCAAATCGATCCACCATCAATCATAAGAGACACAATTAAAGTGGAAATACAAAAATGCATAGAAAATGGCGGATAAAAGAGCACAAACTTACAGGCCCTCTGTGTCTTGAAAGATTCCCAACAAAAGAATTCTCAGTTGTATCAGAACCCTTTTTACATGTGCCGAACTGGAAACAAGAAACTAATAGTCAAGACATGTATCAAGAAAAATCAAAAACAGCAGCAAAAAGTAAACTGGAATAACAGAAGACACTAAGGTTTCTAGAGTCAAATAAACATTGAAGAGAATAATTTGACTTTTTGTCGCAAATTTATGCTTTCTATTTTCTATTTGGGACATTCCTTTTTAGAATGTCCCAAATTAGGACTCCACTTCATAAAATAAAAGATGTTGCCAAAAATATCGTCGATCATAGTTATGATGTGAGTTGTGAGTTGTGACATCACTTACTATTAACCACTACAATTTTAAAGGTAATAATTAAAGTTACACCAAACTTTCACATTTTCAACTCACTGAAAATCCGTCTTGAGCCAACTTGGACAGACAAAAATAGGACAAAGGAAGTGTTTTTATCCAGAATAAAGAATGTCAAACATAACTATAAAATAATGCATCCAAAACAGAGTTCTGGCAAAAAGAAGCATGATCACACTCCGCCACTGCGGGGTAGGCAATAGTGGAAAATTGAATGGCCAAAAAACTCAGAATGAAATACACTGCACAATCAAGCACTGAATTGTACCCGCAGTAAGTCCATTGAGCCCCACACCACTGTGTAGGTGCACACTAAACATCTATCAGTTCAAAATCAAATGTTGCAATCATACTAATGGTTGAGAATTGAGCAACAATGAAATTGCAAATATTATTTCAGACTCCACCAATACTGCCAGTATGTTGATATATAATCCAGTTTAGCTTCAACAAATTCAAAAAAGAATAAAATAAATCTGTTATTAAAACATCTCACCTATAAGAATTCTGCAACAAATTACAAAACACTGTTTTCCAATGATAAAATCATAAAATAATATATTTTTAATAGGAAAAAAAAGTCTCCAGTTTAATACCATACTGAAATGTTAATTTTATCTTACCAGAAAAATAATATCAAAGTCATTTTCCTGACCGATAACATAACACATACGTGCGCTTCAGATATTACACTCGTACCAAAAATAAATTACATATCATAATCCCAATTTCGGTTAAATTGCAACTTTAGTCATGTAGCTATAGGGGTTGGCGATAATATTCCTGTATAAATCAGAATTTGCAAAAAAAGTCCTGTAATTTGAAAAAAAAAACGCTCAATTTCAATCTTCTGGTGCCGAAAATTGGAAAAATTGTCGGAAAAATTGACGTGTCCACATTTCCGGCCAAACCCATGGATGTGGAAATCAATTTCGCATATCAACTAGTCAATTTTTTTACTGAGTGATTTTTTTTAACTGAGTTTTTTTTTTTTTACTGAGTAAATTTCGCTATCAACTAGTCAATTCTTTCACATCCTCCAAGTGAATTTTTTTTTTTAACTGAGTTTTTATCCCTATCAACTAGTCAACTCTCTTGGAGGATGTCCAAATAAGCGAAATTGGTTCAGCGTTAGCGGTTTGACCGAAATGTCGACACGTGGATTCTTTAGGGAAAAAATCAATTTCCGTCGGCCAAGGGACTGAAATCATGAGTTGTTTGAAAATTACGGGTTCTCTTTGCAAATCGTGATCTTTGCAGGACCATTTTGCTATATCCATATAGCTAAATGCCTACATGACTAAAATTGCAATTTAACCTCCCAAACTCCTGTTAACGTGCTACCAGTTTCCTTCCTCTAATAATGAGGCTGGTGGACTTCTCATGAAATCATGCGAATAAAACACACCATGTTGCCTACTAATGGCAATGCATACAAAGGACTGGCAAACCAGTCAAGCCGACCATTATTGTTAAATCTTACTGGTTCATGATTTTTTTCTTGCAACAATTATTTTGATGAAATAAGAACATAATTTTAACCATAACAGAGAATACTTCTGAGGATTGGCGAAAAATATCAATAAAAAGAATTGCATATACAGATTAGCATGATTATTTTTGTTTCAGAGTATATTTTATTTTGTGTGCAGCAAGTTCTGTCTACCCAACTTGTTCATTCAAGTCGATTTCCTCTGTGTATATCTATGTATTTCCTAATTTGCAGAAAGCAAAATTCTAGAGTAAAAATAATTTTCTTGTGCATAAGAATATGAGAATAAACCACTAATTGCAGAATACTAGTGATTCTTCTAAATTCAATTTGTTCCAGATCAGTTGAACATGCTTTTTAATCAATTAGCTGACATATACGGTTTCATTCCTTTCTCCCATATTCATTGCTCTCATTTCATTTTTAGATATTTTAAAATAAACTCCAGTTCTTAAAACAAAAACTGCTTTCTTATTAAAGTAATAATGTGACGCCATGAATTTTAATGGTGAAATGTAGAAGTACATAAAACATACACTTTTTCAACTCTCTTCTAACACTCCATATCGGGTCACATTATCCCCACAGTTTGGGACTGAGGGAGTAGTAATTAAAAATTCTTTTATGTAGTGACAGCCAAATCAGAAATATTTTCCAAATCCTAAGCGACCATATCGTAGTAGTCGGAGTCTCCTAAGTTGGCCATTTATGTGCAAACAAAGAACTAATTTACTAAGCCACCTTAAATGAATGCAAAATCTACAGCACTTAACCCTTCACTTTGAACTCTTGAAGGTACATTTTTACTCTTGGCTATTTTATTTCAGAGTTTTGGCTTGAAAAGACCATAACTCGCGATAAATGACAGAAAATGGGACAGAAGTTAAGCGATAAACAGAATTGGATAAGCAGCATTTTTCCACATTAATACTAACATGCAGCATTTCCCATCATGTAATTGCTGAAAACTAAACTAGTGTCCCCAAAGAAACTAACAACAATAAATAAAAATAAGAAAATAAAAATGAAAACAAACTGAATCGAAGTAAAAGCCAGACTTCCTTTCTTCGTTTCACCAAATAAAACTGAGACATGCATACAGTGACGTTGCTGGATAAAAATTGACTAAAGTACTTCAAATCTTTATCACTTGAAAAGGTCTACCAAAGGTGGCAATAATCAAATGAAACCACGAATGTTGAGTAACAGAAAATAGTTGTCTTGAATAAAAACAAAATCAATCACCAAAATAATAAATTTCCCACATTCAATTTCTTTGAAATAAACGAACACCAGAAAGAGGGAAGTAATACTCAGAGAGCCAGTTCGGCGACAAATATATGATTCACAAAATTAAACGATCAAATAACTCATAATATCCAACACTCGAGTGTTCTCAGTTGTTCTAACTTATAAACAAAAACACCATCCATACATTCATCAAATGCAGGAACATTCAAACATTCGACAAAACAAGGATTATCCAATCATTCGGAAATGCTAGCAATGGAATCTGGAAAGTAATTCCACCAAATTAAACTCACCAGATCAGAGGCTTAGGATTCCAAAGTCAATATTTCCATCAACGAGGCCACCCGCAATGAGGCCAAGAGAATACTCCTCGGAATTCGCAGGGCCCTTCCCCCAGGAAATACGATTAAAGCGCTCAGAACTCGGCGCAGAGCCTGCCAAGATAAGCTGCCGATCGTCTGACAAAAATTCGAGTTCGAATATATCCAGATTAGCGGAGGAGCTAAACTGCAGATCCACCGCCCCCGCCATGGTCCCCGCAGCCATGTACGCACCATCCGGCGCGAAAGCGGCCGATGCCGATCTGTTCACACCCTTTATACACCAGGCCATCACATAAACCTATAAATCAATCAATCTATATATAATCTACGCATCAAAATGATAATTTCACAAATATGAATCGTATGATCTGATGTTATCGATAGAAAGATAGAGAGAGAATTTTGGTTCTTCAAAATGTTGGGTGAAACATTAATCTCTCTCTAGGGATTCTTCAAATTGTTTCGTGAATTTTGGTTCTTGATTTTCTTCTCGCTCTGTTTCTGTTACTTACACTTCGATCAGAGAAGAAGGGAGTGCGTGTGAAGTTTCGACACGAGGATTGGGGTCAAAAGGTAATTCACTACACCTATGTGATTTGTCAGGTATCCAATTAGATTATCCCACGTAGGACGGGAATGTGATTGTGACGCAGGGACAAAATTGTCCTTTCCATGTCTTCATGCCATTTAGTAAAATGTTTGGCCTTATGTTGTCATTTTATAGTTATCTTCTCCTTTTATATTATTTTAAAGTTTAGATGCATGTTTGTTTTGGCTTTATTTTACAAATTTGTTTTCTTATTTTTATAAAAATAATATCTTAAATAATTTTTTTCAATCCTGCACACAAACTTAATTTTAGTTCAAAATTATTTTGGTTGGATCTACTATTAGTTAAATATAGCTAATTTATAATATTCCCATGACCAACTGTTTGTCTAGAGATTTTGAAGTTTTAGGCAAACTTACGGAATTAATCTTTAGTCTTTATTTTAATTTTCTAGCTTTTAGATAGGAATTAATCTTTCACATCTTTTTTTTTTTTTTTTTCAAAACTAGATTCCTAGACAAAAATGACATATATAAATAAATAGATAGAAAATAAAAAGAAAGACAATGAGCAAAAAGTATAAATAAAAAACAAAACAGGAACATTATATTGCTTAATTATAATAACAAGCAAAAATAAATTTACTACCCAATAACAACTACCAGTTTCCCGTATTTTCTAGCAAATTCTAGTGGATTGATCAACTTTTATGATAGGATAAATATTAGGTGACCACGTGAGTTTTTATGGTATTTCAAGAACACAAAAACTCTTGTCGGATAATAACCAAAATAAATCTAACGGACGACATGTTAGATGGATCGACCGCGACCCGATGCTTGATTTTGTAATTTTCGCTGCCAGTGGCACTTTTATAATTTTTAACGTGTCTTTTCAATTTTCAGCCGGCATTTGATATATCAACTCTTCCCTCTCCTCTTTCAAACTGAACCGTCATTTTTTGCATGTGACTTCTCACTTCTCAGTTCTCACATTTCATTCCACAGAAGATATTTCGGTCATTTTTTTCTCTTCCATACTTTTTCAAAGCAGCAGTTTGTGAGAGAGTTTTCGAAGATCTTGTAGCATTTTCGTTCGAGTTTTTTTGAAGACCACAGTTCGCGTGTTCGTGTTGTTTCAAAATACTAGAGTTCGTTCGTGTTCAGTCAAGAAGGCAATGTTTGCTTCATGCTAGAGTTCTTAAGATTTACGAACTTTGAAAACAGATGGTTTAAATCGAGTTTTAATGTCTAGGTTTAAAGTTTGTGGTGATTTGTTTGATATTCTCGATTTGAAACCCTGGTTTACGGTTTTTCGGTAGGTTTTGTTATTTCGATTGTTTATGTGTTTTTGTTTACTTCAATGGTTTTGTTAGTGAACATTTAAGTTATCCAAATATTTACGTGTTTCATAATCTTTTTTTAAAATGTATTAGTAGTTAGTTCAAATAGTATTAGTTGATATCATGTAAAGTATTAGCAATGATCTCTCTGTTTTTATTTCTTGTTAAGTTGTTAGCTCTGTTTTTATGTTGGTGGTTTTTTGTATTTTGTATTACTTGTTACTCTCAATTGTATTAGTTGTTATACTGAAAAGTATTAGTCCAAACCTAGTTTCCGGCTCTTATAGGTGTTTTGTGCTGCTGTTTATTTATGTTGTTTCTTTTAAATGTATTAGCAGTTAGTTTGAATAGTATTAGTGTATATCATGTAAAGGGTTAGTAATGATTTCTCTGTTTTTATGTTGGTGGTGTTTGTCATTTTGTATTACTACTTACTCTCAGTATTATTAGTTGTTACACTGAAAAATATTAGTTATTATGTGAATTCTAGTTAGTCTGAATAGTGCTGGTTTTTACCCTGTAAATTATTAGTTATTGATTTATGTGGTTTTTATGTTGTGCGGTAACAAAATGCGTACTAAGAACCCGACGAAGAGGTCAAAAAATGATGAACATGATTATATCCCCCAATTGGCTTTGGTTCTATATGAGGATCGATCCTCAGTGAGGAATATATTCCACGAAAGAAGCGACAACAAGAGAAAAATGTTGCGATGAAAAGAAAAAGAGCTAAAATGTATTACTATACTTTGTTAATAGTATTAGTATCGCAATATAAAGTATAAGAACCGACTGTTTTTTACATTTTTTGATGATTTTGTCACACAATGATAGACCACGTGGTGTGTGAAGTGGTATCGACAACCCGATTCTTGCCGCACAAAGAAAGATGTTAAAGCCATTGGTTTTGGAGGGCTATTAACGATGGGTTTGGGGTGAATCAATCCCCACAAAAATGTTGAGGTGGTTAATTAGCAACTTTAATGGTACAAGCCCGACTTCTTAAGATAGATCAAAACAGGAGTTTTGTGGTGACGGGATGATATTTGTGGATTTGTTTCCTTACGCGAGGAATGAAGGTTGTGATGTGTTAAGAAATAATGAGAGTTTAGGTCTAATGGCTAATTAGAATGATAGGTGCAAGTTTAAGGAGAAGTTAGTCTGAAGTCTTTTGGTGCAGTGATGGAGAGGATGTTAACGGCGGTGATGATTTTAAACTTTTTTTGTTTATTTTCATTGTCTTCTTAACACCAAGTGCCATAGGAATGTGGACTTTGGTGTTTTACGATCAGTTGTTGAGGTTGACAAAATAAACCAGTTGGATTGGTGCACACATGTTCTGAATAGGATGTGTGTTGATGTGAACAAGTACAAAACGAGGAATGTTAAGAATGTTAGTGGCTGCGTTTTGGTGCTGCAAATCTTGCACTTTCATAGGTTGAAATGGTAAGGTCGTGCGGAACCCACAACCCTACCCTTGATACATCATTAGAATACTGAGAAAATGAAGAACAGGGTTGCTGAAGAAATTGTAGCTGGGGAATTTGGACAGGGAGAGTTTTTGAGAGACACATATCATGTGTCATGTAGGAAAGGGCATAATGTGAAGAAAAATCGTGGCAAGGAAAATATTGTTGAGGAAGAAGAGCAAGTGAAAGATAAGGAGGATGGGAAGAAATGTGAGACAGAGGAGAGAAAGAAATATCAGAAGGATGATGATAGCGAGGATGACAAGTTGTTCGAATCGAACAATTACAAGCTACCAAAGGGAGAGATGGTGGATAAAGAGATCCACAAATTGGCCAAGGATATAAGATAAATGTTGTTATATGTATTATTATTTACTGCAAAAGTATTAGTAGTTTTCTAAAGTTTTTGCTATTTTGTTTTGCAGGAAATGACTGAGTTATTCATGTTGTTGAGGAGGGACATGAATGTTATATTTCATGCGCACATGGAGAGGGTCATGAAGTTGCAGACACAATTGGCTGGAAAAGAAACTTCATTGTCTCCAGTTGCTGAGTTGTCTTAGACTCGACAATTTTTTTCTAGTGCCAAGCTTCATGAATATGTTGATGAGGTTGTGAGCAAATTTGAAAGAATGAAGAAATTCAGTGACCCTTCAATGCCCGACTTTGATCTTCTGACCCCGGAAGAGGATTGAATACATGAGGATGTAATACCTGGGGTGAATAAAGATGCACCTGCTGCGCATGGGGTAATGCCTGAGGAAAAGGAAGAAATGAAGGATGAAAAAGAAGAAAAAGGAAGATTAAAAGGAAGAAATGGAAGATGAAAAGGAAGATTTGGCAGATGATGATGTGAATCAAGAAGCTATTGATGATTGTGTTGCATCCCTTGAGAAGGATGATGAAGAGGAGAATGAAAAGGAGTTAGCAGCAGTTGCTGAATTATGTATTAGTTGTTGCACTGTAAAGTATTAGTTTTTACACTATAATGTAATAGTTGTTATACTATTAAGTATTAGGTGTTGCACTGTAATGTATTAGCTGTTACATAGTAAAGTATTAGTTGTTACACTGGAAGGTATTAGTTGTTACTAATAGTTGACCATTGTTTTGTGGAAACAGTTGAACGGTGGCCCATCCGTGAGAAGAAACTTTTCAGGTGTTCATTTATGAAAAAACACAACAAGAATTTTACTGTGTTGTGTGGTCAAGGAAGCAAAAGGATGTGGCTGACTACTGTTTCTTCAATCACAAACGAAAGAAAGAGTAAGTAATGTTTGAACTGCCATTTTTGATTATGTTCTTTGAATAATATTTTTTTCATTATTAACTTTTGTAAGTTATTTTTTTAGTCGAGCTGAACCAATTTTTGCACATGCTGGTGCTTTTTACATGTCGCTTCGATATGCACATTGAGCGATGAAAGTTTGATCCACATCGGTATAATTGATGCATGGGCTTTGCTCCTCAACAAAAGAAGCATGGATGCAAAGAGGAGGGAATGCTTTACTTCTATGCTCAACATTCTGTAAGCAAACAATATTGTTTTGTTTCATGTATTGTCATGCTCTACATTAAGTAATGGTATGTTTAATATTGTGTTTTATTTTCAACAACTATACATAGCAAACATTGTTGAAGAAGTCATTTTGAGAGATTGGGAAAAAGATTTGAGAGATTGTTGGACTCAGTGGATGAAAGCGATGGGATGATGGACTTGAGTGGGTTTGACTTGGTAAGAAATCATTTTTATTTCTAATGAAAAGTATTACTTATTATTCTTTTCATGTATTAGCTATTATACTGTAAAGTATTAGTTGTTACAATGTAAGGTATTAGTTGTTACACTGCAATGTATTAGCTAATATTCTTTTTTTGTTGAAACTGTAGATTTTTTTCCCAATTTGCTTCAAAGGACATTTTGTAGCTATTGTCATCAATTTTGATGCCGGCAAAGTGCAAATATCTGGACAATTTGGTCCACATGAAGCTGCTGTGGAAAAGTACAAGCAGCTCGGGACTGTTGTGGTAAACTACAATATTTTGTTACATTAGATTATTTTTGTAAAAGTATCAGAAATATTAGTTAATATTCTTATTATTTTTTCACTTATTCCAAAAAATAATTTTTCTGTTTTGGCAAAAAAGAAATTAAGTCATCCACGAGCCCAAGAGGTTGAGCGTTTCCCCTGGAAAAATATTCCCTTCAGCTGGCAAGGTAGCACAAACAACGTGGATTGTGGTGTATTTTTAATGTGCCACATGGAAAATTTTATTGGGCAAGTCTACTCAAAGCCAGATTTGAAATTGGTATGATTCTTGTCGAAACAAATATTGCCTATATTGATCCTTTCCTGTATGATTTTTTTTTCATGTCTTTCTTTTTTGTTTTTTTTTTGTAGCGCAATGTAAGGCGTGCTTTAAGAGCATCATTCTGTTCCAGAATTCTGTTGAACCCATTGAATGAGAAATGATTTCAACTTGAGAAAGATGTTCTTGAATTTGCGAGTGCCCTAAAGTAGCTTGAAAAATTATTTTCATGTAAGATTTTTATTGAACCTAGAGTCACTTTTTATTAGTTTCATAGTGATATGTTTTGTTAACATAATGTGTTTATGATGTACAAGGTCTGAAGATGGTTGGTTGTTTTGTGTTTAGAGGATGGTTGGTACAGGGGATCGTATGGCTGGCTAGATTTTTTGAATGTTAATGAAAAAATAATTTGAATATTTTAGGCAAGTGTTACTAGTTACGTGCAAATGTATTATTATTGAATGTAAAAAGTATTAGCACTGCTTTTTGTGAGCTGGAGATGTAGCACTGCTTTTGTTAGCCGTAGATGGTTGGTACAGGGGATTATTAGAAGTACAACTAACGTATTAGTATTGAAACTTGAAAGTATTAGTATTAAAACTTGAAATTATATATTTTTTCATGTGTTTAGCTTGCAAAAAAGAAATTTTGTTCCCTAAAATGTATTAGTTGTTGCACATAAAAGTATTAGATGTGAAACATAAAAGTATTAACATAAACGAGTAATGTTTTTATGCAGACTACTTGCTGATGGCTTTTTACAAGCAGTTGCAAGTATTATAGGTTCAGGTATGTTTTTACAATGCATTAAGTTCAAATAATAAATAATCCTAGAACAAGTATTATAGGGGTTCAGGAATGTTTTTACAATGCATTAAGTTTAAATAATAAACAATCCTATAACAATAAAACAGGAGATATGAATTCACACACAAAAAAAGAAATGTATCAGTAGATACAATGACAAGTATTAGGAGATACATTACAATGTATTAATCCCATGTGGCAGAAAAGTGGCACAACCAACAATGTATTATAAAACATGAGATATGAAAATACATCAAAATAATCAGAATCAGTAACAATATAACAAGTTATGAATTCCCACACAAAAATAAGAATGTATCAGCATATACGGTAAAATGTATTAGCAAATACATTGGCAAGTATTAGCAGATAACTTACAATGAATTGCCAGAGAAGTGAATTGTAAACAATAATCAGACTTAAATACAAATAATCAACCATCCTAAAATAGTCTAGGATTAGGAGTTTTTGACCCGAACTCCCTTGATGTATTTGTGTTTGATGTGTCAGCACTCTTCTTCTTCTTGCTTTTTTCAAAATTCCCTTTCGCTCTTTGTTTTCTGCCCTTTGTAATTGAATGAGTAGGATCTAGGATATTAGTAGAAGAACTAGAAATCTCAGTTTCAGTTGCAGAATTCATTGTAGCAGCCATCAATTCATCAATTTCCATAGAATCCCAATTATAACTATCTTCAAGGATTCTTCTTGCTTCCTCATATTCGTGGCATTTCAATACATTATAATACTTGTGCGCCATTTCATGGCGCCAAAGAATGCAATCCTTGACTTTGTTACTCTGTCGATTCCTCTATCTAATCTATCCTATAAGTCATTTTTGCAAACTTTGTCCACTTCTTTTGATATAAAAATTTTGTATTTCGGTCACGAATTCACATGAAAGATCCGTAACAAATGACGACACATTAAACCACATTCCTTTAAATCTCTTTGCAAGAGCAACTTATCAATTTAGTTGCGATGTACAAAATGTCATTTGTATGTGAACCAACTCCATCATCATTCGAAACAGTATAAACATAATGTCGCTCTCAAAATGGAACATTGTACAAGAAGTGGAAATTGACTTCAAAAATTCATCTTCAAAATCTTTAAAATGTGTCAATGTGTATACCTGATAAGCATGCTTCAATTGTCTAGTCAATGGCAATCTGAGGATGTAGGAGCATGCCCTTGAACACTGAAATTCATCCTTCGCTTCATTGCTCCTCCAACGTTTAATTGTTTTCTTGAACATCCCATAAAAGTAAGTCAAACTGGTTGTTTTCTTTGCATTAAATCCAATGGCATAGTTTGTACTTTCACTTCGCTGTGAAGACAATATCCCAGCAGAGAAAAAATCTTTATTAAATGTTGTACACCACTTCTCCCTTAAATCAAATAACCTATTAAACCATGGATGGTCTTCTAACCCATTTTTTGTAATCATTTTCTCCCAACAGTCCTGGAATTCTGCTTCAGTTGTGCACCCTATTAAACACTTGGTAAATGCGTCGTTAAAGCATTTGTCGCCTTTTAACTTCCCGAACTTGCTTATAGCATTTTGGTAGAGGTGCCATAAGCATAACATATGTCGTGTTCCTGGGAAAACCTACATAAAAATAAACAAAACAGATTAAAGTATTACATATAACAATTGGATGTATTAGTATTAAGAAAGAAAAGTATTACGTATAAACAGAAAAGTATATTTTTGAATATAAACTGAAGTGTAGTTTGTAAGACAAAGCACAGTTCAGTAGGTATTACATTTAACACTGAAAAGTATTACACACGACATTGTAATGTATTACCATTAACAAAGAAAAGTATTACACATTAACTGAAGTGCAAATTGTACAGTAATATTTTACCTTTTCAATTGAATTTCCAATTGCTAGATCTTGATCTGTGAAGATTGATATAGGGCATTGACCCTCCATTGATTTCTTAAAAACTTCAAAAAGCCAATTGAATGATTCAGTTTTCTCATCCGCTATGAAGGCACATCCAAACATCATGTTCTTCCAATGATTATTAATCACAATAAAAGGGGTACAAATTAAATTATACCGATTTTGTATCAAAGATAACAACATCACCGTATATCTTGTAATCCTCCTTCATCATTGAATCCTTCCAAAACAGATTACACAATCTTCCCATATCATCTAATTTAACTCTGAAAAAGAAGTCTTGATCTTCAGCATCTTGTTGGTACAACATGTCAATTAGCGTTTGTGCATCGCCTGCCTCTATTGTATTCATTTTGAAACGATTCACAAAATTCAAGTGGTCCTTCATTGTATGACCAATACACTCTTTACCCCCTGCATCTTGCGCCATGTATCGGAAAGATTCAGTACTCTCATTCCATAAGAAATTATCTCTCCAATAGCATTGGCCTTTTCAGTGGTAATCACCCTTTCAGAACGATGCAAATGACTCCACTCTTTTCTAGTGAGTTCGTGGTTGTGCAACATACTATGGACAACAATTTCATAAACCCCATCGTTGTTCAATTTTGCCCCCAATGATGCCCTACATCCTGTCTGTGTATTATAAAAAAATTTCTTTTTTTTCTCAATGGTGTTTCTGGATCTTGTAGATCCCTCGTGGGAACATACAAAATATTTTTCCGTTACAACACCAACATCATTGCATCTCGTAGTTGTTTTACGAATACTTAATCCAAGCTGCCGAGCATGATTCCGATACATTGTATATATTTCTTCAACACCATTCTTTGTCATGCCAATAAGACAACCAGTCAAGTCTTCTGTTATATTTAACCGAAGAAAATAATCAACGGGAAGGAATGTATGAAAATTATGACACTTTTTAGAATAAAACACAATACTTTTTGCATGTATTTTTAATACTTTTCTAAGCAACAAAAAATGAATTTTACCTTCAGTTTCTATTTGAATGATATTGTCCTCCTGCTCTGTGTCATTATTGCCTTCTTCATTCTCATCACTGGAATCTGTTAGTGTTATTACACCTAAAAGTAATACAAGTTAGGAACAACTAATAAATAAAATACATAATATGATGGAATCTAATATATTGGAATGCAATACTTTTCTTCAAAATTTGTGCCATTTAATAATAAAAACAGAGACTTTCCACGAAACTATAAAGTATAATACATTTTTCTAATACATCCAATACACTAGAATGCAATGTGTAATACTTTTCTTCAAAGTTGTGCCTTTTAAATATAAAACAGAGACTTTCTATGGAGTTGTAAAGTTTAATACATTTTTTAAATACATCTAATACATTTGAATGCGACGTGTAATACTTTTTAATAATGAACTAAATTAAAAATACACGGCATTCACGTTTGTTGCCTCTATCATTCTTCAAGTTGTCTCCAGCCTCCATTGTCGCACCTTCTTAAGCTTTTATCCAATGTAGATTTAACTACTAAGTAGCTGGAATATAGACACAAACTAATACCTTGGGCTCAATGCGAACACATATATTGATGGTTGTGTGATGGAGGTGATGATCGAAGGAGGTGGTGGTGCGAATTTGCAAAGATGGTGGAATGGTGAAATAACATGCAGTGTAGGTGCGCACCGGTGGGTGCGCCATGATGTGGTGTTTCTTATGCCCTCTTCGGTGTTGTTTTTCACCGCTATTGTGGTTGTTTTTATGGAAAATATGGCTTGCGGCGCGGTGGTTGTGGTTGATGGAGGAAGGAGCTGGGAAATTAGGGCTCCAAATCATGACTTATGAGGATGTCCGAATGGGAATGGGAGCCGGGGTTTTTCTTTTTCTTTTTTTATTTTTTGGCGGATCCGGGTCAGGGCTGGGCGATGGGTAGGATATTTAGACCGTCTAATAGATCTAGATCCGTTAGATGGTCTGACAGGAGACTAGCTCTTTCAAGAAAGACAGACGAGATTTTTGTAAGGCAAAAGGATGATTCAAAGGTTTGGCAATCTTGACTTATTACAGTAGGTTCTATAAATATGTTCTTTGGTGACGTGTTAGGCTAAATTGATAGGAAATGATAAACTATTGAGGATTGTTGAGCATAGTATTGTACTTATTATTTTAGTGTTATGTTAACTTTTGTTTGAGAATATGTATTATGTGTGTCGTTATCAACAAAAGTGTGTCAAAATTGTGTTTGGGAAGTTAGACAAAGAGTGATACAATATCCAAATAACTAAATTGCCTTTCTATTTACTTTACCAATGAATAGTCTATGTGTTATTTTTTTAAGGATTGACTATTAATCAACATGAATGAGTATTTATTACTTTAGTTTTATTATAACTTTCATATAAGGTAAATAAAAACAAAAAATTATCTATCAAGGATTCAAACTTATATATACTTTTAATTATAAACTTAAATATCAAATTCATCTTGTTTATATTTATCTCTATATTGTTACTCTATCTCTTTATATATATATATATATATATATATATATATATATATATATAGGGTTATGATCAAATGTGGCGGGGGCTTACAGGTGTGGCGGTGTGGATTAATCGAATCCATCCACACCTTTTATTCAATAGTCCAGATTGCTATTAAAAATAACTGATTTATCAATTAATTAATAGGTGGAAAGGGCATAATAGTAACCAACAAAATACCATAAATCACGCCCCTACAATCTAGGGTTGATTAATATCACGTTTCCATAACTGAATTGTGCACAATTTTAATAGTTGAACTATACACCAGTTAATAACTGACTGTACACCATTTTATATCTAACAATGCATCATCGTATAACTAATTGGACATTATTCAATCCCAACGATTTTTATGGATTTGATTTTACGATTGCCCCCGCTTTTCATTCAATTGTGGTTTACTCACAATGATGTACAATTAGTTATACAATGATACACTGTTAGATATAAAATTGTGCACGGTTAGTTTTTAAATGGTGCATAGTTCAACTATTAAAATGGTGCATAATGCAGTTATGGAAACGTGATCTTTATCACATCCATGATTATAGGGCGTCATTATGGGAAGATAGTTACACCATTTTGTCTTTAAAGGGCTTTAGATGATGTACAATTAGTTATACAATGATGCACTGTTAGATATAAAATGGTGCATGTAGGTCCCAAGGGGTGTGAGTAAGGTTTAGAAGGGGGGTTGAATAAACCTTACCAACTTTTCGATTTTAGTCCTTTTAAAATATTACAGAGTTAAATACACAACCAAGTCCTTGGGGGACAGTTAAGTTAGTTAACCAACAGAGTTAGCCGCTCAACAGACTCGATTGAGCTGTTGATAGAATAACTCAGCTGTTTAGTCTAAACTTTAACTTGGCTGTGATGAGATTTTCAGCGGAAGACTCACCCTTGTATTTGGTTTAACTTTGTTTTAAACACTTGATTTTAACACTTTGTTAATTATCAGTTGGATAGCAAATTATCAGCAGATATAAAATGATATGCAGAAATAAAATGCTGAAATGTAAATGACACAATAATTTTATAGAGGTTCGAAGATGGGGTAATTCTTCTACTCCTCTCTTCTCCAACTCTGGAGGAATCCACTAAGTATTGATCAGTACAAAGTGGTTATCGGTCCGGATACAAGTTTTGATCACACAAATGACTTGCTCCTTTGGGACTCGATCTGGAGATGCCTTGTCACACAAATGGCTTCTCGTGCGACTCGAACTTCATCACGCAGAGCGGTGCCTTTGTTACTTGACTTACTTGCTCAAGCTTGATGGATTTGATTACGAAGCCCTCCAATAACTTGAGACTAGTTCGACCTTGAACCTTTCTACAATCCTCCTTGGAATGTAGACCCTTTTGATTCTTCAAAAGTTTCCTCTTCAACAGATTTGAAGTTGTCTTTCCTTCACAAGTAGTGTTGGATCGATTTCCTTCGTGTTTTAGGATTGAGGATTTGCTTGAATAACTTGAGAATATATTGCAGGTTATAATATGAATAATGCTTGTTTGTTCATGGTTCAGTAACCTTCTCTCAATGAGATTCCTTAGCCTTTTATAGTGAACTTTCAAAAATCTGCCCATTGAAGAGATAGGCTGATTTTTGAAAATCACTTGTGTTCGTTGGCTTGTCTTGTTGCAGTCCTTGATGTTGACATTTCCTCGTATTAAATGAAAGTTCAGCTTTTCAGAATCGACCGCGAGTGCGATCTTCGCATTGGTTTATTCCTTTTGCACGCTTCTGAGACAGAGCACTTTAAGACATTGCAACATGGAAGTATTACTTGATTAAGTAATATTCTTGACTTCTGTGCAACGGATTCTTTTCAGTTGTCTTGACTTGACTGCGGTCCTTTATTCCCCAGGTGACTATGAGTTAGCTTTCAATCAATGGATGACTCATCTGTCACTTCAACTTGAGACTTGGCTTCTTGAGTTGACTTGATTGACTCTTCATACAACTGTGTCTCAGCTGATACTCCTTCAGTCAAGTCCTTGACATCTCTTCCTTGCCATACTCAGCTGCTTCACAGCGGAGTCTTCATCCTAGTCTTCAGTTGACTTCTTGTACATCCAGGCATAGCTGACTTGACTCAGCTCGTACAACCCTATCTATTACAATACAAATTACAAGGAAAATGGGGTGCCAACTTTCTAGTCTAAGTTTTACATGGCATTCATCAAAATCTAAACAATAAATTTCCCAACAATTTCCCCCTTTTTGATGATGCCAAAACTTAAAACATACATACAAAATGTAAATGGCAAAGATACATACAGACAATGAAGTAACAGAGAATGTATGCATAGAATCAATCTTTTTATTGGTCATAACATTCTTGTCCTTTACACAACTGTTTACAATGTGTATTAGAGCAAACATAGTATTCTATATCTACGCAAAAATATAGAAAATACAAATTTCTTTTTCAACAACGTACATAAGACTTACATACATATGCATTTACATTAGTAAAATACATGAAGAGGTGGACAACAACACTTCATCGCCTTCGCTGCCTCCTTCTTTCTTCTTCAGCTCTGTCGTCTTCTGCTCTCTTTCTCTTCTTTTCATCTCCAGCTGCTTTCTTCTTCTGGTAAGATCTCTTGTGACTTCATCTCTTCTTTTTTTCTTTCTGTCTTTCTTGCCACAGTTGATCTTGTCTTTTGTTCTCTTCTTCAATTCTTTTCGCATATTCAGCATTCTTCCTAGCCACTTCCCGATTGGCTACTTCATCATACCCTGCCCAGTAGATCCTTCCCTTCTTGCCTGGATCTATGTATTCAATGTTTTTGGATAGAGGTCTAGGTTTAAAGCCTCTACCTCCACCACTTCTTCCTCCTCCTCTGGGCGTATATTGTACTGGAGTCTTCTTCTTTCCAGCAGAGTGACCAACAGAGTGACTACTAGTAGTCTGCTTCATTGTCGACTTCTTCGCACAAACTTCATCCTTTCTCCCGGTACAAGTCCCAGGCTTGGGCTATGGACATATCCTTGAAGTATCCCTCGGACTCGAGCGTTTTAAACTCTTCAACGGATCTTGGCTCGTTCCCGTCATCTGGAATGGCATCGGTGTCTTTTCCTGCCGGAATGCCTCCGAATTGTATCAACACTTCTAGAACACGGGCATCCGTCTTCCTTTCAACCTCCTTCATCCCTGCTTCTACAATTTTTCTCTTCTCAGACATAGGCACAACAGAGTGTTGGAGCGGCGAGTCACCGGAAGTTTCTTGATTATGCTAGGCGTGACATGGCCTTGTTGAGGGTTTCGGCAAACATTAGGGTCATATCCTTTGATCCTCCCCCCTCAACAGCTTTTCCCTTTTTCTTCTTCTGTTCTTCAGCTATTTCCCTCTTCTTCTCAACAACTGTCTCTTTCTCCTTCTCATCCGCTGATCCTTTCAACAGCTTCAGGTATTTCTCTTCCCCCTTTTTGGCATCATCAAAGAAGAGAGGAACCCCTGGAAACATCCCTGCGAGCATAAAATCTAAGCGACTGATAGCTGAGTTCTGCTTGGAGTCTGCTGCGGAGTATGCTGTTCAAAATTCTGAGCGGGTGGCTTTGGATTCGGCTGCCACCAGTTTCATTTCAGCCATAAGGAGGCTGAACTTGGCATTCATATTTTTCTCTACACACAGAAGTTCTTTCTCGTGAAATTCTCGCAGCAGTTCCATTTCAGTGGTATGAGAGGCATGCATTCTGTCAATATTTTCTTGCATCCTCTTCTTCATGTCAGCATTATCAGTGCTCCAGATCAGCATTTTGTTGTACAATGCTTTGAAGTATCTGACTTGTTCGAATCGCATTGTACTCTGTTAATGTTGACACCATTCTCTGATCCTCAGCACAATCCCTCTCAAGTCGGCCAAGAGAGTGGCATTCCTGTTGTCCAGCCGCATATCCAGCAAGGCCTGGTGCCTTTCAATTTTCTCAATCTCTCCAAGAATAGTCTTGAAGACTTCACGCGCACGTCATTTTTACCTCGGTCTCGGTGGCGGCCAGCAAACATAAAAATCGAACTCTGCTGGGATAATGGAGTCAGTGGGAATCACTGGATCAGGTTTGTGGTACCGTTTCCGCTCACGAACTGTTTCTTCTACAAGGTCAGGCACCTCAATTGAAAAAGGAAAAGTCTCTTCGAAAGCATCATCACGAACGTAAGGTATGGAATGTACAGTTGTTCGAGCATGTGATGTGCCTGGTTGAGTCGACTCTACTGCGCTGTGGGAGCCTGCACAGATGACTCGGTTTCAGTTAGGCCTTGGTGTGAGGGTGGGCCAGCTGACTGAGCCTCAGCTGTCTTAACAGCTTCTTCGGCCTCAATGTTTTCTGCTAAGTGAATTGGCGTGTCCTCAGCTGTACCATCAGCGTCATCGGAAGATGATGAAACCTGAGGATTTGGTTCATCATCAAAATTGAAAGTTTGTCGAGCAGCCTTGAATTCTGGCTTGCTCGTACTTGGCAGAACATCCTCAGTTGAGTCCTCTTTGGCAGGGGTTGATTCAGCTTCATCTGCGGATCCCAAGAAAGTTGTATCAGGGTCATCCTGGGAGTCATGAAGAACGTTGATTTCCTCCTCTGTATCAGCAATTATGTTATGAGGAATGCTCTTATCTCCTTGATGTTTACCTAGGGAAGTCTCAGCCTCCCTTAGGCCTTCATTACCTCCTGCAGTCTCAACTACAGCGGGGCCTTGTACAATCCCTTTGACAGGCGCAGCTGTCTTAGGGTCTTCTGCAGTGGCGCCCACAGGAGTCTCAACTCCGTGGATTGTACTTTCAGTGCCCAGAGTGTTAACTCCTGGGGCAGATCCATCCTATGCCTCGACCGCATCAGCAGCGTCTTCAGCCTGTAAAGCTGTTGGCACTTCAGCTGAGACAGACTTAACTGTCCGAGTTTCGTCAGTGACAACTTGCTGTTGTTCTATTTCGTTTTCCTTTTCCACTTCGCCTCCTTTCTGCATTATGGAGTCATCTGCAGCATCCTCTGACCTAGCTGCAGTGGAGTGAGTTTCCCCCTCAGCTGGCTCACCAGCTGAGTGACTTATGTTGGGGTCACTTTGCTCCAGACTCATTTGTTTCCTTTGAGTGTTCAGTCGTGGGGCCAGGTGGTAAGACACCTTCAACAGGGGTTGGCTCAACTTGGGTGCCCAAGTTCCAGTGTCATCGCCAATTCCCTTAGATCCATCCTCTGAGTGAACTGGGGAAGTGGTTGAAAGCAATAACTATGGCAATCTGCTGTACCACTCCCAACGGATCAATCTCCAGCTATGATTTGGAGGACTCTCCTGGTCCTTCCATCAGCTCTCTCTCATGCATCAATGTGGATTCTCGCATGGCTTGCTGCATGTCCAACTTTTCTTGTGCATCAATAGGGTCCATGTCCTCATCACTATCTGAGAGCATGTCAAGATGAGGATGAGTATGGTCGCTGGTTCCAGTGAGAGGACAAATGCTGGCTTTCTCATGAGCTTCAGCTTACTCTGCTAATCTCTCATTTTCTTTTTCTTTGAAGATATGCAAGATATCCAGGCAGTTATCTTCATCAAGTGCCTGAACTACTGTGGTCAGTCCGAGGAACTTCATCAGTTCTTCCTCTTCCTCAATGAATTCAGGGCGTTCGAACTGTTCCCTCGAGTGACTCAGCTTCCATGCTCGCCATTCACGCAGACGGCGTTGAATGTCTGGGTATACAGGAGAAACCACCATCACATCATCATCTTCATCCTCTTCTTGTTGCCCTTCCTTTTCAGGAATGGAAGGCAACATACTCTGCTGCTCAGCTCCTTCAGCAGCATTGGGGGCAGGTGGAGACACAATTCTTTCATCAAGAGATTTTGTTATCTCTGCTGCCTCTTCTTCCTCAGCTATTCTATCCACAGCTGGGTCTTCTTTTTGCCTCTGCTGATCGGCCTCAGCAGACTTGGCTGTTTCATCAACAACTTCTGGAGACTGCACTTCTTCAGCAGTCTCAGAGACTTTTTCCAACTGAGTGGCAGACTCAGCTGTCTTCTCAAGCTCCGAGAGCTTGGTGAGTCTTCTTCTTCTTTTTGTCCTTACCAGAGGAAGTTCTGGTTCGGATACTTCTTCCTCAGCTTCCTTGGCGGCGGGGGCCGGTACATCTTTCTTTGACTGAGGAGCTGCCTTTCTTGGCTTGGTAGTCCTCTTCTTTTTGATGGTCGGAGAAGGTATTTGGGATTCCTTCTCCACCTCGGCTGCGTGGGCAGGAGACACGGCTGCAGGGGCAGGTAACTCGGCTGCAGGGGCAGGTGCATCTTTTGTCTTTGCTGCAAGGGAAGCAATCTTCTTTGCAGCTGCATGGGCAACTTTCTTCTTCGGAGAGGAGGCAACAACTATCTCCTCGGGGTCAGCTGATTCTCCCTTGCTTGTGTCCGCCCTCTTCGCATGGGCTCTCTTTTGGGCTCCTGAGAGGTTAGCCCTAAACATCTTCTTGTTCACATGGAAGGACTTTCCATGCTAAAGGGGAATGCCCTTTACTACAATCAAATGGCCAATAACTAGGCCATAGCCAAGTGATCCTCCAAAGGATCCATCTTCCTTGAAGGACTTATTCGCAATGTTAAGCAGATGTCCGTATACGAACTCAGCCTAGTTAACTTTCTTCTCTTGCATGATCGCAGCCATTACGACCAGCTTAGTCTTGGACAGCTGATTGAAGCTTCCAAACTTCATGTCCACACACTTTGCGACGATATCCATCAGTTTGTGATAATCGTCCTTCAGCAGTTTCTTTTCAGCTGTGTAGACGACTTTTGCAGCACATTCAGGTTTGTCTACTTCCTTCCATGCAGCAGCCAAGTTGACGTCGGCTTCATATATCTCCGGCATGCCCTCCAACGGTAATAAACAGTGCTCCGCAAGGTCCTTTGCAGTGATTAGAATGTCCTTGCGGTGGACGGAGGACTTAATCCCTTTGTCCTGCACCTCGGCGTTGACGTAAAACTATGCGACCTCCTCAACGTATGTCATCAGAAATTCCATCATGAGGAATGGTTTCAGTCCGGATTTCTCGATTTTATCCGCTATCTTCTTCCAAGGGTTTCATCGGTACCTTGCTTAATCATGCCTTCAAAATCCACAGTTGATCTTGTGTGGATTTGCTTCGATAACTTGACGAAATCTGTCTTTGGTGCCATTTCTAGAGAATTTTACCGATTAAATCTTGATGAGCTAGCTTTGTGAACTGGTAGGGTTTTGGAGATAAAAGAGACTTTCTTTTGAAGGCTTGAAGATGAACAGTTTAAGTGAGAGAGAGAAAAACTGATCGAAAGAGTATATAAGTGATATGAAAGGACGTATTTTTGGTTTTTGAAATTTTGATCAAGATCAACGGTTCAGATTTAGCACATCTCATTGCATTTAATTGCTCGCATTTAATGCGGCAACATTTATATCCAATCATATGCTTGTTGTGCAGCTTCTAACTATATCCGTCATAATTACGCTGACGTCATCCTTAAAAACATTCCCGCTCATTAAAAATGACTGCGTTTTTGTCACTTAGCTCATAAATGACTCAGCTTACTCCTTAACTGACTCAACTCTTCTTCTCTCTATTCGTATAGTGACTCAGCTGTCAGCTAACTCGATACAACTGACTTTCCGATACGGCTGATTCACTTGGCTGATTTATAAGATCTGCTCTGTTTTCATCTTATCATGTTTCATCTCTTCTCATTGAGTCTTCTGAGTGTCAACTCAGCTCAATTAACCCTAGCTCGTGCTTAAGCTCTTTGTGAATATGTCAGCTAACTGTTTATCAGTTGAGATGTATTCCAAAGTGATGTCTTTCTTTTCAACATGATCTCTTATGAAATGATATCTGACATCAATGTGCTTTGTTCTTGAATGCAATACAGGATTCTGTGTGATTGCAATAGCACTTGTGTTATCACACATGATTGGAATCTCTTTTTCTTCAATTTCATAATCTCTCAGTTGTTGTCTCATCCATAAGACTTGGGCACAACAACATGCCCTTGAGCTATGTATTCTTGATTGTGGATGTGGCTATTGAGTTTTGCTTCTTGCTAAACCAGGAAACTAATCTCTTTCCAAGCATTTGACATGTACCTGAAGTACTCTTCCTGTCAACTCTACATCCAGCATATTCAGAGTCTGAGTAACCAATTAGCTTGAATCCACCTTCCTTTGGTTACCATAAGCCAACTTCTTGGCATCCCTTCAAGTATCTTAGGATTCTTTTTGCTGCAGTCATGTGACTTTCCTTTGGTGCAGATTGAAATCTTGCACATACACCTACTTTGCAAAGGTGATGTCCGGCCCTTCTTTGTTAGATAAGCGATGATCCAATAAGTGCTCTGTATCTGGTTTGATCTACAACTTTACCATCTGCATCCATATCCATCTTGACTGATGTATTCATTGGTTTTTTCACAGAAGACTTCTCTTCCATACCAAATTTCTTCATTAGGTCTCTGGTGTACTTTGTTTGACTTATGAAGGTTCCATCCTTCAGCTGCTTAACTTGATGTCCAAGAAAGAATGTGAGCTCTCCCATCATGCTCATTTCAAATTTGCCTTGCATGAGGTTTGAGAACTTATCACACAAATCTTTGTTTGTGGATCCAAAAATGATACCATCCACATATATTTGAACAAGTAGTATACTGTCTCCATCTTGAATTCTGAAGAGTGTCCTGTCCACTTTGCCTTTGGTGAATCCATTATCAGTCAGAAATTGAGATAATGTATCATACCAAGCTCTAGGTGCTTGTTTCAATCTATATAGAGCTTTCTTGAGCTTGTACACCTTATCTCCAATGGTCTTCAGCTCAAAGCCTGGAGGTTGCTCAACATAGAATTCTTCTCCAACAATCCATTTAAAAATGCACTTTTCACATCCATTTGATATACAATGAAGTTCTTGTGTGCAACATAGGCAAGAAACATCCTTATTGCTTCTAATCTTGCAACAGGAGCAAATGTTTCATCAAAATCTATTCCCTCTTCTTGGCAGTACCCTTTGGCTAACAATCTTGCTTTGTTTCTTACCACATAAGCTTCTTCATTCATCTTGTTTCTGAAAACCCATTTTGTGCCAATAACATTTTGATGGGTTGGTCTCTGCACCAGTTCCCATACTTTGTTCCTTTCAAACTGATTTAGCTCTTCTAGCATGGCTTGAATCCAATGTGTGTCATCCAATGATTGGGACACATCTTTTGGTTCTATTTGGGAAATAAAACAAGTGAACATTGCTTCTTGCTGAGCTCTGGATCTGGTTCTTACACCATCTCTTACATTTCCAATAACTAGCTCTGGTGGATGGTCTCTCAGCCATCTTACATCAGGTTGGAGTAAATCAGCTGGGTTCATTCGTCTTGCAGCTGTGTTGTCTTGAGCAGCTCTTTCATCATCATTTAGCTGCAGATTTTCCAGCTGTCTTTGAGACTCAGCAGTCTCATCTTCATCTTGATTAACTGTTCCAGCTTCAGCTTCAACATAAGGACTCGTCTGCATAGTTGGCTGATTCAGCTTATCAGCTAACTCTTCAATGTCTTCTCCATTTACATTAGGTTCATAAAAAACCACATGGATAGACTCTTCTGTGACCATAGTACTCTTTTTTAGCACTTTGTAGGCTTTGCTTCCAGCTGAGTATCCCAAAAAGATACCTTCATCCGCTTTAGCATCAAAAGCCTTTAGATTATCCTTGCCATTGTTGTGGATGAAGCATTTACATCCAAATATTCTAAAGTATGCAACATTTGGCTTTCTCCCTGTCCATATTTCATAGGGAGTCTTTGTCAGCTGTCTATTGATCATGCATCTATTTTGAGTATATCATGCAGTGTTGATGGCTTCAGCCCAAAATCTCTTTGGCAATCTAGCTTTAGCTAACATGGTTCTTGCAGCTTCCTTGAGAGTTATGTTCCTTCTTTCTGCTACTCCATTATGATGTGGAGTCCTTGCTGCAGATAATTCATGAGCAATACCATTTTCAATACAATACTGAGTTATTATTCCATTGACAAACTCAGTTCTTCTATCAGACCTTATCTTTATAATGGTTTGACTCTTCTCATTTTGAACTCTTCTCATCAGCGAGGTAACTTCTGCAAAGTTTCCTTCTTTTTACACATGAAGATTGTCCATGTATATCTTGAATAATCATCCACCACTACTAAAGTGTATTTCTTTCCACTTATGCTAGCTGGCTCAACTGGACCAAATAGATCCATATGCAACAGATGCAATATCCTTGTTGAAGATGGACTTGACTTTTCTTTAAATGATGATTTGATCGGTTTTCCCATCTGACATGCATCACAAACACTTTTCTTCTTGTACACTGAGTCTGGCAATCCTTGCACAAGTTGAATCCTTGCAAGCTTGTTGATTATCTTGAAGTTCAGATGACTCAGCTTCTTGTGCCACAACCAACTTGATTTGGCTGTACTCTTTGCTAACAGACAGGTGCTTGGTGTGGCAGTAAACCAATCTACTACATACATGTTCTTTTGTCTGAATCCTTGCAACACTACTTCATTTGATTCAATGTCTTTAATTTGGCACACTCCCATATTGAATCCAACATTATAGCCCTTGTCACAGAGTTGGCTGATGCTTAACAGGTTGAAGTTGAGGCCTTCAACGTATGCATTTTAAACCATTTTTCTTGATGGATCCAGTGCCTCTAATTTCCCCTGGAGCTTCATTTCCTCGAAATATGACCTTTGCGCCTCTAATCTCCTTGAATTTTGACAGATTTTTCTTGTTTCCTGTCATGTGTCTAGAACAACCACTATCCATGTACCAGGTTCTTTGGCACTCAGCTGTTCCTTGAATCTGCAATCAAGGAAATTAGTTTTTAGGTACCCATATTTGTCTAGGTCCTGAGGGGTTAGTGTTGTAAGATGATCCAACCAACCTATAGCCAAATGATCTGACTCTAAGAGGTTGCCATCTTTCTGTGCCATAATCATAACTTACTTTGGCAAATTGCTTGGGGGCTTTAGGTTCATACAACTGTCTCTTTTGTCTGTATGCCTGTGTGTGTGTTTTAGTAATTGCCTTCTTAGGGTAGTTGTGATATTTCTGAGTGTAGTAATTGCCTTACTTTGGCAAATTGCTTGGGGGTTTTAGTAATTGCCTTCTTAGCCATATGCGTGCTGATGATAGCTCTTTTGCCTTTGGAATGGCCTTTGCTGAGTTCTAAGCCTTTGCCATTTAGGCTTATATTCTATAGGTCTTTGCTGGTATTTCACATTATTCCAATCAGCTTGACTTGGGTAATTTCTACCATTCCCATCATATGTGTTTCTTTGATAAAACTTCTGGGGTTTTTGGTAGCTCTGTTTGTTCTTTACAGAGTACTTTATGTTTGGAGTTTGCTGAGGAACTCTGCTGGATTTCTTCTCAGCTGTCCTCTCAACATACTCAACTGGCTGTTTTCCTTTTCCTTTATATCCAAGGCCAGTTTGTTTGTGATTGTGCTTTGGAGTGAATGTGGGTGCAACATTTGGTGTCTTGGGTTTTTGAGATGCTTCATTACTTGAAGATCCTTTTTCCAAGATCACTCTGGGAGTTTGACTGTGCACAAAGGAATTGAATCATATGTTTGTCTTATCTCCACACTCTTTTTGGCTCATAATAAGGTCATTCAATGATTTAGATGCCTTTGTGAATGAAGCAATCACATTTTTGAGATCATTTTCCATCTTTTCTATAGCAGCTATCTCTGCTATTAGTTTAGCATTCTCAGCCTTCAGCTCTTTGTTTTCATCAGCTATGTGACTTAGAGTACTCAGCTCCTTAGTCAGCTGTGAGTTTTAGCTTTTGAGCTGGCTATTTTCCTCATTTAATAGTGTGTGTGAGGACTTAATGTGCTCAAAGTCTTTCATCATTTTGTCTAATAAATCATAAAGATCAGGTGGGTGATGAAGTGTGTGTGTCACAATCACTATCACTAGAATTGAGTGAGATGAGTTAGAGTGTACCTCATCTTCTTGGTCAGGTTGATCTTGTTCTTTAGCCATTAGACAGATCATTGCTTCTTCTTCGAGTCACTTGAGTAGTCGCTTCACTACTCTCGAGTCTCGCTTTGTTTTGACTTAGCTTGTCTCGGCGATCTGCGCACCAACATGGCCTTTTTCTTTTCCTGTCTTCTTTCTCTGAAGACTCTTCTTTCTTCTTCATTCCTGTATTTATTGACTACATGGTATGGTCAATCAATAGCAAAGTGTCCTGGTTGTCTACAGTTCCAACACAGATTTTCAGCTCTTTGATCAGCTCTTTCCGTTCTTGGGTTATCAGCTCTCTGATATTCAACCTTTTGATGCTCAGCTCTCTCGGGTGGCCTATCTTCCATTGACTTGGAGGGAGCTGAATGTCTCATTGAGGATTCACCCTTGTTTCTTTTATAGTTCTTGTTGAAGAACTTGTTGAACCTTTTAACCATCAAAGCAATTTCCTCCTGGTCAAAGGTTTCCTTGACTTCAACTCTCTTCCCATCCTTGACTATAAGTGCAGCTATTTTGGGTACAACTGTCTCCTCTTGATCTTTTCATCTCAGCTCAAACTCGTAGGCTTTGAGGTCTGAGAATAGCTCATGGTTGGATGTTGTTGTGAGGTTCATAGAATGTCTCAGGGCCATGACCTTCATTTCCCATTTAGCTGGGAGGCTTCTCAGAATCTTCATACACATCTCCTTCTGTGAAAATTTTTCCCAAGTGCTGATAATTCATTTGTGATTTCAGTGAATCGAGCATCCAGCTGATCCAATGTTTCACCTGCAAGCATTTTAAAATTTTCAAATTTTTGTACAACAACGGACAATTTGTTTTCTTTAATTTGCTCAGATCCTTCACAAATTAAAGTTAATTTATCCCATAATTGTTTTGCAGTTTGACAAGATTTGACTTTGTTGAACATTGCTTTGTCCAAGGTTTTGTAAAGTATGTCCTTGGCCACATTGTCCAAGTTGTATCTTCTTCTGTCCTTGTTTGTCCATTCAGTCCTTGGTTTCTCAACTAGGGTTGGTCTTGCTTCAGCAGCAGCTTTCTCTCCTTCACCAAGCGGTTGTTCTCTCTGACAATCGTGTTTCACTTTCAGTATTTGCAGTGGCCCATCCTCTATCACTATCCACATTTCATCATGTAAAGCAGATAGATGAGCCTGCATACGAATTTTCCAATCATCAAATTCCTCAATAGTGAACATAGGAATGCGTGTTAAATTTGCTTCCATGATAATAACTTTGCTGAAAAGAAATAGCTTTTGAAAGAGCAAGTGTTAAAAACTTCTTTGAAAGATTGGAGATCTAGTTCAGTAACCAGTGCGGAAGGCTCAATGAACCAATCACTCTGATACCACTTGTAGGTCCCAAGGGGTGTGAGTAAGGTTTAGAAGGGGGGGATTGAATAAACCTTACCAACTTTTCGATTTTAGTACTTTTAAAATATTACAGAGTTAAATACACAGCTAAGTCCTTGGGGGACAGCTAAGTTAGTTAACCAGCAGAGTTAGCCACTCAACAGACTCGATTGAGTTGTTGATAGAATAACTCAGCTGTTTAGTCTAAACTTTAACTTGGTTGTGATGAGATTTTCAGCGGAAGACTTAACACCCTTGTATTTGGTTTAACTTTGTTTTAAACACTTGATTTTAGCACTTTGTTAATTATCAGTTGGATAGTAAATTATCAGCAGATATAAAATGATATGCAGGAATAAAATGCTGAAATGTAAATGACACAATAATTTTATAGAGGTTCGAAGATGGGGTAATTCTTCTACTCCTCTCTTCTCCAACTCTGAAGGAATCCACTAAGTATTGATCAGTACAAAGTGGTTATCGATCCGGATACAAGTCTTGATCACAAAGTGACTTGCTCCTTTGGGACTCGATCGGAGATGCCTTGGTCACACAAATTGGCTTCTCGTCCGACTCGAACGGCTTCTTCACAGGCGTGCGCCTTGTTACTTTAGCTTACTTGCTCAAGCTTCTTTGGATTTGATCATGAAGCCCTCCAATAACTTGAGACTGGTTCGACCTTGAACCTTTCTACAATCCTCTTTGGAATGTAGACCCCTTTTGATTCTTCAAAAGTTTCCTCTTCAACAGTTTGAAGTTGTCTTTCCTTCACAGCTTAGTGTTGGATCGATTTCCTTCGTGTTTTAGGCTTGAGGATTTGCTTGAATAACTTGAGAATATATTGCAGGTTACAATATGAATAATGCTTGTTTGTTCGTGGTTCAGGTAACCTTCTCTCAATGAGATTCCTCAGCCTTTTATAGTGAACTTTCAAAAATATGCCCGTTGAAGAGATAGGCTGATTTTTGAAAATCACCTGTGTTCGTTGGCTTGTCTTGTTGCAGTCCTTGATGTTGACATTTCCTCGTATTAAATGAATGTTCAGCTTTTCAAAATCTGATACGAGGTGCAGTGCGATCTTCCCATTGGTTTATTCCTTTTGCACGCTTCTGGGACATAGCACTTTAAGACATGGCAGCATGGAAGTATTACTTGATTAAGTAATATTCTTGACTCTGTGCAACAGATTCTTTTCAGTTGTCTTGACTTGACTGCGGTCCTTTATTCCCCAGGTGACTATGAGTTAGCTTTCAATCAATGGATGGCTCATCTGTCACTTCGACTTGAGGCTTGGCTTCTTGAGTTGACTTGATTGACTCTTCATACAGCTGTGTCTCAGCTGATACTCCTTCAGTCGAGTCCTTGACATCTCTTCCTTGCCATACTCAGCTGCTTCACAGCGGAGTCTTCATCCTAGTCTTCAGTTGACTTCTTGTACATCCAGGCATAGCTGACTTGACTCAGCTAGTACAACCCTATCTATTACAATACAAATTACAAGAAAAATGGAGTGCCAACTTTCTAGCCTAAGTTTTACATGGCATTCATCAAAATCTAAACAATAAATTTCCCAACAGTGCACAGTTAAGTTATTAAATGGGAATATGGTTACACCATTTTTTTCTTTATAGTTCCTTTAGATGATGTACAATTAGTTATACAATGATACACTGTTAGATATAAAATGGTGTACAGACAATTATTAAATGGTGCACGGTTCGAGATCAAATGGAAAGCGGGAACAATCGTACAATCAAATCCCAAAAAAATTGCTGGGATTGAATGGTGTACAATTAGTTATACAATGATGCGCTGTTAGATATAAAATAATGTATATTCAGTTATTAAATGGTGTACAGTTCAGCTATTAAAATGGTGCACAATTTCAGTTATGGAAATATGATATTAATCAATCCCTTGATTGTAGGGGCGTGATTTATGGCATTTTGCTAGTTACTATTATGTCCTTTACATCTATTAATTAATTGATAAATCAATTATTTTTAATAGCAATCTGGACCATTGAATTAAATGTGTATCTGGATGGGATCAATACACACTGCCATACGGTAAGAGGCTGCCACACGAGATCCCATCCCTATATATATGTATAATGTTTGTAAAACGTGTATTTTCATATTAAACTTGTATTGTAAAAAAAATGAATACTTCACATTATTAATCAAATATTTTCTTTACAGAAATATGATATAAATCTAATTAATAATGTAATCTAACCAAATATTTTCCACAAATCTCCATATCCAGCCCATTCACATACATGTTATGGTACATACACACTTTATTAAATTTTCTATAAATAGTTCCTAAATATATATGCCTGTCTATATGTTGCCGGTCCCAAGCCCGGATAAAGGAGGAGGGTTGCGTTAGGTCGACAGCCAACGTAAAACTTTTGTCATTCCCTTATGGTATGGATCATATAAGACATCGTGATAAGGCTAGGATGCTCCCAGTAAGGAGCGCGCCGCAGGGTCCGACTTCGGTGTCTTGGCAAGGACCGCTACACCTCCATAAGGGCTTGGGTGTAGTGAAAAATACACAAGAGCCCTCACACACTAATAAAAGGAACACAAATGATAACAAGAAAACTAGAAAATATAGAATTGGCAGTTGGAACATAGGTACTTTGACAGGTAAAACTATAGAGTTGGTAGATATTATGAAAAGATGAAACATAGATATTATGTGTATCCAAGAGACTAAATGGGTAGGCGAGAAAGCTAAAACACTAGATACTACAGGTTATAAACTTTGCTATAGTGGAAAGAATAGAACTAGGAATGGGATGGGTATCATTGTAGATCCTCTCTTCATAGATCAAGTAGTAGGAGTAACTAGAAAAGGAGATAGAATCATAGCCCTTAAAATTGTAGTAGGTAACGAACTTATAAATATTGTTAGTGTATATGCACCTCAAGTAGGATTAGATGATGCTACCAAGGCTAAATTTTGGGAAGATTTAGAAACTCTAATGCAATCAATCCCTCAAAATGAAAAAGTCATCATAGGTGGAGACTTAAATGGACATGTGGGGAAGGATGATGAAGATTATGAAAGGGTCCATGGAGGATATGGCTTTAGCTCGCGTAACAATGAGGGTAGAACCATCCTAGACTTTGCAGTTGCTTATGATTTCATTATAGGTAATACCTTCTTTAAAAAAAGAGACGAACATTTAATTACATTTAAAAGTGGTCCTAACAAATCACAAATTGACTACTTCCTAACCAGAAAAAGCGATAGAAAAATATGCAAAGATTGCAAAGTAATACCTGGAGAAAGCCTCACCACCCAACATAGACTACTAGTTTTGGATATCAAACTTATTAACATACACTTGAAGAGAAAGAAAATTAACCTACCGAGAATTAAGTGGTGGAACTTAAAGAATAAAGAAAAAAGAGATAGTTTTGTCAAATCTTTAGTAGAAACTATTGATTGGAAAGTAGAAGACAAAGCCGATGATACATGGAACTATGTAACTACTCAAATGAAAAAGATCGCAAAAGAAACATTAGGGGTGTCAAATGGTAATAAATGGAATAAAGAGTCATGGTGGTGGACTCAAGAAATCCAAGAGAAGGTAAAGGAAAAACGAACTAGTTATAAAGTATTATATTCTTGTAAAAACGAAGAAAATCTTAAAAGATATAAAGACGCCAAAAAAGAAGTAAGAAGAGCAATATATGAAGCAAAAACCAAGGCATATGAATATTTCTATAAAAAACTAGATACTAAGGAAGGAGAGAAAGATATATATAAAATAGCAAAATTTAGAGAAAAACAAACAAGAGATCTAACCCAAATTAAATGCATAAAAGATGAGAACGATAATATTTTAGTGAAAGACGAGGACATAAAAGATCGATGGAAGAGGTATTTCAATAATCATTTTAACGAACCGAAAAGGAATGAAGTCACATTAGGGGAACTAGGCCAATCTGAACTGAATAGAAATCGTACCTTTTATCGTAAGATTCAACTTCATGAAACAAAAAAAGCACTAAACAAAATGAAAACGGCAAAGCGGTTGGCACAGATGATATACCAATTGAAGCATGGAAATGTCAGGTGGAGTTGGAATTGCATGGCTTACTAAATTATTTAATGTTATCCTAAAAACTAAGAAAATGCCTAATGAATGGAGAAAAAGTATATTGATACCTATATATAAAAACAAAGGGGATATACAAAATTGTGCAAATTACATGGGAATTAAATTAATAAGTCATACAATGAAACTATGGGAAAGAGTTATAGAAGCAAGAATAAGAAATAAAACTAGAATATTAGATAATCAATTTGGCTTCATGCCAGGAAGGTCCACAAATTGAAGCTATACACTTAATTAGACGATTATGTGAACAATATAACGAGAGAAAACAAGATTTACATATGGTTTTTATTGACCTTGAAAAGGCATACGATAGAGTCAACCGGGATATAATGTGGCGCGTATTGGAAAAAAGAGGAATAAAAATAGCTTACATAGATGCCATAAAAGATATGTATAATGATATAACAACATGTATCAGGACACCAACAAGAATGTCTAGTGAATTCCCAAACATTATAGGTTTGCATCAGGGATCCGCTCTAAGCCCTAACCTTTTTATCCTAATAATTGATGAAATCACTAAACACTTACAAAAATCCATCCCTGAATGCATGCCATTTGCGGACGATATAGTTTTAATTGATGAAACAAGGGAAGGAATAAATGCAAAATTGGAAGTTTGGAGAGAAGCACTCGAATCAAAAGGTTTTAATATAAGCAGGGCTAAAACAGAATACATGGAATGCCACTTTAGTAAAAACAACAGGAACAATGAGACGAAAGTTAAAATTGATGGACAGGAAGTGAGTATAACAAAGAGTTTTAAATACTTAGGATCTATAATTGAAGAGAATGGAGAAATCCATAAAGATGTCACACATAGGATTCAGGCGGGTTGGAATAAATGGAGGAGTGCATCTTCTATCCTTTGTGACCGTAAAATACCATTAAAATTGAAAGGAAAATTTTATAAAACGGCCATAAGACCCGCAATGCTTTATGGAGCAGAATGTTGGGCGACTAAATATGAACACGAACAAAAAATGAGGGTAGCAGAGATGAGAATGTTAAGATGGATGTGCGGACACACTAGATTAGATAGAATAAGAAATGAACACATTAGAAACAAAGTGGGAGTAGCACCAATAGATGAGAAAATTAGAGAAACACGATTAAGATGGTTTGGACATGTTTATAGGAGACCTTTAGATGCACCTGTGCGATGTTTAGAAGGTAGGGAATCACTCACACAAATCAAAAGAGACAGAGGTAGGCCTAAAAAGACTTGGAAAGAAACTATTAAACAAGATATGCTATACCTAGAAATCAATGAAAATATGACTTATGACCGTAAACGATGGCGCGATATGATCCGTATAGCCGACCCCACGTAGTGGGATTAAGGCTTAGTTTGTTGTTGTTGTTGTTGTTGTTTGTTTACGAATGAATTAATAAATAAATAGGTTTATATATATATATATATATTTATAGTCAGATAATTATATATATATATATGATATATATATATATATATAGACACCTTGTCTATTTTTCTATATTCTTTTAACTAAAATATGATTATATCATATATTAATTTTTTCTATAATTAGTTCATTATTTCTTGTCAATTAGATTTTATTACAAAAGAAGTCTAACGTGATTAATAAAAAATGTAATAAATTCCAATATTCGAGATATTAACTGGAAAGTTTATTTTCATTGATTAATGTATAAACAATTTGCATCTAAAAAATACGTACTATGGTAAGTATTATATTTTATTTTTTTCTATAATTAATTCCGTAATTATTGTCAAATCAATTTAAAAATATGAAATATCTCTTAATTGGACAACTGATAAATAATAGTTTCTTTCACGTATCTCCCTATCCAACCCATTCGGAAACTTGCTCTGGTACACCGACATATTGTTAATTTTTCTACAAATAGAGCCCTAATTTAATGATGTAATTTAATATGCTCAAATTATACATCAAATTACAAAGGTTACTTACAAAATAAATAAATTAATGTATATCTTATCTATTATTATATAAATTAACATATACATGTATTATTTATAGAAATAAAATATAACCAAAATATCAGGACTAAAAAAAACAAAAAAAATAAAAACTATTATTAAACAAACCATAAAACATTCTTATTGATCCATAAAATAGAACTTAAAAAACCACTCTGATTTAATGCAAATCCTATCGATATTGACAAAACATTTGATGAAGACGATAATTGAGTGAAACGTGAAAATGGAATCATACCCAAAAGATAAATTCATATGATGATGATGATTCCTAAAAAAGAAAAATATTTGGTGCCAATGTAACTTTCAAAACCATACTCAAATGCCAATTAGGGATGATAATAGGGTGGGGCGGGTCGGTGAAGACCCAGATCCGCCCCGTGTGTAGAATGGGGTGGGACGGAGCGACCTACCACGGGTCGCGGGGATCAGGCGACCCGTTCATCCCATTTTAAATTAAATACAAAACAAAAAAATAAATAAAATAAAAAAAAATATTTATAATATATTTATAAAATATTATTTATAAAAGTTATTATTATCAATTTATAAATGTTACATATAATACAAGAATACATAAAAATTATATTATAATATATATTATATATGCAAAATATATATTAAAATATATTTTAAAAATAAAAAAAAACTAGGTGGGGCGGGGGGGGGAGTGATACCCGGACATACTGGTGGGTACCCGCGCAGACTCGGTCGAAATTGCCATCCCTAGTGCCAATGAAGTTATATATATTTTCTTGGTTTCAAACTATAGTAATCTAGATAATAGAAAAATATGAGATTCCAATGATTAATACATTAACATCAATTAATCTTAAACTGCAAAAAATATATGTTAACCATATATAAATAAAATTGTATTGGTTTCACACGAATTACTACCAATCTAAGCATGATTGTTGGCAAAATTTACTAATACATTTAAGATTTACAATTACAATTATAAGAGAATTCCCAAGAGACTCTCTAAATGAAAACTATTATTTATTTTGACAGGTCAACCACCTAAAATCATCTCGAACAAACTCTTTATTTTAACTTTTAAATTTAGAGAATGAGTTTTTAACATCTAAATTTGGAGAGCGAAAACAACTCTCTATAATTAATTGCATTAAATGAATAATTACTTCTAATATCTTACTTGTTTTTTTTTGCACTTTTAATGACCCTTTTGGAATGCAATTTCCAAAAAAATATACAATTTTTAAAATAAAGAGCCAAATATAAAGAGTGTGTTGAAATATGTCAAAAATATCACTCTTTAAATTTAAAGATGCTCTTTATTTTTCAAGAGTTCCTCTTTAAATTTGAAGACCCTCTTGGGGATGCTCTAAGATGCCAAGAATATGAGATTCCAAATTAATCTTAAAACTACACTATTTTTAAGCACAATAATAAGGAAAAAATTGACAAAACTAATTATAGACAAAATTAGTGTGTGATATATGTACTTTATAAATTAAAAGCCAAAGATATGTAAAGCGACAAAAACAAGTAATCATAAACGTAGTCCAATCTTTATATATATATATATGTGTGTGTGTGTGTGTGTGTGTATGTTATAAATTAAATGCAAAAAATATGAGATCCCAATTATTAATCCATTAACATCATCTAATCTTAACTTCCGATAATATCAAGTAATAATATAATATAAATAAAATATTTTTGTGGCTTCATATGGAGTACTATTAATCTAAGCATGATTGACGGCAAAATTTATTATTGCATTAATATTTACAATTACAATTATAAGTTGCCAAAATTATGAGATACAAAATTAATCTTAAAACTACACTATTTTTAAACATATTAATAAAGGAAAAAACTGATAAAACAAAGCAAATAAGAAAAAAATTCTAATTACTAATGCATTAACATCAACTAATCTTAACTATTAATATCAATCTAAATATGATTGTCAACAAAACTTTTTAGTGCATTAACATGTATAATTATAATTATAAGATACCAAAAAAACGAGATTAATAAAAAATCTAAAATCTGCACTACTTTTTAAGTACATTAATAAGTGAAAAATGACAAAAATAATTATAGAAAAAGTAGTTTATTATGTATTTTATAGATTACATGCCAAAAATATGGAAACTGACAACAATAATTATTTTAAATATAGTCCAATATTCTGTATATATAGGTATTTGATAAATTAGATGCCAAAAATATAAGATTCTAAATTAATCTTTAACTTATTAAGCATTTTAATAAGGGGAACTGACAAAAATAATTATAGCATAAAATTAGCTAGTGTCATTTAGGCAGAAAAAATCAGACTTCTGTTATTATATATATATATATATAGGGATATGATTAAATGAGACCAAGCCCTTTAGGTGACCACATCTTGACCATTTGATTTAATAATCAATGGTCCAGATTTTACTCCCCATTTTCAGACATGGGCGGTTGAGGTAAGGGTAGGAAAGTAATTTTGTGATTTAAGATAAGGGATATATTTGTAACTCCCCTTTTTTTAAATTTGGTAAGACAAAAACTGATATCTCATCCCGCGATTTTCTCTATCTTCCTCTTTCAAAAAATCCAAAACCTCAAACTGCTCCTCTAGACGCCTCTGTGAAAAAATTGAAAAACTGAAATTGCCTCCTCTATCTCCTTTCAAAAAATCAAAAAACTGAAACTATTTCCTCTATCTCTATCTTCCAAAAAATCGGAAACCTGAAATTATTAGGGCTCAAACATCTTAGAATTTTTGGCGTCTACTCGTTGATACGGTCCGTGCGACTCTGAATTTGAGTGTAAGTTCTTCTGATCGATTTTAGTATTTCTTGCTGATAGGGTTCTATTTTTGTGTTTTTATTTTCGATTTTAGTGTTTTCATTCTGTTCGATTTTAGGGTATACACATATATTGGTTTTCGTTCTTGCTGTTAGGTTTGATGAATGGGGTTTTTCTTGTGATTTTTTGTTCTCATGTCGTGTGTTTGTAGTTTATATTTATTTCGATTTCTCAATTTTGATTTATCATGTTCCATTTTCGCACCTTGTGCACTGTATTGTTAGTTGTGTAATAATGTATATATAGTTACGTAATTATGTATAATTAGTTATGTAATATTATATATGTAGCTTTGTGATAATGTATTTTTATGTATTTAATAATGTATGCTCAGTTGTACGGTAATGTATATTTAGGTTTATAATTATGTATGTTTAGTTATGTAATAATGCATATTTAGTTATAGAACACTTTATATTTTTAGTTGTGCGAGCATGTATATATGTTATGAAATTATTTGTTTTTAGCTATAGGATAATGTACAGTTAGTTTTGTGATAATGTATTTTTAGCTATATGTGTGTAAACTTAGTGTACATATGTATGCATAATCAGGGCATGGTAATGTATACTTAGGGTATAATAATGTATGTTTTGTTGTGTGATAATGTATATATATATAGGGATTGGTTCAAATGAGATCAAGACCTTTAGGTGAGACTGTAGGGACATATCATGGCCATTGGATTGAAAGTAGTAATGGTCCATATTTTCCCTCTTATTTTTAGTAGGCGACGGATTTAAGGGAGGATTAAGGGTAATTTGGTATTTTTAAAATTAATATCCTTAACAATTATTGGTAAAAAAAACTAACCATATCTCTCTCTCCCGCGATTTAAGGTGTCTGATATATTTTCAAAATACACGCCTGTTCAGTTTTCTTTCTCAATCCATTTCGCGTCTCTGTTCAGTTCTAAGTATACAGAATAGTAAAACTATATATGCAATATTCCTATTCTAAATAAGCACACTATTAAAATTTAATATAATACACTTTGTTCATACTGAATATGCAAATTAATTTGGAACACTATATATGCAAAACATAAATATGCAGTATACAGAGTATAAATTATAAGGACCAATGCCTAATGTATTTCAATATTTTACTTATTTTGTTATAAGTAACACAATAACAAACCTATATATATATATATATATATATATTTCTATTCTAAATAAGCACACTATTAAAATTTTAATGTAATACACTTTGTTCATACTAAATATGCAAATTTGGAACAATATATATGCAGATCATAAATATGCAGTATGCATGGTATAAATCATAAAAACCAATGCCTAATGTATTTGTATACACAATAACAATCCTATATATACAATATTCCCATTCTAAATAAGCACACTATTAAAATTTTAATGTAATACAAAGTATGCAAATTTGGACACTATATATGCAGAACATAAATATGCAGTATGCATGGTATAAATCATAAGGACCAATGCATAATGTATTCCAATATTTTCTTGTTTTGTTCTAAGTATACAGAACAACAAAACTATATATGCAATATTCCTATTCTAAATAAGCACACTATTAAAATTTAATATAATGCACTTTGTTCATACGAAATATGAAAATTTGGAACACTATATATGCAGAACATAAATATGCAGTATGCAGGGTATAAACTATGCAGTATGTTGAGGAATGAGAGAGGATGGTTGACCGCATGATTGAAGGAACGTGATCAATAACAGATCACACTCCTAATTTGTAGCAGTATAATGAGGGCGGTTATTTTTGGTATATTTTTCTATTCCTATTTTACCCCTACACGTGATCAATTGCTGCATTTATTAGGTGTATCTTGGCCATCTAATTTTTTTCATGGTGTAGATCTGTCCCTACGGTCTCACCTAATGCTATGGTCTCATAGGATCTCCTCAATATATATATATATATATATATATATATATATATATGAGAACTAAGTAGAGTAATTAAGGAAATATGAGACAATACAACATAATTTTGTAACTTTATTATTTTAGTATGCTTATTTTTTGGGGGAATATTTTTATTTTCTTGCAGATTTTGTCATTCATTTTATTTATTCAAGTTGTTAAGTCAATTTCATTTTCTCAAAATTTTATTGTGGGGATTTGTATTGTATTATTTGGATTTTCTAGTTATTATATTCTATTCGGGTTTTAATGTTTGGTATTATTCAAACCGTGAGATGCGTGGACTATATTTTACAAAAATAATTTTTAATCATTGCAAACAGTCTAGAATTTCAATAATATTTTAAAATATAACGATAAGTCAATTTGATTATAAATATATAATTAAACGATATAGAATATATTATTATAAACTATAAAAAACCTCTTTAAATACAAAATATTTGGTAGGTAAAATTTTTGTGATGTTAATTGTATCTATTTATTGAGCGCATTTTTCTATCGAAAAAGCAAAACTTTAAATATTGAATATTTAATATTGTATTTTCAATACAATCAATAATAAAACCATTTTAAAGTTCAATACTTTTTAGGCTTTAGAAAGTTCAACAGTTGGTAAAATTATTAAAGTAATTAAACAAAAATCATGTTTTATATTTAGCAACATGATTTTAGGGGAAAATAAAATATTTCAAAAAAACAAAAGCTATTCTATTTAAATATATACACAGATAAAAAAAATCAAAAAGATAAATTCATGTATAATAGTCCAAATCTACGACTTGAGAGTTGAATATTGAAATACATGGATAAGTATAAAAGGTAGTTTTTATTAACATGAAAAATGCATTAATAAATAAAAAATAGTATATGGATATATGTAATATGTATATGTAATAGTATATGGATATATGTAATATGTAACATGAAAAAAATTTAACATCATCTTTAAAAAATTAATATTATATATTGATATATGTAATATGTATATAATATTTGGATATATATTTTAAGATATTTTCTTAAATTAAAATAAATATCTTTAAATTGAATTTAATCGACTTAAATATAATCCTATATAATTATGAATAAATGTGCTAAGCCCAAATAACAACTATACATATATTACAAATAACCAAAATAAATTAATATACAAGCTAATGTCCAATAGTCATAATGCATAATTTTTATAACCCATTGCAAAATAAAATCTTGAGTAATATATTTTATATATTTTATTTATTAAGTTTTTATATATGCAATATAAGTGTCAAACTGAAGATCGTAAAAAGATGACTAATTTGATATATTGTAAGTCAAAAATTGATCAAAAATGAAAAAGTTATTAATTTTTTTTAAAAAAAGAAGACAAATATAATAATTAATGTAGTACACACAAAATCTAGAAAGCTAATTTCTATATAATTATAATTTTTATAAGGTCATATATAATATCAAGATTCCCAACGCTATTTCTAAATCTAGATTTTGTCTATATATAATATAATAAAACTTACATAAATGACAATTTTTACAACAAAGTTATACTACTATGTATATGATATAGTTTAGGCGGAAAAGTATTTTTAGAAATAGGTTTATATATATATATATATATATATATATATATAGGGGTTGGTTCAAATGAGATCACCCTTCTCCCGTGAGACAGGATGAACTCATCCTATCCCTTCATCTTTTTCTTTTAACAGTTGTGATTTACCTGGTTTTTTGGATATTTTCCAATTTATTTTAATGCTATAAGGGTAGAATAGTACTTTTTATTGTCCAGCGGTTTTTTTGGCATCCTTTGACTTTTTGAAACCATTTTCTATAGGCTGAGATTGTAACTGCCGAATTTAATGGCGTTATTTTAGGAGGCATTTTTTTTTCTTCCAATTTTTTTTTCCGGAATCCAACATAGTTAGAATTCTTTTGTTGCTTAGATAACTATTAGATAGTGCATATTTAATTCTTTTTATTGTAATTTCTATGACACTATCGCATAGTTGGGTATAATGTACTGCATATTTAGTTTTTGCACACTGAATAAATAGCTTCTAAATAATGCATAATTAGTTGGTTTTTATGCATAGTTTATGATATTTTGCATAGTTGGATATCTGTACTGCATATTTAGTTTTTTTACACCGTATAGATAGCTATTAGACAATGCATAGTTAGTTGATTTTGTTGCATAGTTATATATATCGTTTCATAAGTATCTATGCATCGTATTCTTCGTGAAAATTACAGTTTTTAAGAGTTTATTGTTAAGGATCAGGTTCGAGTTCTCCATGGAAGTATACTTCATCAACGATGCATGGTGGGATTTCTTCTGCAATTGATAATTGTTCATCGACATGAATCAAAGTCATCATATTGACTTTCGTATATAATTATAGAAAGCTAATTTCTATATAATTATAATTTTTATAAGGTCATATACAATTTATCAAGATTCTCAACGCTATTTATAAATCTAGATTTTGTCTATATATTATATAATAAAACTTACATAAATGACAATTTTTACAACAAAGTTATACTACTATATATAGGATGTAGTTTAGGCGGAAAAGTATTTTTAGAAACAGGTTTGTTGTTTTATATATATATATATATATATATATATATATATGAGTTGGTTCAAATGAGACCATCCTTCTCCCGTGAGACAGGATGAATTCATCCTATCCCTTCATCCTTTTCTTTTAACAGTTGTGATTAACCTGGTTTTTTTTTGGATATTTTCTAATTTATTTTAATGCTATAAGGGTATAATAGTACTTTTTATTGTTCAGCGGTTTTTTTGGCATCCTTTGACTTTTTGAAACTATTTTTTATAGGCTGAGATTATAACTGCCGGATTTAATGATGTTATTTTAGGAGGCAATTTTTTTCTTCCATATTCAGATTTTAAAAAAATGCTATATAAAATTTTGATATAATATTAAGTATAAAATATTGCATACTTAGGTATAATATATTGCTTTAAAATCAAAACATAAGGATTGCATGTTTCAATATATTGTATTGTTTATTTAAGTCTAAAAAACTGTGTATGCAACAAATATATACTACGTATGCAACATAGTCACATTAAATGAGCAACACAAACTTATTTTCAATAAGCAACACATACACATTAAATAAGCAACAAACTTATACTACATATGCAACACATTCACTTTAATGTGAATACACACAACATCATGCACCAAATTTATACTACGTATGTAATTCAATCACATAAAATGAGCGACATAAATTTATATTACATAATCAACACATACACATTAAATAATCAACAAACTTATACTGTATATACAACATATTCACTGTAATGTGAATACACACAATATAATGCAACAAATTTATAGTACGTATACAACACAATCACATTAAATGAGCAACACAAATTTATATTATGTAAGCAATAAAAACACATTAATAAGCAACAAACGTATACTATATATGCAACATATTCACTTTAATTTGAACACTACGTAAGCAACACCGTCAAATTAAATAAACAACACAAATTTATATTACATAAGCAACACAATCACATAAAATAAGTAACAAACTTATACTACATATGTAAAACACTCATAAGCAATAAATGTATACTATATATACAACACACTTACTTTAATGTGAATACACACAACATATAAAAAAAAGAAAAAAAAGGCACGAAGCATATCTAAGGAAAATCCAAAAAGTTAGCAACTTACTCCTTGACAATGACAATGCATCGGTTGACTTCACCAGAAAAATGGTGGAGTAAATTACGCACATACCATTTTGTCTTATCTAATTGTAAAAAAATTTACACAAGTATACCCTTAATAGCAGTTTAAAAAATTAAAAAAATTAAAGACCATTTAAATCTGGACTATTAAAAAATAGATCCCAATGATTAGGATTTGTCCTCGCGTACTCACCCTAAATGGGTGGACTCATAGGGTCCAAATCCCCCCCCCACACACACACACATACACACACTCTATATATATCCATCTCCGCTTAATTGCAATTCTGGTCCTCTAAGTATGAAGGAGTGACATAATAGTCCTGCAAGTATTTTATGTGGCAATTTTAGTTCCGTAAAATCAAAAGAGTGGCATATTTGGTCCTGTAAGTATCCTATATAGCAACTTAGGCCCCGTAGATTTTAATTTTTATGCAATTTTAGTCTCAAATGGGTAAGCCATATTTCACCCTTTCAGAACCAAGGTTGCACAAACTTAGAACATATGGGACCAAAATAACATAAAAATTAAGATTTACAGGACCAAAATTGCTACATAATATACTTAGAGGACAAAATATGCCAATTTGTTTATATAGACGGGACCAAAATTACTACACACAATAATTACATGACTAAATATACTATCTCGTTATATTTAGAGGACCAAACTGCAATTAAGCATATCCCTCTCTATCTCACACATATTCTATCTCTCCATAAATAATTATATATATAAACTGGGGGGCTAAAACTCATATTAGACCGTCTCATGGGTCACATTTTATGAGACGGATCCTCATAACCCGTGATCCACCCCAAAAGACCAAAGGACATTTTCGTAAATATTTAGGTTTATAAGCGGGTGTAATGATACTATAAAGTATTAGTTTTTTCCTCAAAAAGTGTCACTTTTACTCTAAACAATATATATTTTTAAAATATTTTTTGGGGCATGGCATACTATCATCACAAAAACTTATGTGAGACCGTCTCACAGATCTAAATCTGTGAGACGGATCCTCACATGGTCCCCATCCTTCCTATTTTTTCTCTCTTCTCTGTGAAGCCCCCGATTTTTATTCGAACATGTACTTATATCACGTATCGTCTTTGTACTATTTGACAATTCTACCGCGTCGCTTTGACGGGTAAATATTAATGATAAATATATTTCGTCTTTAAATTTCCTTATTTACTTCTTGTGATCATAATCATTTATTAATTTTATTTCGCATTTATGATCACTTGATTGATCATCATTAATGTTATTTGCGTATCTCATTAGTCACCTTAGAATTTTTGGAGACTATTTATTTTAGAGATTTATACCTTATAGAATTAAGAATTCGATTTAGATTAAGTGATCATGAGACTTATAAGTGATCAAGGAAATCACTAATTATTTTGGAGATTGATATTATTCACCTATTATCATCAATTTTGGGACATAAAACAAAATATGGCAAATACCACAAATACCCTTAGGTGGACGGTCATGAGGTAAATTTTGGTGTAGAAATATCTCCCAACTCTTGTACATGTACACCTTGTGTATTCATCTTGTGTATTTTTACACCATTAATTCAAATCTTATACACATATCTTATACACCAATTCTTTATTATTAAATCATCCAACATGTTGGAGGCTTCCCAACACCCCATGCCAACATTCCTCTCTATCCTTGCAATTGCATCCTCCCATGCAAGACCTCATCTTGACCAAGGTCCTTGTCCCTCATGCAAGCTACACCTTTCAAGCCATAGAACAAAACAAAATTTTGTCCCCCCCCCACCCCATGTGGACGGCCAAGAGGCCTAGTTGGGCAAGAAATTTGTCCAAGTTTCATTCATCACTTCATTTCACCAACATTCATCTCCTCAAGCCTTGAATCTTCTTACCTCTCTCTAAAAATCCTCCTACCTCTCTCTACAATTTTCTTCTCTTCTCTTAAACACTTAGTAAAAATACAAGAACTCTTCCTTCCATTTCCTACAAAAATTCGAACATCCCCCCTTCAACAAGGTAAGAATGTTGTTCATCTTCTTGTCTTGATGTCATCTAGCTATCTCCTCTCACTTATTAATGTAAGTTTGGATTTTTATTTTTGAGGTTTGCATAGAAGACTTGGAAGATACTAAGAGCCTTACCATCACCTTGAAGGAGACTTCTAGACTTGAAGAAATTTGAAGGATTTTGGACTATAAGGTAAGAAATGGGATTTTTGGTACCTTCTTCTTCCCCCCTATTAATTTCGAATTTTAACACCAAAATTATCATTTTGAGGTGATTAGGGGCTGACCTTGGAGCTTTGTTTAAGTGGTGATCAAGTTCTTAAGAGACCATCAATTTTTGACTACAACTTTCAACTACACAAGGTAAGTGTGGTACATTTGGCCTATTCTTTCTCTTTTTCCCTCCTTGGTTCAAATCTTCATTTTTCTAACTCAAAACCCCTTGTATTATTGGACTTAGGGGCTGCCTTAAGTGAGGATTAAAATCCTCAAGGTCTTGTGACACCACTTTACACCAATCAACCGAACAAACAAGGTGGGTGGAAAAATCCTTTCAACTTCTAGATGTTTTAATTCATAAAAATGCATGTAGTATTTTGTTATTGAGCATTTGAGATATATATTATGTAATGCATGCTATTTTCTTGTATCAAGTTGGAAAAATTTCTCAAGTGTTGCTCAAAATGCGATTTACCGAAAATTAGGACATACATGTACACTTTATTGTCATATTTGATAAATTCTTGTATGAGATGGATATGTATGTTTATGACTCTTGAAATCTATGTTTTGAATGACCTATAACCTGGACAAGTCGAGCATAATTGATTAAATTTCGATTTTTGGACTTAAAATGCAAAAATGGAAAGTTGGTGGACTTAAGTGCAAGAAAATAAAACTTAAGGGACCTCTCTGTAAATTTCGATTTTTGGGACTGTACTCAGGTTCAAAAATGATGTTTTGACATTTTAATAAAGTTTTAAGAGTTTTTAGATAAATAAAATCAACCCTTAAAAGCCCAAGGACTAGATTGTAAAATTTGAGAAGTTTAAGGGCTATTTTGCAAATTTTGAAACTGTACCAGACCCTAAATTTAAAATTTGAAATTTTAACTCTTAAGGGACTGGAAATAACATATTTTAAGTGTATTCCAAAAATCCAAGTGTTTAGAGCTTGGAAAGTAATTTTATAAAACTTGAGGGACCAAATTGTAAAAGATTAAACTTGAGGACCCAAATGAAATTTCCAGGACTTATACAGCCCATGTACCTGGAAATACTAATTTACCTATAACATAATTATATTTTGGACCCAAGGTTCAAATTTCATAACAATTGGACCCCTAAAAGCCTTAAAGGTAATTATTTCAAAATGGGACAAAAATGAGATTTTCAAAAGTTGAGGGACCTATACTTATGACGTTTTAAAACTGCTTTTGTCCCAATATCCCACTAACCTTAGTGACATTTTCCAACTAGAATCACATTAGAAGCCCTTCCGGTTTGTGAGTTCCGATTATTTTAAACTTAGGGCCCAAAATGACAATTTTAACAATTTTGGGGCCAATGTGAGAATTTTATAAAACCTCGACCTCAAAACTTTAAAAACCTGAATCTCTGAACAATTTAGAGAATTTAGGAACTGACCTCATAATTTTTCAAGGTCGGGACATTTATTTATTTAACTTTTAACCCCAAAAGTATTGGTTTTGACAAAACGGGGCTAATTGTAAATTTTATTTTTATAAGGACCTAACTCAAATTATTTTTAATTTTTCTAAAACAGCCCTGGACCCTCTGACTTCAATTCTTAGGTAAAATATTTTAATTTCTCAAAAACCCCTTGACTTATCGGACCGCCTTGACCGATTAATACCCGATCGCGGGCGACTTCCTCGTCTTACGATTTGAATCTATAACGGGACTTATGTTCCACCTAATCGTTCAAGATATCGAAGATTGCTTATCCTCCCGATAATCATCTTCATCCAAATAACTCCACCAACGCCATAATTACCTTACGCAAATTTTTCAAAACTTTTCATGAACTCGCTTCCCAATCAATAATACTCGATTGCATTGCTGTTGACTACATGAAATTGTGTTTACTTTCTGCTGAGTCAACTTGGTGTGTCGAGCTCACAATCGGAATGGATACGTCGGGGGATGGAACCAGGCAGCTCGGCTGCTATTCCACTCTTCCGCCCCCCATCGTCCTAATCCCGCAACCGAGGGACGGAGTTTGTCCAAGGGAAGCGGGTCGTAGTACTTGAGGTATAATCATGATTATGACAAATCCGAGCCTTGCTAGCTCCACTGTGGATTTTGTCTTTGCCTACGGAGCGATAAGGTGACAGGTCTTGGACCATCTTGCTCGGGGAGTTACAAGGAAGAACGAAGGAATCGCTGTCTGATCCACACGATTCTGGAGTTAATCGGACCCGTTTGGTTGGCGCTACAAATCCGTACGCAACCGCTACTTGTATTGCATAGGTTGGCGCTACAAATCCGTACGCAACCGCTACTTGCCCTACATTGGATTGGCGTTACAAATCCGTACGCAATCCTCCTGTTGCTTGGACCATAGTGCCGCTGACCACCATGAATTTTTTCTTAATTGTATAAGTATATTACTTAAATATATTTATCACGACGCTTGTGGACTGTGTGTGAAATCATGCATCATCTCTCACGCGTTTTCATACAACTAAATTTCTCGCATTAACTATTTATATCGCCACACTTACACACGATCACCCCATCCACTGAGATTTCTGTCTCATTCCCTCCTGTTTTCTAACCTTTAGATGAAGAGTACGCTGAAGACACCGAACCTACAGATTGAATCTCTATCAGTGATGTGGAGCGACATTTCCTTTTACTTTTATTTGTTGTTGGAATCCTTCATTTTATTTCTGTTTGGACTGTAAGTTAATTAAGATAATCTTTTGGGTTGTATTCGGATACTGCCAGACCTTAAGATGTAATTTGTACTCGTGGTTATTATAATTCCGCTGCATTAGACTCTATTTCACTTGGAGTTTTGTATCTTTGGTTTCGACCGTTGATTTACTTCTGTTTAAGTGATTGATCGTTGTCGCGTCACGTTTGGGGCGTGACAGTTATGGTATCAGAGCTCGGCTAGTAAGATGGAAACTTACACCGAGCTAACCCAGGATAGGACCCTCGGATTGTGTTGGGTAGTACCGTGACTTGACTAATTAAGTGTGATATCGATTTCAAAAATGGCATAGAACCAAATTATTGATGTTTAGGTTAAGCTAAAATTTATACTTGGAGAATCCATAGTCATACTTGATTTGACTTAGTTGATTTTGACTGACTTTCCTTAGTCATTCTTTCCTTGTTCTCCTTATCTTTCCTTTGCATCCGTCTAATCCACCTCAGTTTTGTTTGACAGATGGAGCCAGCACTCCCCAACCTGGTGGGGCGTAATCGGCTTCGTTTTGAACGGGATCACTATAAGGCCTTAGAACTTCATTGGCGCCAGGCATTCCTTCGGGCTGACTCCGAGCTTACCAGGGAACGACAATGCACTCGTGAACTAGGACACCTTCTGACAAAGAGTCAAGAGGAGAAGAATAACCTTACTCTCCTCGTTAAAGATCGCGAGGACACCATCCGCGCCCGCGAGATCAGATGATTGATCCAGAACGCCGGATAATACTCGCGAGAAGGTGGAACGTGCCAAGAGAAGGCCGCACGAAGTGGAGAATGGAGGCGCACATGTCAAGAGACACCATAGGACGCCATGAGGAGACCATCAACAAACAAATGCGATAATCGAGGAACTCACGCATGCCTTAACCCGGGGATGCGGCTCGAGGGCGCCTTAGCGGCGAATGCGCCACCATTGCCACCGCCTGAGGCGGAACCAATGCTCGACCTTGAGGCCGATAATGAAGAGGATCCCGAGGAGGATCCTGAAGAAGACCCCGAAGAGGATCCCGATGAGGATCCAATGGAAGATGTAGAGCCCGAGGCGCTTGAAGCCGCCCCACTCGAAGATGCTCCGGGACTAGAACAGTGGCTAGATTTCGCCAACTGGCCTAATGCTGAGGCGCTACCTCAGCCCGATCAAGTTCCGATTCTGGACGAGGCCGCTAGTGATGATGACGGCGACCTCACTGAATAGATAGCTTTTGTAATTGATAGTATCAGGCGCATATTACCTTTCTGTTGTATTTGCTTTTCGTTGTACCATGATTTCGGATTTACCATTGATTCTATATTTGTGTTGTATGAACTCATTTGGATGTATTCAAATTTTCACATTAATGGATATATCCTTTTACTTATTCTATGTCATGTGCACTTGTGTGGATCTCCTTGCGATATAACTTGTTTTACGCGAATATTTATTGGAATCATTCATTTTGTATTGTAGCTAAGCTCCGCAGTTCATGGTGAAAACCAGGGGACGCGGAGACCCCGCCGTATACCCCAAAGGAACGATGATGTGCAAAGGGATCGGGCACCCTCCCCCGAATTGCCACCACCTCCTCCGCCAATCGCAGGAGATAACCTAATCGCATTAGCCTTGCAGCGATATATTAGTTTTCATGAGGCAACAAGCGGAGCCTCGTCGTCGGCTAACCGTGAACCTACTCGAGAGACGAATGACCGCACCTTGGAGCGGTTTTTTACGATTCGACCCCGACTTTCTTAGGGGAACCGGATGACGTGAAAGCGAAAGAATGGATCGGGAAACGGAGAATATCTTCAATGCCCTCCAATACTCGGGGAACAAAAGGTTACGCTCGCCGTGTTTCCGACTAGAATCACCGCTCGAGATTGGTGGAGAACAGTTGAGAGAAAGTGGGAACAGGATCAAATAGATAGGACATGGGAAAATTTCTGGCTGAATTCAATGAGCAATACATACCCCAAGTCGTGAAGGAGGCACGCCGGGATGAATTCCATAAGTTGAGACAGGGGAACATGTCTCGTGGCCCAAGATGAGTCTCGAATTCCATCGGTTATCCAAATATGCCCCGAAACAATCGGCCAGAAGAGGACAAATTGTATAAGTTCACACGGGGACCAAGTGAACCTGGAACTCAGCTTGACTTTTGGTTGAAATAACAACATACTCGGCCATAGCTTGATAAGCGACCCTCCGCATTGAGTCGGGACTTAACCGCATTGGTCGATTCAATTTGAATAGGCCATCGAAACGTCTCAAAAGGACAAAGCAGAGACAACCATCAAGGCCGCTGTTAAAATTCGAAGGGCCGATTGTTAAGACAGAAAAAGGGAAAGGACCGTCTGGAAAACCGGGCCAAGTATGTACACATTGCCAAAAACGACATATCGCGAATATAACTGTTGGCGTAAACATGGAAGGTGTTTACTGTTGTGGTAGTAATCAACACCACCAAAGGATTGTCCAAAATACGAAGACCGGACCAAACAGTGCAACCACGTGGCGGCTAACGGCCAGGGTAACCGGGCAAGGATGCCTGCTCGAGCATTTGCACTAGCCTTTGGACATGAGGCTCGGAGGCAACAGGCGTGGTGGAAGGTGCGCTTCTAGTATCTAGCCATTACGCTAAAGTACTATTTGACCCTGGATCAACGCATTCATTTGTCGCACCACATTTCGTACACAAGTTGCATGCATGCATGGAACATATGCCTATAGGTTTAGAAGTATCCACTCCTATGGGCGCAAGCCGAATAATGATATTATCTATAATGCATGCGAAGTTAAAATTGATGAGATAAATTTCCTGCCGATTTGATCTTCTTTTATATCTCGAATACGACATTATATTGGGAATGAACTGGTTGTCTGCACACCATGCACAAATGGACTGCCATCGCAAGTCCATTAAACTATGTGAACCCGATAAGCCCGAAGTGGAAATTTCGGGAAGAGCACGAGTTAAGATTGCCCCAATCATTTCAACAATGAAAGCGAGGAAGCGATCACTAGAGGGGCACAAGGGTACTTGGCGTTTGTAATTAACAAACCTAAGGTTGAAACACAAATTAATCAAGTACCTATAGTATCGGAATATATGTATGTATTTCCACAAGAACTCACCACTGTCCCTCCGGATAGGGAAGTTGAGTTCACCATCGAGTATTACCAGAACCGCCCCAATCGCCGAACGCCGTATAGAATGGCTCTGTTGAGTTACAAGAGTTGAAGACACAATTACGAAGCTTATGGATGTAGGATTTATTCGACCAAGTACGTCTCTCCTGGGGGCACCGGGTATTATTTGTCAAAAAGAAAGATGGCACATTAAGATCGTGTATAGACTATCGCGGACTTAACAACATGACCATCAAGAACAAATATCCCCTCCCGAGATAGACGAACTGTTTGATCAACTTCAAGGAGCGACGGTGTACTCAAGTTTGATTTACAACAAGGATATTATCGATTAAAGATCCGGGAAGAGGGCGTTTCCAAAACAACATTTCGGACGGATATGGACACTACGAGTTTGTAGTGATGCCTTTCGATCGACAAACGCACTTACAGCAAGCGTTTATGGATCTAATGCATCGAGTCTTTCAACCTTATTTGGATCAATTCGTAGTGATATTCATTGATGACATACTCGTATACTCTAAGTCTAAAGAGGAGCATGAGCGTCATCTGAAAATTGTTTTAGAGACACTACGAGAGCACAAGCTATATGCCAAATTCAGCAAGTGCGAATTTTGGCTTAGTGAAGTCGCATTCTTGGGACACATAGTATCCGACACCGGGATTGCCGTAGATCCTTCGAAAGTACAGACAGTGGTTGAATGGAAACAACCCGAGTCCGTAACGGAGATCAGAAGTTTCTTAGGACTAGCTGGATATTATCGAAGATTTATCCAAGATTTCTCCAAGATAGCCGGACCACTCACTCGACTAACTCAGAAACAAGTCAAGTTTGAGTGGAATGACAAGTGTGAGGCTAGTTTCCAAGAGCTAAAGAAACGACTTACTACGACTCGATCTTAGCCCTTCCAAAGGGAACAAAAACTTTGTCGTCTACAGTGACGCATCAAAGGAAGGACTAGGAGCGATACTCATGCAAGAAGGAAAGGTCATTGCTTACGCATCACGAAACTCAAGCCGTATGAAGCCAATTACCCAACGCATGACTTGGAATTGGCGGCTATAGTGTTCGCGTTAAAGAAATGGAGGCACTATCTCTACGGAGCAACATTCACGGTTTACACGATCATAAGAGCCTAAAGTATCTATTCTCTCGGAAGGAACTCAATTTGAGGCAACGGAGATGGATGGAGTTAATAGAAGATTATCACTTTGATATTCAATACCATCCCTGGAAAGCTAACGTAGTAGGCGACGCCTTGAGCGAAGGAAGGCGTTTAGTTTAGCTAGACTAATGATTCGAGAGTGAGATCATTAGAAGAATTGAACACTTGGAATCCGATGAGAACCAAATTTTCGAATTTCATGTGCTAATATTTCGATTAAACCCGATCTACTAAACGAGATCAAAGTAACACGAGGGGATTGACGTGCAACTTCAAAAACTAAAAGAGAAGATACTCAAAGGAGAAAGATCGAATTCTCGATGACGGGGAGAAGACGGGATCATCGTTTGGAATAGAATTTGTGTACCGAGTGATGAGCAACTCAGGAACATAATCCTTTCGAGAAGCACACCGTTCGAAATACACTATACATCCTGGAGGAAACAAGATGTATAAGGACTTGAAACAAAGACATTCGGTGGGTAAACATGAAGAACCAGGTAGCGAGTTCGTTGCGAGATGTTTGACTTGTCAACGAGTAAAAGTCTGAACACCAACGACCATCCGGTTTATTACAACCGTTGAGAATTCCCAGTGGAAATGGGAACACATAACGATGGACTTCGTGACGGATCTACCAAGGACCGACGAGGCGATGATGCTTATTTGGGTAGTCGTGAGACCGACTCACGAAATCTGCACATTTCTTACCCATGAAGAAAACCGAAGCGACTTGCGAAACTTGCGCAAATTTACATCCGAGAGATCATCCGATTTGCATGGAGTGCCACGACATAGTGTCGACAGAGACCCGAGGTTTGTCTCCGGTTCTGGAAATGCTTACATGAGGAATTAGGCACCTCGCTAAGTTTCAAAGATAAAGAAAGACATCCGCAAACCGATGGCGATCGAGCGAACAATTCAAACCCTGGAAGACATGTTGCGAGCCTGCACATTGGATTTCCAAGGAAGTTGGGATTCACACTTACCATTGGCCGAGTTCGCCTATAATAACGATTATCGAGGCCACAATTGGGATGGCACCCTACGAAGCCTTGTATGGAAGAAAGTGTAGATCCCCTCTACATTTGGGAGATTGATGACCAATGGACTCCGAGGAGAAACGGAAGTCACCTCGATTCCAAAGGTCGACTTAGTTCGGAGGCCATGGAGAAGGTCAAGTTGATCAAGGAACGGATCCGTGCTCGGAGCCGCCAAAAGAGTTACGCGGATAAGAGGAGAAAGGACTTGGAATTTGAAGCCGGAGATGAAGTATTTCTCGGACTCTTGCCACGAAAAGGATTGATCAATCCAAGGAAAGGAGGCAAATTGAGTCCGAGATATATTGGACCTTACAAAATTTTGCGAGAGGATCGGAAAGTTGGCCTCTGAGACTTGAGTTACCGGCACGAGATATGCGGGAATGCACGATGTATTCCATGTGTCGAGATTGAAAAAGTATCAACCGGATCCGAGCATATCATCACTCGTGATGCTCCTCCTCTAATGGAGAATTTATCTTACACCGGAACCAATCGAATCATTGACCAGCGGAATCGTCGGTTCTTAGAATGAGAAAATTCAATGGTTAAAGTTGTATGGCGACACCACAACCGAGACGAAGACGCAACATGGGAAATGGAAGAAGACATGAGGAATCAATATCCGAGTTGTTATGAAGAGAATTTGGGGACCAAATTCTTTTAAGGAGGGATGTAGGTCCCAAGGGGTGTAAGTGTAAGGTTTAGAAGGGGGTTGAATAAACCTTACAAAATTTTCGATTTAGTCCTTTTAAATCTCTGAGTTGATTCTACACATTGTGTCCTTGATGGACCGATCGAATTAGTCACTCAAGTAGAGTTAATCTCTCAACAGATTCAATGAGCCGTGATGGAGTAACTCACCGTTGGCTATAATTTAACTCAACTGTGGTTTTATTTTCAGCGGAAGACTTAACACCCTTAAGTTTGATTAAGCAAGATTTTAGAGCTTGATTTAGTACTTATAAATTATCAAATGGATAGCAAATTTATCAACGATATAAGCATTTAAAAGTGCGAGAATTTAAATCTTTGAAATGTAAATGACACAATAAAGTTTTTATAGAGGTTCAAGATGGGGTAATTCTTCTACTCCTCTCTTCTCCAACTCCTGGAGGAATCCACTAAGTAATGATCGGTTTACAAAGTGGTAAGTCCGGATACAAGTCTTGATCACAACAAATGACTTGATCCTTAGGGACTCGATCTGAGACGCCTTGATCACACAAATGGCTTCTCGTGCGACTCGGCTTCTTCACAGGGCAGCTGCCTTGCTACTACAGCTCACTTGCTCAAGCTCTTTGGATTTGATCACGAAGCCCTCCAAAAGCTTAGAACATATGGGACCAAAATAACATAAAAATTAAGATTTACAGGACCAAAATTGCTACATAATATACTTAGAGGACAAAATATGCCAATTTGTTTATATAGACGGGACCAAAATTACTACACACAATAATTACATGACTAAATATACTATCTCGTTATATTTAGAGGACCAAACTGCAATTAAGCATATCCCTCTCTATCTCACACATATTCTATCTCTCCATAAATAATTATATATATAAACTGGGGGGCTAAAACTCATATTAGACCGTCTCATGGGTCACATTTTATGAGACGGATCCTCATAACCCGTGATCCAGCCCAAAAGACCAGTGACATTTTCGTAAATATTTAGGTTTATAAGCGGGTGTAATGATACTATAAAGTATTAGTTTTTTCCTCAAAAAGTGTCACTTTTACTCTAAACAATATATATTTTTAAAATATTTTTTGGGGCATGGCATACTATCATCACAAAAACTTATGTGAGACCGTCTCACAGATCTAAATCTGTGAGACGGATCCTCACATGGTCCCCATCCTTCCTATTTTTTCTCTCTTCTCTGTGAAGCCCCCGATTTTTATTCGAACATGTACTTATATCACGTATCGTCTTTGTACTATTTGACAATTCTACCGCGTCGCTTTGACGGGTAAATATTAATGATAAATATATTTCGTCTTTAAATTTCCTTATTTACTTCTTGTGATCATAATCATTTATTAATTTTATTTCGCATTTATGATCACTTGATTGATCATCATTAATGTTATTTGCGTATCTCATTAGTCACCTTAGAATTTTTGGAGACTATTTATTTTAGAGATTTATACCTTATAGAATTAAGAATTCGATTTAGATTAAGTGATCATGAGACTTATAAGTGATCAAAGAAATCACTAATTATTTTGGAGATTGATATTATTCACCTATTATCATCAATTTTGGGACATAAAACAAAATATGGCAAATACCACAAATACCCTTAGGTGGACGGTCATGAGGTAAATTTTGGTGTAGAAATATCTCCCAACTCTTGTACATGTACACCTTGTGTATTCATCTTGTGTAGTTTTACACCATTAATTCAAATCTTATACACAATATCTTATACACCAATTCTTTATTATTAAATCATCCAACATGTTGGAGGCTTCCCAACACCCCATGCCAACATTCCTCTCTATCCTTGCAATTGCATCCTCCCATGCAAGACCTCATCTTGACCAAGGTCCTTGTCCTTCATGCAAGCTACACCTTTCAAGCCATAGAACAAAACAAAATTTTGTCCCCCTCCCCACCCCATGTGGACGGCCAAGAGGCCTAGTTGGGCAAGAAATTTGTCCAAGTTTCATTCATCACTTCATTTCACCAACATTCATCTCCTCAAGCCTTGAATCTTCTTACCTCTCTCTAAAAATCCTCCTACCTCTCTCTACAATTTTCTTCTCTTCTCTTAAACACTTAGTAAAAATACAAGAACTCTTCCTTCCATTTCCTACAAAAATTCGAACATCCCCCTTCAACAAGGTAAGAATGTTGTTCATCTTCTTGTCTTGATGTCATCTAGCTATCTCCTCTCACTTATTAATGTAAGTTTGGATTTTTATTTTTGAGGTTTGCATAGAAGACTTGGAAGATACTAAGAGCCTTACCATCACCTTGAAGGAGACTTCTAGACTTGAAGAAATTTGAAGGATTTTGGACTATAAGGTAAGAAATGGGATTTTGGTACCTTCTTCTTCCCCCTATTAATTTCGAATTTTAACACCAAAATTATCATTTTGAGGTGATTAGGGCCTGACCTTGGAGCTTTGTTTAAGTGGTGATCAAGTTCTTAAGAGACCATCAATTTTTGACTACAACTTTCAACTACACAAGGTAAGTGTGGTACCTTTGGCCTATTCTTTCTCTTTTTCCCTCCTTGGTTCAAATCTTCATTTTTCTAACTCAAAACCCCTTGTATTATTGGACTTAGGGGCTGCCTTAAGTGAGGATTAAAATCCTCAAGGTCTTGTGACACCACTTTACACCAATCAACCGAACAAACAAGGTGGGTGGAAAAATCCTTTCAACTTCTAGGTGTTTTAATTCATAAAAATGCATATAGTATTTTGTTATTGAGCATTTGAGATATATATTATGTAATGCATGCTATTTTCTTGTATCAAGTTGGAAAAATTTCTCAAGTGTTGCTCAAAATGCGATTTACCGAAAATTAGGACATACATGTACACTTTATTGTCATATTTGATAAATTCTTGTATGAGATGGATATGTATGTTTATGACTCTTGAAATATATGTTTTGAATGACCAATAACCTGGACAAGTCGAGCATAATTGATTAAATTTCGATTTTTGGACTTAAAATACAAAAATGGAAAGTTGGTGGACTTAAGTGCAAGAAAATAAAACTTAAGGGACCTCTCTGTAAATTTCGATTTTTGGGACTGTACTCAGGTTCAAAAATGATGTTTTGACATTTTAATAAAGTGTTAAGAGTTTTTAGATAAATAAAATCAACCCTTAAAAGCCCAAGGACTAGATTGTAAAATTTGAGAAGTTTAAGGGCTATTTTGCAAATTTCGAAACTGTACCAGACCCTAAATTTAAAATTTGAAATTTTAACTCTTAAGGGACTGGAAATAACATATTTTAAGTGTATTCCAAAAATCCAAGTGTTTAGAGCTTGGAAAGTAATTTTATAAAACTTGAGGGACCAAATTGTTAAAGATTAAACTTGAGGACCCAAATGAAATTTCCAGGACTTATACAGCCCATGTACCTGGAAATACTAATTTACCTATAACATAATTATATTTTGGACCCAAGGTTCAAATTTCATAACAATTGGACCCCTAAAAGCCTTAAAGGCAATTATTTCAAAATGGGACAAAAATGAGATTTTCAAAAGTTGAGGGACCTATACTTATGAAGTTTTAAAACTGCTTTTGTCCCAATATCCCACTAACCTTAGTGACATTTTCCAACTGGAATCACATTAGAAGCCCTTCCGGTTTGTGAGTTCCGATTATTTTAAACTTAGGGCCCGAAATGACAATTTTAACAATTTTGGGGCCAATGTGAGAATTTTATAAAAACTCGACCTCAAAACTTTAAAAACCTGAATCTCTGAACAATTTAGAGAATTTAGGAACTGACCTCATAATTTTTCAAGGTCGGGACATTTATTTATTTAACTTTTAACCCCAAAAGTATTGGTTTTGACAAAACGGGGCTAATTGTAAATTTTATTTTTATAAGGACCTAACTCAAATTATTTTTAATTTTTCTAAAACAGCCCTGGACCCTCTGACTTCAATTCTTAGGTAAAATATTTTAATTTCTCAAAAACCCCTTGACTTATCGGACCGCCTTGACCGATTAATACCCGATCGCGGGCGACTTCCTCGTCTTACGATTTGAATCTATAACGGGACTTATGTTCCACCTAATCGTTCAAGATATCGAAGATTGCTTATCCTCCCGATAATCATCTTCATCCAAATAACTCCACCAACGCCATAATTACCTTACGCAAATTTTTCAAAACTTTTCATGAACTCGCTTCCCGAATCAATAATACTCATTGCCTGGTTGACTACATGAACTTGTGTTTACTTTCTGCTTGAGTCAACTTGGTGTGTCGAGCTCACGTCGGAATGGATACGTCGGGGGATGGAACCGGCAGCTCGGGCCGCTATTCCACTCTTCCTACCCCATCGCCCTAATCCCGCAACCGAGGGACGGAGTTTGTCCAAGGGAAGCGGGTCGTAGTACTTAAGGTATAATCATGATTATGACAAATCCGAGCCTTGCTAGCTCCACTGTGGATTTTGTCTTTGCCTACGGAGCGATAAGGTGACAGTCTTGGACCATCTTGCTCGGGAGTTACAAGGAAGAACGAAGGAATCGGCTGTCGATCCACACGATTAAGAGTTAATCGGACCCGTTTGGTTGGCGCTACAAACCGTGCGGAACCGCTTACTTCTATTGCATAGGTTGGCGCTACAAATCCGTACGCAACCGCTACTTGCCCTACATTGGATTGGCGTTACAAATCCGTACGCAATCCTCCTGTTGCTTGGACCATAGTGCCTGCTTGACCATGAACTGTTTTCTTAACTGTATAAGTATATTACTTAAATATATTTATCACGACGCTTGTGGACTGTGTGTGAAATCATGCATCATCTCTCACGCGTTTTCATACAACTAAATTTCTCGCATTAACTATTTATATCGCCACACTTACACACGATCACCCCATCCACTGAGATTTCTGTCTCATTCCCTCCTGTTTTCTAACCTTTAGATGAAGATTACGCTGAAGACACCGAACCTACAGATTGAGTCTCTATCAGTGATGTGGAGCGACATTTCCTTTTACTTTTATTTGTTGTTGGACTCCTTCATTTTATTTCTGTTTGGACTGTAAGTTAATTAAGATAATCTTTTGGGTTGTATTCGGATACTGCCAGACCTTAAGATGTAATTTGTACTCGTGGTTATTATAATTCCGCTGCATTAGACTCTATTTCACTTGGAGTTTTGTATCTTTGGTTTCGACCGTTGATTTACTTCTGTTTAAGTGATTGATCGTTGTCGCGTCACGTTTGGGGCGTGACATTCTCTCACTGATCCCCCCTCCTGCTCCTCTCTCTCTCTTTCTCTCTCTCACAGACCTCTTCTTTAATTGTTCCCTTATTTATCTCTCATCTTATTGGTCCACCATTCCTCTCTCTTCACTTGGTCTTTTCTCTCTCTCCTCATGTCCCTTATATAATAAAAAAACTCACAAAATCCAAATTATTCAGAAAATAAATACTATGATACTTTAAAAATATATACTTTTCATGTTATGATTGATACTTTTTTTTAAAAAAGTGATATTTTTTTAATAACGAAGTAATATTTATTTTAATAATAAGTGATACTTTTTTAATATGAAATGATACTTTTTCAATAAAATGTGATACTTTGTTAATACGAAATGATACTTTTTTAATAACATGCGATACCTTTTTTAATAAAAATAAATTTTATTTAAGTAAAAAAGTGATACTTTTTTAATAAGAAGTGATACTTTTTCAAAAAAATTGATACTTTGATTTAATAAAAAATAATTTTTTAAATTAAAAATTGATATTTTTTTAATGAATAGTAATACCTTTTAATAAACAGTGATACTTTTTTTATAAGAAGTGATACTTTTTCCAAAGAAGTGATATTGTTTTTAATAAAAAAATATGATATTTTTTCATAAGAAGTGATACTTTTTCCATAAGAAGTGATACTTTATTTTAATAAAAGTGATACTTTTCGAGTCTAATATGATATTTTTTCATAAAAAGTGATACTTTATTTTCTCCATATTTTTCCTTTGTTTCATGCATGTAGAGAGAAATAATGATGATAGATGTGGAGAGAGAGGGGCCACAAGAAGAGTTGGATGAGGAGAGAGAGAGAGAATGGACCATGAGAGGAGTGAGGTGAGAGAGAGAGAGAAAGATGGGGGACCATGGGAGGAGTGAGATGTGGGGAGGAAGAGAGGGACACATGATTATATATAAAGAGATAAAGGGCATGTGAATTTTAAGTAATGGGGCTCTGTCTCACGGATTTAGATCCGTAAGACGGTCTCACAAGAGACCTCCCCTACTATCATTAGGGCCAGTCAATTTTGTAAATGTTAGATCGTGTTTTACATGTCTTTTAATTTTATTTTGAAACTATGTGATTTAATTAAGTGTTTTGTCTTTCTTGGTTACTTGCATGTGATATGATTTATTAAATAAAGAAAATTTGATTATGAAAGGATTGTGTTGTAACTTTACTCTCAAACAATATTTGGATATGGAAAGATCTTATTCTTTGATATTTAAGATCATACCTTATGAGATATGAATCCTTGTTCCTGTAGATATCTATTTCCATGTTTTGTAGGGGCTTGGAGACTGAAAAATACCTATATAAAAGACTCCCGTAGCTCTCATATTTCAAAATAGAGATTACAATGTTCTAGAGAGAAAATACACGAGAAATTCAGAGAATATGAGTTTGAGATAGAAGAAACAAAGATATAAGTTTTACACAGATCGACGAATTATCTGAAGTGCTATTGCGTCTCCAGTATAACATCTTCGAAGATTGCGAGACTTTGTTTTATTTTTCATCCATATTTTGTTTTGATTGAGATTTGAAAAGTCTATATTTGTAGTATTTTAGACGAGTTGATTTACATATCACAGATCTACCCAGAGATAAGATTTTTAATAGTGTTCCATACTAGTTGAGTCGTTCACATGAGTTCTGTAAACGATTCAATCAACTAGTGAAGTTTTTTTCTCCTTGTTGGCTTGTTTGCAAGTATTATTTAGGGTTATTGATTTTTTAGTACCTGACCTAAGGGCAATTTGCTGGTTTAGTACCTGATATTTCTGAGTTACCAATTTAGCACCTATACTTCACAAATTTTTATAAATTGGTACCTATTCACTTTTAAAGACAAAAATGCCCTCAAGAAACATAAGTATACTCAAAATGAATTTTTGAGTATAGTTATTTAAATTATAAAATTAATTAAAATTATAATTAATTTAATTAATAAAAATAAAAAGAAGTTTCTAAAATTATTAATTAATTTTTAGAAAAAATAAAATTAATTACACTAAATTAGTAAATTAATAAACATAAATTAAAATTCAATTATTCGAAAAGAAAAATTAGTTTAGTCAACTTATTTTAAAATTAAAATGAAAATTAAATAATTTAAAAATTAAAATTAAGATAGTAAAAAAGAAAATTATAAAAAAATTAATATATTTATTTTTATTTAGTTTATTAATCGAATTTTAAAAAAATAATTAATTTAATTATTTTTTTTTACAATGAAGAATTTAATAATTCAATTTAAATGATAACAAATTATTTATTAATTAAATTTATTTTCTAATTTAATAGTTCTAATTAAAACTCAATTTTTTAACAAAAAGTAAAAAAAGTCTTGGGAGCATTTTCGTCCTCAAAAGTGAATAGCTACTAGTTTGTAAAAAAATGTGAAGTATGAGAACTAAATTGGTAACTCGAAAATATTAGGTACCAAACCAGCAAAGTGCCTATAGGTGGGGTACCAAAAAATCAATAACCCTATTATTTATTTGCAGACAATTTTATCTCTGTGTTTTTTTATTAATTCGCTACGAGTTGATATAAGTGTTAATGGCACTTATAGCAATACTTTACTATGTGTATTTAATCTTTGAATATCTGGGATCTTTAAAACTTTCAATTGGCATCTAGAGCCAACACTTGATTACACAAAGCGTTGAACCTGCATTCCAGCAAGAAATGGATGTTCAAGGAGCTGCCGTGTTTCGTCCTCTTATACTTGATGGTACGAACTATTCAATATGGAAAGTGGAGATGTGTGCATTCATCAAATCCATTGATGAGAGGGCTTGATGTGCAATTTTAACTAGATGGACTACTACAAAGATTGTTGATATTGATGGTGACTTCATATCTAAAAGAGAAATCAACTGGTCTAATGAAGAAGTGTAATTGGTAAATCTAAATTCTAAAGCTCTCAATGTTATTTTTGGGGCTATGGACATGAATATGTTCAAAATTATCTCCAATCTGAAGCAAAAGAAGCATGGGATGCACTACAAAAGCATATTGAAGGGTCTGCATGTGTTCACTATACTAAGTTAAGACACATGATGGTAAGGTTCGAAAGTTTGAAGATGGAAGAGGATGAAGGCATCAGTTCATACAATAGTAAATTATGCGAGATTGCTAATGAATCCCAATCTCTGTGAGAACCAATTTCGAATAGAAGATTGGTAAGTAAGATAATGCAATCGCTGCTTGAAAGATTTCACATGAAGATTGTTGCCATCGAAGAATTGTAGAACATTGCCACCTTCGTCTTGATGAACTTCCTAGAATTCTTCGAAATTGGGAACTGAACTTTGCTAACAAGAGAAGGTCAAATAGAAAAAGCATCGCCTTACAGGTATTACCTGATGAAACTGATGAACTAGCTCAATTAGCCAAGGAAATTGAGGAATCTGAACTTGGTGAGGAGTCAATGACTTTCTTTGCAAAAAAAAATCCAACAAAATTATGAAGAATAAAAGCTAGTTTTCATCAAAATCCAAGAAGCCCTTTAAGTTTGATCCTCCTAAATATCCTCAAAAAGGTATGCCTGAAAGGACTCATGATAGATCTGAAAATCAATTTGATATTGAGAAGGTTAAGTGTAGAGCTTGTATTGGTTTTGGGCACTATGCAAATCAGTGTGCAAATACCTTGTGCAAAAGGGGTATAAATCTTAGTGTTAAGTTGAGTGATAATGAATCTAAGGAAGTGAACACATGTTAGAAAGGTGATACTACTACCCTCATGACAATCGTCAAATAAAAAAGGCGCTGCAAATTAATCCATTAGGTGTCTCTCGAGGTGTTGCTCGAGATTTTCCAACACCTGACAGGGACACTCTCTCTAACACTTCAGATATGTTTTGCTTAACATCTACTTGTGTCTTTGGAACAGATAAACAGGTTGCTGAGGACTCCGATGGTGAAGACCGAACATAGAAAAGACCAACAAAGAGTTGTATCAAGATTGGCTCAAACGTGTTCAACAACTTAGAAGTCTCTCAAAGGAAAATGAAAACTCACCAAGGACAATGAGGAACAGAAGTAGAAGTTGCCAAATGGAACCAAAATCGAGTTCCAAACCAGAATCGAAATTATGGTCAATGGTTTTGAGAACCATTGGTAGGAATTCAGTTCTAAAACTAGAATCCGGTCCATGTAAATTGGCTCCGGTTACAATTTTTTGGTCTCAAAAACCATAGAACCGACAGTTAAAACCATCGACTTCAAGGTTAAACCAACGTTTTTTATTTTTTAGGTAAAAATATACTAGAAGAAATATTATATATTTACTATGATTTTTAATATTCGCAACCACATGAATCACATCTTAAGCTAAATATTTTAAGTGAGCCACGTGTATTTTGATTCCTCTATACCTTAAGAGGATACATATGCAACTTAATATTATTATTAAGTCCAAAACTTAATATTATTATTATTAATAAACCCAATTTCTTTTCTATTTTTTTCTTTTTTTTGGGTAACTGAAATTGATAAATTGTTATAAAAAATAAAAACAATAATCAAAAGAGCAAAAAAAGGGATTATGGTTAAACCGGAACCAGATCATAACCATCGGTTCTGGTTTTGGAACCGAAACCGTGAGGCTCTAGTTCCTCATTTTGAAAGAAACATAATTGACAGTTTTAGAACCAGAATCGATAGTTTCGGAATCATGTTTTTCCCTTAAACAAAAGACCTCTTTAGCTCGATTGGAGGTACTGCTAACTAGAAGGGATGAAGAACTAAAAAAGGTAAAATCTGAACTTGCTAAATCACTCGGTACCTTGAAGAAGCTAAATTCCAGTAAAGCTAAACTTTATGAAATTGTCATTTGGAAGTGATAACAAGGCTGATATAGGCTATAAAACACATGTTTTGTCAAAGCTAGTGAAAATTCCGAGGTTTCTACTTCATCAGTTGAAAAATCAACATGTTCTAACCAAAGACCACATAAAATAAAAATGCATTATGTTTGTCATTACTGCTATATGTTTGGTCATATTAGACCATACTATTGTATATTAAAATCTGTTTAAAGTATCAAAGGTCTTCTAGTCAGATGTCGCCACAAATGTCCTCTAACACTTCAAAAAACACCTCACGTTTCTTAAAATCTATTTGGGTCCTTAAATCTGAATTGACATGTAATGTTATATATACATCCTTGAGATCCAACATTGCAGGTTCATGGTATTTTGATAGCGGGTGCTCTCACTATATGACTGGTATCATTGTCTACCTAACGGACTATGAGTCTTTTGATGGAGGTAACACAACCTATGGAGGTGGTGCACGTGGACAGATTGTTGGTAAAGGCATGTAGAATGTGAAAGGTCTTCCTAAGCCTTGAAACATGTTAGTATAAGCCAACTTTGTGATGACAACTTATATATTAAATTTGATAAGAATTCATGTAAAGTTTTTGATGGTTCTAACATTTGTGTTCTTGTAGGTTTGAGATCGATTGATGATTTTTACCAATTGAGTGGTATTCATGCGTATCATAGTGTGAATTTGAATGAAACTAATATATGGCATCAAAAGTTAGAACATGCTAATTTCAAAATGATTGATAAATTGGTAAGGTTTGAAGCTGTAAGAGGCTTGCCTAAGTTGAATACGAAAAATACATCTATATGTGGTTCTTGTAAAAAAGGTAAGCAAACTCGAGCGTCGCACCAAGTGTCACAATACTTTAACACTACATGATGCTTTGAACTTCTCCACATGGATCTTATGGGTCCTATTGCGGTTGAGAGTATTGGAGGCAAGAAATATTCTTTTGTATGTGTTCATGTCTTCTCTTGTTATACTTGGGTGCACTTTTTAAGTGACATATCTGACGTTTTTGAGTCCAGAAATTTGCTCAAAAAGGTATGTCATTTGTACAATATAATTGTTGCTAGGATTAGAACTGACCATGCTAAAGAATTTGAGAATGCATATTTTTCATCTTTCTAAGATATGAAGGTTATTTCTTATGAATTATCCGCACCCAAAACTCCTCAACAAAATGGGGTGGTAGAAAAAAACAATCGAACATTTCAAGAAATGGCACGAGTCATGCTAAGTTCCAAAAATTTGACCAAACAGTTTTGAGCTGAGGCTCTGAATACTGCATTCCATATTATTAATCGAGTTTATTTGAGGATAGGTATTACTATGACACCATATGAGATTCTTTTAGGAAAATCACATAACCTTAAATATTTTCATGTGTTTGGATGTGTGTGTTATGTATTGAATGATAGAGATCAACTTCCTAAGTTTGATTCTAAGAGCGATAAAAGTCCTTTTTAGGTTACTCCGTTAATAGTCATACATATAGAGTGTTTAATCTTCGAACAAGGACTATTATGGAAACTATGAATGTTCTATTCGATGATTTTGCTGACTTTGCAAGAAAGACTTGAGAAGATAATGTCTCTGATCTGGAAATGGCTAAGACATTTGAGGCACTGCCTGAAACTGAAATCGAACCAAGTGCCACAACAGATGTGAAACACCTGCATCAGCACCTGTAAGCATACCTTTGCTAGAAGACTCATAAATAGAATCTGAATCTGAATCTGAAATTGAACAAACCCAAGTACTTGATGATTATGTGACTGAGCGTATCAGAGATATTCTCAATAGATTCCAGAAGAATAACCCAACTACACAAGTAATAGGTGATTTTACTAAAGGTGTTCGTACAAGGAGGAAAGAAAAGGTAAACTACCGTGAGATGTTAAGGTTGGCCTGCATGTCTTCAAACTGCACTCTGGTAAGAACTTGTTATTTCATCTCTAATTTTAAGCCTAAGAATGTGAATGAAGCTTTGAAAGATGGATTCTGGATCAATGCCATGCAAGATAAGTTTGATCAGTTTGCCAAGAATGATGTATGGGATTTAGTTCCTAGGTCTAACAATCTGAATGTGATTGGTACTAAATGGATTTTTAGAAATAAAACCGATGAGTTGGTAAATATTGTGCGCAATAAATCACGTTTAGTTTCTCAATGCTATACACAGGTTGGTGGGGTGGATTTTGATGAAACCTTACTCCAGCAGCTAAGATTTAGTCAATTAGACTATTTCTTGCTATAGCTTGTCATCTTAGCATAACACTTCACCAAATAGACGTTAAAAGTACTTTCCTAAATGATATTTTAAATGAAGAAGCTTATATCGAACAACCAAAGGGCTTTGAAGATTCCTATATGCTGGACCATGTGTTCAAGCTTAAAAAGACTCTTTATGGCCTTAAACAAGGTTCTAGAGCTTGGTATGGGCGATTGACTGAGTATTTACTCCAAATGGGTTTTAAATGTGGTGAATTGAACAAAACTCTTTTTATTTAAAGTACTAACCACATCATCTTGATTGCTCAAATCTACGTGGATGATATTATGTTTGGGTCTTCTAGTCAATATTTTTTGAATGAGCTTTTGAGATGAGTATGGTTGCTGAACTTAATTACTTCTTGGGCTTATAAAGCAAATAATCGAATGATAGAACTTTCATTTTTCAAAGTAACTATGTTCAAAATTTGGTGAAGAAGTTCAACTTAGATAGTGCATCTCATTTAAAAACTCCCATAGGTTCGAGTCAAAACTGAGTCAAGAAGATGTCGTTGAAAGTGCTGATAACGCTTTGTATAGAAGTATGATTAGTAGCCTGTTATATTTAACTGCTAGCCATCCGAATATTATATATAGTGTGTGTTGTTGTGCTCGTTATCAAGTCAATCCTAAGATCACTTATTTGAAAGCCTTGAAAATAATTATTAGATATGTTGGAGGCACTACAATCTAGAGATTTAGTATACTAAAGATACAAACCCTAATTCAGTTGGTTTTAGTGGTTCAGATTGGGATGGAGACATAGATGATTGAAAAAGTGCAACGGGTGGTTGTTTTTATCTTGGAAATAATTTAGTATCATGGTATAGTCGTAACAAAATTATGTTTCTCCTTTGACTGCTAAATTTGAATATGTAGCAGTTGGAAGTTGTAGTTCTCAATTACTCCGGACGAATCAAATGGTTGAGGATTATTTTAATTGTGATACATTAACAATCTATTGTGATAATTCTAGCGCTATATAGTTTCAAAGAATCTTGCACAACACTCACACAAAACACATAGACATAAGACACCACATTATTTGTGATTTGGTTTAGAAAAATATTGTTCGCATATAGTACATTAGGACTGATAATCAGTTGGCGGACATTTCACCAAAGCATTAGATTTTGAGAGATTCTCCACTCTAAGAAAATCTCTCAGTTTGTATGTAATTGGACACATCTATGAAAGTGTTGCGACAATCACAACAACACCTGCTGCAACACATGTATATGCTTGTATATTTTTATTCTTTTTATATATACTGGTTGCATTCATGCATTAGATAGGTTTGTTTGTGAATGACTGAATCAACTTGATGGAGTTCTGGTAATGTACCCTATATTTTACACTAGATAAGCGGGTGTGAGTTGGAGTTTCCAATCTACAAAATTGATATTATATATACCCAGACTATGACTTTAAAAAATAATGTCTTGAACATGTTCGGAGGCCTTTGAGAGAAATAACTACCAACCCACTATGTTCAATTAATCCTTGTAACCAATTTTTACATATATAAAATTATTTTAAGAGGTATGATCTTGTGAGAAAGAGCTACCTTTGGGATTTGTGTGAAAGCTACCCACTGGCTAAATCCTGTATGTATCTTGGAAAAATCATGAAATGCTCGAAAATTCCTATATGCTAGGGAATCCGATCACAACTCATTGAATCTGCCTAAAAGTATCTTTCAAGGTGTTGCAACACTTGGAACAACATCTGCTGAAACAGTCCCCCACTATTTGTGTGTGATTGTCTATTTTCTTTCACATATCTAAGCATAATTAGGACATGCATATTTGGTGTATTTAGATGATTAACTGAATTTTGGAATCCATTGGACGATATGCGATTTTGAATTTTCTTTTCCAAATCACTGGATTTCTTGGTTTCCTAAGTCTTGTGGAGTTATATGCAATGTGATATACTTGGAATGATATAAAAAATATTGCACTACATTATCCATATTTGCGGTTAAGAGTTTCACTATTTTCAAAGACTTAAATTCAAAAACCAATTTTAGGTAGGATTTATATTTTTATTTTTTAGGAACCGATTTTTTCCTCTTAGGGTGAGTTTCTTAGTGTTTTAAGTGAGTTGAGATTTTTTTTTGAATTACTGTGGCTATTTAATGCTCCCTACCTCACACACCATCACCCTAATACTCCCATTTTCTCCCTCGATTTCTCTTTTTTTCTCTCACATATTTTTCTCTCATATACTGAATCTCCTTAATCCTATCACGAAGAGAATCATCACAGGTATTACATGGATTTTAACTCGAGTTCGAGCCCCACTTCATCTTCATCCTCATCGCATCACTCTAAGTCTGTTCATTCCTCTCCAGAAAAATTGAAAGAATCAACTGCCATGGCTGGTGCTTCAATTGATCCACCTCTTCAATTCATTCCTCCACTAGTCATCCCAGGTATCGAGTCAAGTGCTGGATCGGAACACTTGTTACAACACCCAATGTTCCACAAGAAGAAACCCCAATTCCGACACCTAAACAAGCCACATCGATTATAGAATCGACTGCTCTCGTTCTTGTTCCTGAAGTTCCGACTCCATTTGAGGTTGTTTTACCCGAGGAATGAGAAAACGGCATCAATCTTGATGATTTCCTCGATTTGGATGAATAAGAAACCACTACAAACCCTAAAGTGCGAAAATTATCATGAAAGAGGGGTTTCTCTCCTGCAAAGTCGAGTTTTCGTGGTTCACCCAAGGCCAGTCAAAAAGTATAAAGAAGGTTGTGCATCGATCAACAAAGAAAGGGGGAGAACTCACCATATTTCGGGACATGCCAGTTCCAACTGACTCCAATGATGATGTTGGTTCTTAGTTTGTGGTGGCACAATGACAAAGAAATCTTGGTTCTTCCAAGAAAAGTATTGTAGTTGAAAGTTGTGGGTTTGATTTGTCCAAGAAGAATCAAGAAAGTTCTGGTGAGAAATGGCCTACTGAGAAAGGAGCCGAAATTTTGGAATCATTGAAGAAGGGCACTGGTTCAAGTGCTGGTGAGCATGCTGGTAAAAGTATTGGTACCCCAGCTGCAACACTTTCTGATTTGGATGACAATTCTAAATTTGATAATTCGAGTGATGAGAATTTTGATGCAAGAAAAGAAGATGCTAGGGATGATGTCGAGGGATGATGATGAGATTGACCCCGATTCGGTACCTGAAACAGAGTCTAGGCATATGGAATTTGTGCAAGAACAACAGAGTGTTCTTGCAAATGTTGTTGGCCCTGCTGCAACACCTGAAGCTGAAATCAAGATAAGTAAAGCTTTTAATAAGTCATTTTATATCGAGTCTGCATCTAAAAGGTTTCTGAAATTGCATGATAGAAAATATATTGCTGAAAAGAGAGTAGATCAAGTTGTGTTTGAGAAATATAACGTCAATAAACTATTTCAGATGAGAAATTTGACTAGTACTATTCTACTGCTCTTCCTTTTGTGTACACTGTTGTATTAGAATTTTATGCTAATTTGGAACTAACTTCTAAGAAAAGAGGTTCAGTGAAATAAAGGAAAATGTTTGTCCGTAATCAGATTTATGTTTTCTCTCCAAATGTCATAAACATTTTCTTTGGCATCTCTGATTTTGAAGAAAGTGCGATTATTGATGATTATAATGAGGTGGTTAGGACTATTACTGCGATAGGGTTTCTACATGGACATTCTGCCATGCCAAATTACCTTCTTCTAAACCGACCTATCTATACTCACTACTTCATAAGATTTCTGTTTGCAATTGGGTTCCCATAATACATAGTACTTTAGTTGATAAGGAACAAGCTTGTGTGTTGTTTAAAATTAGGACTGGGACTTCTTTGAATTTTGGGCAGTTGGTATTTGATCAAGTCAAGGGATTTGCAAAATCTAAAGTCACTCGTGATCCTCCATTCTCTTGAGCGATTTATATGATTTTGAGTTCTCAATGGTTGAATTTGTGAAATGGTGATACTTTTTCTCCTGAACCTGAAGTGTTTACCATCTCTCACTATTTATTGAAAGGGGATAAGAAAGTCGATTTGCCACTGAAATTTCCAGGTGAAGAAAATGAGACTGAAGAAGTTCCTCATGCTACTATTGATCCTAATGCTCCTGCAAGTGTTCATTGTTTTCATGATAGTGTTCCTCAGCGTATTCTTAAAAGTGCTAGTAACACCCTTGACATCTCTCCTTCCTGCATTTGATACTTCTAGTGTTATTTCTGTTGCTATGAATTTTATGCAGGGACAACTTGTGTCTGCTGACCAACAGATTGCCTTGGCGAAGCACACATCTAGTATTATGAAGGCTAAAATGCTCACATCCAAAACATTCTCTCACCTATTTCTGGAAAAAAAAGGGGAGAAAAAGTTGATACTGGAGTTGCTGCTGATGTTTCTGGTCCTAGAACAAGTGGAAGGGAGTTAATTCGAGTGGAACTAAGGCTGGAGCTGATGATGACATAGACATAGTTTTTGACTTTGAAGAAATGGAGACAGAACTATATCCTTTGAGAAATGATTATTTTGATGTATTTTGTTCTATGTGTTTATTTTTGGATTTGATGTTTTGATAATATCTTACTTTGAAACTTATGTGCTTTTTGCTCATTCTGCTTTGACACTAGGCTGCTTTGATATTTTGTTATTTGCTCTAACACGTTATGCTCCAATATTCCTTGTCATTATACTCCGACTACTGTATGGCTTTCTGGTTTTGAATTTTTATGCGAGTAATAATAAGTTTCTACAAATCTTAAGTGTTTATGGAAGTGTTATGACATTTGTAACATCACTCTTGAGCAGGGCAAAACTTGATTCAGGGGAGAGATACATTTTTTTTGGAACTCTGTATTTTATAACTGAGGGAGAGTTACTTGTTTTCTAAATCCTATTAAAGATTTTTATATGTTTTGTCTAGAAATGCAAAAAAGGAGAGACTGATAGATCATATTTTACACGTCTTTATTTTTTTTGAAAATTATTTGATTCAATTAAGTGTTTTGCCTTTCTTGTTTACTTGCATGGGATATGATTTATTAAACAAGGAAAGTTTGATTATGAAAAGATTGTGTTGTAATTTGCCTCTCAAACAATGTTTGGATATAGAAAGGCCTTATTCTTTAATATTTAAGATCATATTGATAGGAAGGATTCTAGAGTCCTACCTTACATGGGATATGAATCCTTGTTCTTGTAGATATTTTTTTCTATGTTTTGTAAGGACTTGGATACTTGGAAAATGTCTATATAAGGATGTCCGTGGCTCTCATATTTCAAGACAGTGATTACATTATTTCGGAGAAAATACAACGAGACTCGAGAATTCGAGTTTGAGAGAGAAAAATATAGATCGAATTTTTACATAGATCGAAGTGTTATCTGAAGTATTGTTGCGTCTCCAGTATAACACCTTTGAAGATTGCGAATCTTTGTTTTGTTTTTCGTCCATCTTTTGTTTTGACTGAGATCTGAAAAGTTTATATTCGTAGTATTTTGGACCAGTTGATTTACATATCATAGATCTGCTCAGAGATAGGAGTTTTAATAGTGTTTCTTTCTAGTTGAGTCATTCATGTGAGTTCGATAAATGATTCAATCAACTAGTGAAATTTTTTCACCGTGTTGGCTCATTTGCAAGTAATATTTACTTGCAGACAAATTTTATCTCTGTGTTTTCTTATTGATCCACTGCGAGTTGGTGTAAGTGTTAGTGGCACTTATAGAAATACTTTACTCTGTGCGTTTAATCCTTGAATATTTAGGACCTTTAAAACTTTCAGTAATATTAAGCAGTGATATAGTATCACTTTAGACTCAAAAAGCATCGCATTTTACTATTAAAAGTATACATTTTCAGTACATCAAAGTCATACAAAATCTTATTTAAGTATCTATTTTTATTATAAAAATTATCAAGTTTACTATAAAAAGTATATGTTTCCAAAGTAACAAAACTGATATTAATAGTTTATGAAAAATATTAGTTTTTCCCCTGAAAAGTATTAGTAGTTCCACTAAAAAGTATTATTTTTTCGTCTGAAAAGCATTACTAGACCCTGAAAATATTTAGTTTTTTTCCCAAATTCGAAAACCTAATTCCTGAAGTCTTTTGCATCTTTTCATGTTTCCAACCCATCTCTCTATGCAATTTCTCATTATCTTCCATACACACATACATATAAATCTATAACTTAGAAAAACCAAGAAATTTATCTTGTGTTTTTTTTTCTGTTGATTAATTTTGTTTCACCAATGAGTCGGTCTCCATGTTGCAAAAAGATTGGGTTGAAGAAAGGGCCATGAATACCTGAAGAAGATTGGATTGAAAAGCCAAGAATCAATAACAAAAAAATCCCAGACGCCCGAGCATTCCCACTTCTGTTGCCGCTTATCGGAGTCCTCATTAATACCATAGTGGTGGCGAGAAAAGAAAGAGGGAGATAAAGGAAAGAAAGGGAATAAATGAAATGGGGAAGGAGGGAGAAAGAGAGAGAAAGAGAGGGAAAGCAGAAACAAATTGTCTTTTTTGGCAGAGAGCATATCGTCTTTTTTGAGAGTAGAGTTTTGGTGGAAAGCATATTGCCTTTTTGGTGAGCAGAGTAGGTCGTGTTTTTTTGGGTAGAACATATTATGGCTTTCGGGAGAGAGGGTTTGAGTTGGATATGGATCTGAGCTTGGTTGTTGAAGTCCGTCTCACCCAAGAAACTGTCTCACAAGACTCACTCAAATTTGTGAAACATCATATATTTTCAAATTGAACTTATATTATTAAAATGATGAATACTTTACACTTTTAATCAAATATTTTGTTAATGGAAATGTCTTAATAATTCTATCCAGCTTTTCTAAAATTATTAATGAATGAATGTAATTTATAAATTAGTGAAAACTTACTTATACACATAGAGGGCTGAAAAACGAACCAAGCTACTCGATACTCGATTCGAGATCGATTGTTAAAAGCTCGTTTGAGCTCGGTTTGTTAAGATAACGAACCAAGCTTGAACACATTTTCTCGTTCGATAAGATGTAAAGCTCGGCTCGAGCTCGACTCAATTAGTAAAAAAGAATAAAATATGTGTAAATATATCAAGCTATTCGAGCTCAATTCGTGTTCGACTCGACCAATTCTCGTTCGAGCTCAACTCGATTAATAATCAAACCAAGCTCAAACAAAATTTTTGAAGCTCGATTAAAATTCAAAGAAGCTTGAATAATACTATATTCGCTCGACTCAACTCGTTTACACCCTTGTATACACAACATTCATAGTTATGTTGCTATGTTTATTCTCATCACAAATCGAAATTTTTAAATCTTTACGATTAGTTGCTCTAGATACAACAATGTACAATTGACCATCGCCGAATATTAATTTTTGCAAAAGAAGTCTAACATGAGAGATATTGTCCTTGATTTTTATTAATCATCATCGCATATGAAATAATAAAAAAAATATTTTTATTGGAACTTGAAAGGCAAAATAGGATCGGATGGAGTCACTATCATTTGACTAAATTAATGCATGTTCATCAGTATTGCTTCTTGAAAGAATCGTTACCTCCAAAACATGATCACTAAACTTTGTAATAACCCACCTAGCTAGTGTTATTGCACAAATCAAGTGAATGCACTATGTTCCTCAACAACATCAATGTAATTCCAACTTTTAACTCTAACTCATGACTCGATACTTCATAATACCTAATTGTGTTCAATTATTATGATATGTGCACATCCTACTATAGGTTAACACTTGAATCTGATTTGCACGTGCTTTTAGAACTTATATATATCTTTTATTTGTTGTCGTTCAATAAAGTCATATGTTCATTTTTGGAATCAATCACATCAAGTGTTGGTGCAATAATAGATCGACCTTACAAATAAGTTGAGCAATTTATAAAACATTATTAATAACATTGATTAAAAACACGTTTTATTACAATTAATTTGATTAGTTGTACCGATATAATTAGATACCGTCAATTGATTAATTATATAGAATTGGTTGTATAGCAATTTTGAGATGATATAATTAATTGGGAATATAATCATTAATTAGCATATATAGAGTTACAAATGGATTGCCGTACAAATCAATTAGCACACATAAAATGATATGATTCATTAAAATATGTTTCAAATTGTTAAATAAATTGATTGCTATAAAAACCAACTATATATTACCATCAAATTTTTTCAATCATAAAAATTAGGGTGTCTATGAATAGATACCGTCAATTGTATTTATTTTAAATTCTATAATGAGTCCTATAGACGTTGTCAAATTTGATTAAAAATATAATTAGATAAAATCTATAAAAAAATTAATATATGATATAACTAAATTATTTAGACTATTAACTTCATTAAATTAGGGGCCTTAGGCATACATTCACTAATTTTGGAGCCCTAGACAACTGTCTCAATGGCCTAAAGACTACCACAGCTCTGACATACCATCACATAATTAGTATTTGAATTGAATATTCAAAATGGACAACCCACTAGCATTTTCAAGAGTTATAAATATATTTTAAAAATGATATTACAAGACATACCAAGAAAGTATAATTTTATTTTTATCACGCATTTTCTGTTGGAAATTTGGTTTTGATAAAGCGGGCGTCGACCCGACTTTGACCAAATTTTTGGTGGCTAAGAATTTAATTCTGGAGGAATTAAATTGTGAATTGTTAATCTACCTTTCGAGTAGATGTTCGTAGTATTTTGTATTTCTCAAAACCAAATTTTGGGTAATGAGTGAGAAATTAATACACGAAGTTGGCCACGCGAATGGGCATAGTTTATCATAGTATTAATACTAGAAGGTGTTATTGGTTGGATATACTATAACACAAGTATATGATCACAATGGGCCATGGACCGAACCGACCCTTTGGGCTTGGGTCCAGGTTCAGTTAGTTTTGTCACTCGAAAATGGGTTTGGCCCAAATTCAAGTGAGTGGTGGGCCTAATGTATCTGGACATTGGAGGTGTCCAGGTTCATGTAAGTCTCTTGGAGTTTGTAACTCCCAAGATAGTGGTCATAATGTGATTTGTAACTCTTGGAAGTTACATTTGGTTAATTGCCCATTTTCTATCATTTAATCTCCTCCAAGTGTTGGGAATTGCAGCCTTTATATGCTTAGCTTGCATTCAGATCGGATTAAGGAGAACATGTAAAATAGGGAGAAAGAGAGAGAGAGTTAGAAAATATTCTGCAGAAAGTTATTCTGTCCAGAGGATGTTATCCCGAATGTCGTCACATCTGTCGTCACATCTCTCGCTGCATCTTCCTTTTCTGCATTTTCTGAGTCAAGCAAGCTAGTTCTCGCTCCCCCTAGTTCGAAAGGTGCCTTTGTGTCAGGGGTGCTCACACACAAAAGGAGGTAAAGCCGTTTTATCTTTGAGGACATTACGTCAAACCGTGAGCACTAGCCGGGACGTATTTGTCTTGCGGATAAAGTTCTACTCGACTCGGCTTTTGTTTTTCAAGTTTTGTCAGATTCATGCTCATAAAGTTGGAGTACATTCAAGACGTGTAATAGTTAGATTTTGCTTCAAGTTGTACTTTTTGTTTCTATTTTTTGTAAGGCCATTGTTGAAGGCATTTCCCGTTGTAACAATTGTTGTATTATTTCCAACAATCGCAAGACAAATAATGTACCTACACGATGGCAAGGAGAAACAGAGCCTTAGCTTGGAGATGAATCTCACAGAAGACCTTCCAGTGGTTGCTGGAATTGTAGTTGTTGCTAAAAATGCGTTGCGTCTGAAGCATGGGGCTAGGATGGTGATATCCTATACCGTAACTTTGTGTTTAAAAGACTTAGTTGTACACTTTACTGTATGTATTGTGTGGTTGATATGAACTGAGGATGTTTTCCAAAATGTTCATATGTTGAAAAGAAATACGAAATGAGGATGTGATTTCCAAGAGGTTCGTTATTTCTGATTTTTGGATTGAGAAATGGATGGTTCCAAGAATCCAAAAATGTGTTGAAACTAGTCTAAAAGTTTCAACTGATCCCGCATGATATTCGTGCTGAAGGGATGTCGTTTAAATGAAAAATTCCAAATGGTTTACATCGTTAAGATGTTGTTACCAGGTTGGAAATTTTTCATGAATTCCTAAATGCATACCTGGAAAGAATTTGGATTAGTGGTCTGATTGTTCGATTGGAAATCGAAGAAAGCAATCGAGGGCCTGAAGCTAAATCCATGAAAGTCTTGCTAGAGACTTGAGAAAAGTGTGTTGGAATAATTTTTAAGAATTCTAACGGATCCAACAATTGTGGGGGTATGACCAAACTTTCTGTCACAATCTTGGCTTTCGAGCTACAGTTGCAGATTTAGATGTGACAGAAAATGTAGTCTGAGATGTGGTAACATCTAAGGCAGACGTTGAACCACAATTGCAGAAGGTGTTGCCAAAAATGCTGTTACATCAGAGGCAAACACAGTACCAAGTATGGTTTGAGGTGATGCCAAGGGTGGTGTAACACCGAAGGCAGTTTCAGAACCAAGTGCGGTCTGAAATGTTGCCGAAGATGTGACCACATCTAAGGTCACACTCTCGGTAAAATAGTTTGAACAGAATTGTCGGAACAAGGTTATGAAATTTGTTTAAACGAGGTTCTAACAATATTGTTGGAACGAGGTTCTAATAGTAATAGAACAACGGAAAGCATTCTAATGCTAATGAAAAGACCATGAGCTGTGTAAGTTTTGGCGTAATCCGGTGTTGTATAAAAATACACAGAATATGTGGGGGAAGGCTGTGTTAATGGCGAACCACATATTGAATAAAATCCCACTTAAAGGGAAAGATAAGACTCCTTACGAATTGTGGAAAAATCGTAAGACTTCTTATAAATACCTTAAAGTGTGGGGGTATTTGGCTAAGATTGCAATACCTGAACCAAAGCAAGTGAAAATCAGCCCTAAAACGGTCGATTGTGTTTTTATTGGTTATGCACTTAACAGTAGTGCATATCGTTTTATGGTACATAAGTCAGAAAATCCAGAAATGACAGTTGGTACCATAATTGAATCAACGAATGCTATATTCTTTGAGAATATTTATCCTTGTAAAGAAAGGATAAATGGAAGTCTAAAGAAAAGACTGTATTCAGATGTTGCTGGAGATGTGACTTCTGGTGTTATCACATCTGGAACAGCTGCAGATGTTACTGCAGATGTTGCTGAAGGTGCTGCTTCGGATGTTATAACATCTGGAACGACATCTGGCACGACATCTGCTGTCACATTTGACAGAACAGTTAGTTCAACACCGAGTGGTGAAGAACTAAGACGGAGTAAGAGGCCAAAGGTGGTTAAGTCCTTTGGACCTGACTTTCTAACATTGATGTTAGATGGTGAGCCGAACTCGATTAAAGAGGCTCTGAGTAGTCCAGATGCTCTGCTCTAGCAAGAAGTAATCAATAGTGAAATCAAGTCCATTCTGCAAAACCATATGTGGGAGTTGGTTGATCTCCCTGCTGGTCATAAGCCTTTAGGATGTAAGTGGATCCTAAAGAAGAAGTATAAAGCAGATGGAACTATTGATAAGTATAAAGAACGGCTTGTTGCCAAAGGCTTTAAACAAAAAGAAGAGTATGACTTCTTTGACACTTATTCTCCCAGTGCGAGGATTGCATCTATTCGGTGCTTCTTGCGATTGTTGCTTTGCACAATCTAGAGATTCATCGATGAATGTCAAAACGGGCGTTTACGAATGGAGAGATAGATCTTTGAAATCTATATAGAACAACCTTGAAGGGTTTGTTGCACCCGTCAAGAAAAGAAGGTGTGCAAGTTGATAAGATCCTTGTATGGATGAAACAAGCTCCAAAACAATGGCATCTTAAGTTTGATAACACGATGTTGTCAAAGGGGTATAAAATCAACGAATGTGATAAATGCGTATATGTCAAAGGGACATCGAAGCATTTGTCATAGTTTGTCTATCGTAGACGATTTGTTAATCATGGGCGAGTCATGATGTTATCATGGACACGAAAAGAATGTTAAAGAGAAACTTTGACATGAAGGATATGGGAACTGCTGATGTGATCCTGGGGATAAAAATCAGCAGAACTCGTGATGGAATTATCTTGTCACAATCCCACTATGTGAATGTGGGGGAAGTGCTCAAGAAATTCAATGCTTTTGACAATTAACCGTCAAAGACGCCCATTGATTTAAGTGTAAATCTGGTTGCTAATGAAGCAGAACCAGTGGCTCAGATGGAATACTCACGTATTATAGGCAGTCTAATGTACATTACAAATTGTACACGTCCAGACTTGGCTCCTGTAAATATGTTGAGTAGGTTCACGAGCAATCCAAGCCACGAGCATTGGAAAGCGTTAACCAAGGTGTTAAAGTACTTGAAGTATACCTTGGAGTATGGGCTATACTACTCGAGATATCCGGTTGTACTTGAAGGGTATAGCGATGCTAGTTGGATTTCGGATTCGAAAGATTCTTATTCCACTAGTGGATACATATTCACCATTGGAGGTGGTGCGGTATCGTGGAAGTCCACGAAACAAACGTGTATAGCTCAGTCCACCATGGAATCAGAGTTTATAGATTTGGATAAAGCTGGTGAAGAAGCAGAGTGGCTTCAAAACTTTTTGGAGGATATTCCATGTTGGAGGAAGCCTGTGCCTTCGGTGACGATTCACTGTGATAGCCAAGCGGTTATAGGAAGGGCACATAGCAATATGTATAATGGTAAGTCTAGACATATTGGTCGGAGACATAATACCGTTAGACAATTGATCTCAAGTGGTGTGATGTCAATTGACTACGTAAAGTCAAAAGACAATTTGGCAGATCCTTTGACGAAAGGATTGAATCGAGATCAATTGTGTAAATTGCTAGAGGGAATGGGCTTAAAGTCCACAAAGTAAAAATAACCATCATAGTGGTAACCCGACCATGATGATTGGAGATCCCAAGAACTTGGTTCAATGGGAAAACTAAGCTATGAAGGTTAAGTTGTAACACTTGGAAACAATGTTTCAACCCATCCCTAGAGAGCAATGCCAAGTGTTGAACACCTGCAAGTTGTGGTGAGGCTAAGTCATTTGACTTTTAATGATTCCTACACCTCGTTGAGGTAGAGTATGGCAGGATACTCGGATAGGAGATCACCTATATAAGTGAAAAGTGGGGCCGCTTCAAAGTAACACTTATGAAATCCAAAGTGGTGTCCATGGCCAGAAACGGACACAAACGTGAGAACAGGAGGGGTTGAGACCTTACTGTGTTAATGCTATTGTCTCGGTATACACCGTGGAGGAATAGTTCAAGGCATTAAGTCCACTAGGCCGCCAGTGTACCCGATAGTATTGACTATGGAAGGTTCAAAGCCACAAGCTACCTATCCTGATGCACTATTGTCTCTTGAGGACTGGTTTGCGTGTCTGCATTCATGCATGCATTAATTTCCACTCATGTGGGGGATTGTTGGAAATTTGGTTTTGATAAAGCGGGCGTCGACCCGACTTTGACCAAATTTTTGGTGGCTAAGAATTTAATTCTGGAGGAATTAAATTGTGAATTGTTAATCTACCTTTCGAGTAGATGTTCGTAGTATTTTGTATTTCTCAAAACCAAATTTTGGGTAATGAGTGGGAAATTAATACACGAAGTTGGCCACGCGAATGGGCATAGTTTATCCTAGTATTAATACTAGAAGGTGTTATTGGTTGGATATACTATAACACAAGTATATGATCACAATGGGCCATGGACCAAACCAACCCTTTGGGCTCGGGTCCAGGTTCAGTTAGTTTTGTCACTCGAAAATGGGCTTGGCTCAAATTCAAGTGAGTGGTGGGCCTAATGTATCTGGACATTGGAGGTGTCCAGGTTCATGTAAGTCTCTTGGAGTTTGTAACTCCCAAGATAGTGGTCATAATGTGATTTGTAACTCTTGGAAGTTACATTTGGTTAATTGCCCATTTTCTATCATTTAATCTCCTCCAAGTGTTGGGAATTTCAGCCTTTATATGCTTAGCTTGCATTCATATTCGGATTAAGGAGAACATGTAAAATAGGGAGAAAGAGAGAGAGAGTTAGAAAATATTCTGCAGAAAGTTATTCTGTCCAGAGGATGTTATCCCGAATGTCGTCACATCTGTCGTCACATCTCTCGCTGCATCTTCCTTTTCTGCATTTTCTGAGTCAAGCAAGCCAGTTCTCGCTCCTCCTAGTTCGAAAGGTGCCTTTGTGTCAGGGGTGCTACTGCACACAAAGGAGGTAAAGCCGGTTTTATCTTTGGGGACATTACGTCAAACCGTGAGCACTAGCCGGGACGTATTTGTCTTGCGGATAGAGTTCTACTCGACTCGACTTTTGTTTTTCAAGTTTTGTCAGATTCATGCTCATAAAGTTGGAGTACATTCAAGACGTATAATAGTTAGATTTTGCTTCAAGTTGTAATTTTTGTTTCTATTTTTTGTAAGGCCATTGTTGAAGGCATTTCCCGTTGTAACAATTGTTGTATTATTTCCAACAATTTCACATATAAAATTTCCTTAATACTACTCAATCAAATATTTTTCATTTATAAACTTATATAATATATTACATTTATCATTCATACGAAATTAATTTCACTTCTTACACAAAAAACAAATACAAAACTATATTTTAACATAAATAATGAAAACTGGATTTAGATACTCATAATGAAAATTGGACGATACAAGTCCTATATATGCTAGTGTTGTGTTTGTTCCAATACTTTGGAATAATGAGTGATTTTAAATTCTAAATCAATGCCTTTGTAAGGCAACTATAACAAAAACAAATTTCCATATTCAAACACTTCGACTTAATAAAGTACTATAGTATTACCAGTTTTCTTTTTAAAAATCAGGGATTTTTAAATGAGAATTTTCTGTTTTACAAGATTCAACAATTATCATATTGTATTTCGAAAGGGATAATTAAAAATTTAGTCCGATAAGTTGGCCTACTTTGAGGATTGGTCCTGCATGTCAAAATTTAGTCTTAGTCCAAAATATTTTCAGTTTGTGCACATTTGGTCCGATTTTGACTGGACAAATTTAATTTGGCTGATAATTGCTGACGTGGCGTCTGAATAGGCGATAATTGATGATATGGACAAATAATAGGCAATAGCCTGGAATGAAAATATAATAATATATAATAATTAAATATACTAGATAAATCTATCCTTATGTTAGGTAATTTATTTGTTAGATTTTGATGATACCATGTAAAACTTATACTAGGAAGTTGGCACCCCTTTTTCCTTGTAATTCTGTATTGTAATAGATAGGACTGAAAGAGCTGAGTGAAGTCAGCTAAGTCAAGAATCCAGACTAGAGTGAAGACTCTATTGTGTGTCAGCTGAGTATGGCTATGAAGGAAGTCAAGGACTCGACTGAAGGAGAGCCAGCTGAGGAACAGCTATGTGAAGTTTGAGGAAGTATCAGTCAAGTAAACAAAAGGAGCTAAGTCTAACAATTGAAGTAATAGTTGAGTCAATCTTATGATTGGAAGCGAGACTCAAGTCACAAGGATAAAGGCATCGATCAAGTCAAGACAATCGATATTGATCCGTTGGAAGAAAGTCAAGAATATTACTCGTCTGATAATATGTCCAAGCGCCAGTCTTAAAGTGTTTGGCCCGAAACATGCAAAAGAAATAAGCCAATGGGAAACACTCAAGCTTGTGTCGACCCCAAAAGCTGCGAAGCCATTTAATACGAGGAAAGGTCAACATCACAAAGTCTTTGAGACCAAGAAAAGACAATCCAACGAACAAGAAATGTCATTTAAAAATAGGCTATCTCTTCAACGGGCAAATTTTCAAATGAACACTATAAAAAGTGAGGAAGCATTTGAGAAAATGTTACCTTGATTACCTGAACATAGCACGATCAAAGAAAGCAATATTCAAGCAAGCATAACCTGTAAAATTCTCAAAGCTTATCATAGAATTTCTCAAGCCTAAAACTCAAAGTTAACTTCAACCAGTTGAAGAGAAAATATTTGAAGAACAAAAAGGGGTATACTCTCCAAGTTGAAGGAGTTTTAGAAAGGTTCAAGGTCAAACCAGGAGATTCAAGTTTGTTGGAGGGTTGTGTGAACAAATCCAAGGACTTGAAAGTGAGCTGAAGTAGCAAGACAACCTGTCTTGTGAATAAGCTGAGTTGTAGGAGAAGCCAACTGTGTGATCAAAGTTGTCTCTAACTGAGAACTACTTTGTAACTTGATCTCTTACTTAGTGGATTCCTCCAGGAGTTGGAGAAGAGCGGATTAGAGGAATTACCCCATCCTCGAACAACTATAAAAATTACTTGTGTCATTTTACTTTCAGCACTTACTTTCTTGCATATATTTTTATATCTGCTATTAGTTAATTTGCTAATCCAACTGATAAATAAAATTGCTAAAACAATTGTTAAAAATGAGCTTTAATAATCAAAAGGTGTTAAGTGTTAGCTTTAATCAATCAAAACTCTAAGGTGTTAAGTGTTAATATAGCCAATCTAGCAACTAATTTGATTCAACTAAATTCTTAAAAAAGACTAAAAGTTAAAATTTGGTAAGGTTTATTCAATCCCCACCCCCTTCTAAACCTTACACCACACCCCTTGGGACCTACAAGTTGTATCAGAACAGTTGGTTCATTGAGCCTTCCGTGCTGGTTACTGAACTAGATCTCAATCTTTTTCAAAGTTTTTAACACTTGTGTTTTTTCAAAGTCTTTCATCTTTAAAGCAAAGTTATTATCATGGAAGCAAATCTAACTCGTATTCCAATGTTCACTGTGGAAGAGTTTGATGACTGGAAGATTCGTATGCAGGCTCATATATCCACCTTACACGATGAAATGTGGCTTGTGATAGAGGATGGGCCATTGGAAATACTCAAAGTCAATACTGCTGCAAGAAGAGCAGCTGCAGCAGAATGAGAAGAAGCTGATGAGGCTAGACCAGTCATGGTTGAAAACCACACACTGAATGGACTAATGAAGATAGAAAGAGATATAACCTGGACAATGTGGCCAAGGATATACTCTATAAGACGTTGGACAAGTCGATGTTCAAAAAAGTCAAGTCGTGCAATCAGCCAAAGAAATCTGGGATAAGCTAACCCTGATTTGTGAAGGATCAGAATAGATTAAGGAAAATAAATTAATTGTTGCTGTTCAAAAATTTGAAAATTTTAAAATGCTTGCAGGTGAGAGTTTGGATCAACTGGATGCCAGATTCACAGAGATAACAAATGAGCTTTCCGTTCTTGGGAAAGAATACACTCAGAAGGAGATGTATATGAAGATATTAAGAGCCCTCCCAACTGAATGGGAAATGGAGGTCATGGCCCTGAGACATTCAATGGACCTCTCAAGAACATCCAATCATGAGCTATTCTCAGACCCAAAGCTTATGAGTTTGAGCTGAGAAGGAAAGAGCAAGAAAACAATTTGTACCCAAGATAAATTTGCATTATTGGCCAGTGATGGGAAGAAAGTTGAGCCAAAGGAGACCAGTGACCAGGAGGAAATTGCCCTCATGGTAAAGAGATTCGACAAGTTCTTTAATAAGAACTACAAAAGAAACAAGGGTGAAACCTCTAGAAGACATTCAACACCTTCCAAAGCAAGGGAGGACAGGCCACCCAAGAGAGGTGAACATCAGAGAGCTGAACTTCAGATAGCTGACTGTTGGGAAATTTACTGTTTAGATTTTGATGAATGCCGTGTAAAACTTAGAACTAGAAAGTTGGCACCACATTTTTTCTTGTAATTTCCATTGTAATAGATAGGGTTGTATAAACTGAGTGAAGTCAGCTATGGCTGGATATACAAGAAGTCAGCTGAAGACTGAAATGAAGACTCCGCTGTGAAACAACTGAGTATGGCAATGAGGAGAAGTCAAGAACTCGATTGAAGGAGTATCAGCTGGGATACAGCTGTGTGAAGTGTCACTCAAGTCAACTCAAGAAGCCAAGTCTCAAGTTGAAGTGACAGATGAGTCATCCATTTATTGGAAGCTAACTTGAAGTCACCAGGGGAAGTTAGAGAACTGCAGTCAAGTCAAGACAACTGAAAAGAATCCGTTGCACAGAAGTCAAGAATATTACCTAAACAAGTAATACTTCCATGCTGCCATGTCTTAAAGTGCTCAGTCCCAGAAGCGTGCAAAAGCAATAAACCAATGGGAAACACTGCACCTCGTGTCAGACTCTGAAAAGCTGAACATTCATTTAATACGAGGAAATGTCAACATCAAGGACTGCAACAAGACAAGCCAACGAACACAAGTGACTTTTGAATGTTCACTATAAAAGACTGAGGAATAACTTTGAGAAAAGGTTACCTTGAATACCTGAACCACGAACTATCAAGTAATTATTCGAACTGTATCCTGTAATATATTCTCAAGTTATTCAAGCAAAATCCTCAAGCCTAACTCTCGAAGGAAATCAATCCAACACCAAGTTGTGAAGGAAAGACAACTTCAAACTATTGAAGAGGAAAATTTTGAAGAATCAAAAGGGGTCCACATTCCAAGGAGGATTGTAGAAAGGTTCAAGGTCGAACCAGTCTCAAGTCATTGGAGGGTTTCGTGATCAAATCCAAGAAGCTTGAGTAAGTGAGTGAAGTAAGTAGCAAAGCAGCCGCCCCAGTGAAGAAGGCCGAGTCGGACGAGAAGCCAACCGTGACCAAGGCATCTCGGTGATCGAGTCCCAAAGGATCAAGTCACCGTGTAATCAAGACTTGTATACGGGTGATAACCACTTTGTACTCGATCAATACTTAGTGGATTCCTCCAGGAGTTGGAGAAGAGAGGAGTAGAAGAATTACCCCATCTTGAACCTCTATAAAAATTATTGTGTCATTTATATTTCAAAGATTTTTATTTACGCATATTTATTTTATATCTGCGATAATTTGCTATCAACGATAATTTACAAAGTGCTAAAACTAAGTGTTAAAACAAACTTAAACCAAATTCAAGGGTGTTAAGTCTTCCGCTGAAAATCTCATCACAGCCAAGTTAAGGTTTAGACTAAACAGTTGAGTTATTCTATCAACAGCTCAATCGAGTTTGTTGAGTGGCTAACTCTGCTGGCTAACTAACTTAGCTGTCCCTCAAGGACATAGCTGTGAAATTAACTCTGTTATTTTAAAAGGACTAAAATCGAAAAGTTGGTAAGGTTTATTCAACCCCCTCTTCTAAACCTTACTCATACCCCTTGGGACCTACAAGTGGTATCAGAGCAGTTGGTTCATTGAGCCTTCCACACTGGTTACTGAACTTGATCTCCAATCTTTCAAAGAAGTTTTTAACACTTGCTCTTTCAAAAGTTATTTTTGTTCAGCAAAGTTATTATCATGGAAGCAAATTTGACACGCATTCCTATGTTCACTATTGAGGAATTTGATGACTGAAAAATTCGTATGCAGGCTCATCTATCAGCTTTACATGATGAAATGTGGATAGTGATAGAAGATGGGCCACCAAAATCTTGAAAGTGAACACGATTATCTGAGAGAAGCGACCCACAAATGAAGGAGAGGAAGTCATTCTTTGAAAGACCAGCCCTACGGTTGAGAAACCAAGGACTGAATGGACAAATGAGGACAAAAGAAGATACAACTTGGACAATGTGGCCAAGGACATACTTTACAAAACCTTGGACAAAGCAATGTTCAACAAAGTCAAATCCTGTCAAACTGCAAAACAAATTTGGGATAAATTAACTTTAATTGGTGAAGGATCTGAGCAAATTAAAGAAAACAAATTGTCCGTTGATGTACAAAAATTTGAAAATTTTAAAATGCTTGCAGGTGAAACCTTGGATCAGCTGGATGCTCGATTCACTGAGATTACCAATGAACTATCTGCACTTGGGAAAGAATATACACAGAAGGAAATATGTATGAAGATTCTAAAAAGCCTCCCAGCTGAATGGGAAATGAAGGTCATGGCCCTGAGACATTCAATGAACCTCACAACAACATCCAATCATGAGCTATTCTCAGACCTCAAAGCGTACGAGTTCGAGCTGAGAAGAAAAGATCAAGAGGAGACAATTGTACCCATAACAACTGCATTCATAGTAAAGGATGCGAAAAGAGCTGAGGTTAAGGAAGCCATTGACCAGAGGAAATTGCCTTGATGGTTAAAAGATTCAACAAGATCTTCAACAAGAACTATAAAAGAAACAAGGGTGAATCCTCCAGGAGACATTCAGCTCCCTCCAAGTCAAGGAAGACAGGCCCCAAGAGAGCGATCATCAAAAGGTTTAATACCAGAGAGCAGATAACCCAAGAACGGAAAGAGCTTATCAAAGAGCTGAGAACCTGTGTTGGAATTGTAGACAACCAGGACACTTTGCTATTGACTGTCCATATCCTCGTAGTCAATAAATACAGGAATGAAGAAGAAAGAAGAGTCTTGAGAGAAAGAAGACAAGAAAAGAAAAGGCAATGTTGGCTGCAGAGACTCTTTGAGACAACTAAGTCAAAAGATACAAAGACTCGAGAGAGTAGTGAGAAGTAATAATGATCGTCTAATGGCTAAAGAACAAGATCAACTTGACCAAGAAGATGAGGTACATTCTAACTCATCTCACTCGGTTCTAGTGATAGTGATTGTGACACACACACTTCATCACCCACGATCTTTATGATTCATTAGGCAAAATGATGAAAGACTTTGAGCACATTAAGTCCTCACACACACTATTAAATGAGTAAAACAAACTCAAAGCCAAACTCACAACCCACTAAGGAGGCTGAGTACTCTAAGTCACATAGGCGATGAGAACAAAGAGCTGAAGGCTGAGAATGCTAAACTAATAGCAGAGATAGTTGCTATAGAAAGAGGGAAAATGATCTCAAAAATGTGATTGCTTCATTCACTAAGGCATCTAAATCATTGGATGACCTTATTATGAGCCAAAAAGAGTGTAGAGACAAGATAGGCATAGAATACAATTCCTTTGTGCACAGTCAAACTCCCAGAGTGATCTTGGAAAAAGGATCTTCAAGTAATGAAGCATCTCAAAAACCCAAGACACCAAATGCTGCACCCACATTCACTCCAAAGCACAACCACAAACAAACTAGCCTTAGATATAAAAGAAAAGGAAAACAACCAGTTGAGTATGCTGAGAGGACAGTTGAGAAGAAATCCAGCAGAGTGCCTCAGCAAACTCCAAACAGGAAGTACTCTGCAAAGAAGAAACAGAGCTACCAGAATCCCCAGAAGTTCTATCAAAGGAACACAAAAGATGGGAATGGTAGAAACTACCCAAGCCAAGCTGATTGGAATAATGGGAAATATCAGCAAAGACCTGTGGAATATATGCCAAAATGGCAAAGGCCTAGAACTTAGCAAAGGTTATTCCAAAGGCAAAAGAGCTATCATCTGCACACATATGTACCCAAGCACAACACTCAGAAATATCACAACTACTCAAAGAAGGCAATTGCTAAAACACACATACGAGCATCTGAGACAAAAGAGATTTGTATGAACCTAAAGCCCCAAGCAATTTGCCAAGGTGAATTATGATTATGGCACAGATAGATGGCAACCTCTTAGAGTCAGATCATTTGGCTATAGGTTGGTTGGATCATCTTACAGCACTAACCCCTCAGGACCCAGGCAAGTATGGGTACCTAAAAACGGATTTTCTTGATTGCGGTTCAAGGAACAGTAAGTGCCAAGGAACACAGGTACATGGATAGTGGGTCATTCCGGACACATGACGAGAAACAAGAAATATCTGTCAAAATTCAAGGAGATTAGAGGCGCAAAAGTCATATTTAGAGGAAATGAAGCTCCAGGGGAAATAAGAGGCACTGGATCCATCAAGAAAAATGGATTAGAAATCACAGATGTTGCATATGTTGAAGGCCTCAACTTCAACATGTTAAGCATCGACCAACTCGTGACAAGGGATATAATGTTGGATTCAATATGGGAGTGTGCCAAATCAAAGACACTGAATCAAATGAAGTAGTGTTACAAGGATCCAGACAAAAGAAAATGTATGTGGTAGATTGGTCGACTACCACACCAAGCACGTGTCTGCTAGCAAAGAGTACAACCGAATCAAGTTGGCTGTGGCACAAGAAGCTGAGTCACCTGAATTTCAAGACAATTAACAAGCTTGCAAGGAGTAATCTTGTAGAAGGACTGCCCGGACTCGATGTACAAGAAGGAAAGTGTTTGTGATGCATGCCAGGATGGGAAGCGAGATCAAATCATCATTCAAAAAGAAGTCAAGTCCATCTTCAACAAGGATATTACATCATTTGCATATGGATCTATTTAGTCGATTGAGCCCGGCCAACATAAGTGGAAAGAAATACCCTCTAGTAGTGGTGGATGATTATTCAAGATATACATGGACAATCTTCATGTGTAAAAAGAAGGAAACTTTGCAGAAGTTACCTCAACTAATGAGAAGAGTTCAAAATGAGAAGAGTCAAACCATTATAAAGATAAGATCTGATAGAGGCTGAGTTTGGCAATGGAATAATAACTTCGATTTGTGTTGAAAATGGTATTGCTCATGAATTATCTGCGACAAGGACTCCACAAATGAATGGAGTAAGCGAAAGAAGAAACATAACTATCAAGGAAGGCTGCAAGAACCATGTTAGTGTGGTTTGGATTGCCAAAAAGATTTTGGGGTGAAGCCATCAATACTGCGTGCTATACTCAAAATAGATGCATGATCAATAGACAGCTGACAAAGACTCCCTATGAAATATGGACAGGGAGAAAGCCAAATGTTGCATATTTTAGAATATTTGGATGTAAATGCTTCATCCACAACAATGGCAAGGATAATCTAAAGGCTTTTGAAGCTAAAGCTGCTGAAGGTATCTTCTTGGGATACTCAGCTGAAAGCAAAGCCTGCAAAGTGCTAAACAAGAGGACTATGGTCACAGAAGAGTCTATCCATGTGGTTTTTGATGAACCTAATGTAAATGGAGAAGACATTGAAGAGTTAGCTGATAAGCTGAATCAACCAACTATGCAGAAGAGTCCTTATGTTGAAGCAGAAGCTGGAGCAATTAATCAAGATGAAGATGAGATAGTTGAATCTCAAAGGCAATTTGGAGAATCTGCAACTAAATGATGATGAGAGAGGCTGCTCAAGACAACACACAACAAAAGACGAGCCCGAACCCAATCGATTTACTCAACCTGATGTGAGATGGTGAGACCATCCACGAGCTAGTTATTGGAAATGTAAAGATGGTGTAAGAACAGATCGAAGCTCAACAACAAGCTATGTTCACTTGTTTTATTTCCCAAATAGAACCAAAAGATGTGTCCCAAGCATTGGATGACACACATTGAATTCAAGCCATGCAAGAAGAGTGAATCGGTTTGAAAGAAATAAGGTTTGGGAATTGGTGCAAAGACCAACCCATCAAAATGTTATTGGCACAAAATGGGTTTTTCGAAACAAGATGAATAAGGAAGGATCGTGGTAAGAAACAAAGCAAGATTGGTAGCGAAAGGGTATTGCGAAGAAGGAATAGATTTTGATGAAACATTTGCTCTGTTGCAAGATTAGAAGCAATAAGGATGTTTCTTGCCTATCTTTGCACAAAGAACTTTATTGTATATCAAATGGATGTGAAGAGTGCATTCTTAAATGGATTGTTGGAAGAAGAAGTCTATGTTGAGCAACCTCACAGGTTTTGAGCAGAAAGACTCTTGGAGATAAGGTGTACAAGCTCAAGAAAGCTCTATATGGATTGAAACAGGCACCTAGAGCATGGTATGATACATTATCTCAATTTACGACAGATAATGGATTCACCAAAGGCAAAGTGGACAGAACACTCTTGAGAATTCAAGATGGAGAGAGTATCTTGCTTGTTCAAATATATGTGGATGACATTATTTTTGGATCCACAAACAAAGAAATGTGTGATAAGTTCTCAAACCTCATGCAAGGCAAATTTGAAATGAGCATGATGGGAGAGGCGACATTCTTTCGGACTTCAAGTTAAACAACCGAAGGATGGAACCTTCATAAGTCAAACAAAGTACACCATGGATTTAATGAAGAAATTTGGTATGGAAGAGAAGTCTTCAGTGAAAATACCAATGAATACATCGATCAAGATGGATATGGATGCGAGATGGTAAGCTGCGGATCAAACCGAGATATAGAGCACTCATTGGATCAACTGCTCTATTTAACGAGCGAGCGGACATCACCTTTGCGGTAGGAGTATGTGCAAGATTTCAATCTGCACCAAAAGAAAGCCATATGACCTGACTAAGAGAATCCTCGAGATATTTGAAGGGATGCAGGAAGTTGGCTAATGGTATCAAGGAAGGTGGATTCAAGCTAATTGGTTACTCGACTCACGACTATCTTGGATGTAGGGTTGACGGAAGAGTACTTGGTACATGTCAAATGATTGGAAAGCAGATTGGTTTCTGGTTTAGCAAAAGCAAAACCAATAGCCACATCCACAGTGGTAGTACATAGCTGCGGGCAACTGTTGTGCCCAAGTCTTATGGATGAGACAACAACTGAGAGATTATGATGTTGAAGAGAAAGAGATTCCAATTATGTGTGATAACACAAGTGCTATTGCAATCACTCGAGAATCATGTGTTGCATTCAAGAACAAAGCACATTGATCTCGAGGCATTATTTCATAAGAGATCACGTTGAAAAAAAGACATCACTTTGGAATACATCTCAATTGATAAATGATTGGTGACACATTCACAAAGCCACTATGTGAATCAAGATTTGAAGAACTCAAGCATGAGCTAGGGTTAATTGAGTTGAGTTGACACTCAGAAGACTCAATGAGAAGAGATGAAACAGGATAAGATAAAATAGAGCAAATCTTATAAATCAGCCAAGTGAATCACCAGATCGAAAATTGGTATGATCGAGTTAGTGACAATGATCACTATGCATATATAGAGAAGAAGAGTTGAGTCAGTTAAGAAGTAAGCTGAGTCATTTATCAGCTAAGTGACAAAAACGTAGTCGTTTAATGAGCGGGAATGTTTTTAAGAATGACGTCAGCGTAATAAGGAATAGTCTGATTAAAAGTCGCGATAAGCATATGATTGGATATAAATGCTGCCGCATTAAATGCGAGCAATTAAATGCAAATGAGACGTGCTAAATTAGAGTCGTTGATCTTGGTCAATATTTCAAAAACTGAAAACACGTCCTTTCATACCCCTTATATACCCATTTGTTCAGTTCTCTCTCTCACTTCAAAAATTGTTCATCTCTCCAAAGCAAGAAAGCAAGTATCTTTTCTCTCAAAACCCTACCAGTCTTCAAAGCAAGTTCGTCAAGTTTCGTTCGATAAAAATAACTGAAATGGCACAGCACATGATTTTACCAAGCTCACAAAGCAAATCCACACCGGATCAACTGTGGATTTTGACGGGGTGATAAAGCAGGGTTCCGATGAAACCCTTGTGAAGAAGATAGCTGATAAGATTGAGAAATACGGGCTAAAACCCTTTCTCACCTTTGGAATACCAAACGGCGTACGTAGAGAGATCGTGATTCTACATAAATGCCGAGTGCGGGGGCGAAGGATTAAATCCTCCGTCCACCGCAAGGACATTCTAATCACTTTGCAAAGGACCTTGCGAAGCACTATTTATTGCCGTCGGAGGCATGCCGAGAGATATATGAAGCGACGTAGATTTAGTCATGCATGGAAGAAATGGCCAAACCGTCTTTGTAAAAGTTGTCTACACAAATGACAAAAAAGTTCTTTGAAGGATGATTATCACAAACTGTTGGATATCGTTGCCAAATGTGTAGACATAAATTTGGAAGCTTCAATGTTCCCAAAAACTAAGCGTCGTCATGGGTGCGATCATGGAGAAAAAGAAGATCAATCGGGCGTAATTTGTCTCGCAGACTGCGCGAGAATCGTTCTGGAATAAGTCCTTAAGGGCGATGGGTCATTTGGAGGATCTACGGGCTATGGCCTTGTAATTGGCCACTTGATGGAGGTGAAGGGTGTTCCCCGCCCGACATGGAAAATCATTCCATGTTAACAAGAAGATGTTTCGGCCAACTTATCCGGAGCCCGAAGAAGATACACCAAGCGGGTGGACACCAATGAGGGGGAATGACCACGAGGGAAACAATGTTGTCCCCTCCGAAGAAGAAAGTTGCCCATGCGGTTGGAAAGAAGAAGGTTTGCCAAAGAATGAAGAAGAAAACCTTTTGCCCTGCAGTGTGTCTCCCTGCCCCACTGCGGCCGCGGTGGAGAAGGAATCCTGTACCTTCTCGGGAATGAAGAAGAAAGAGGAGCGCCAAGGCGAGAAAGCGACTACCTCTAAGACAACTCCAAAGGCCTTTACCTTGAGGAATCGGAGGAAGTAGAACCAACCATTCCTCTAGTGGAAACTAAGAAAAGGAGAAGACTCACCAAACGTTCGAGCTCGAGAAGACAAGCTGAGTCCGGCACTCCACTGGAAAAGATCTCGAGACTATTGAAGAAGTCGATCTCGAGAGAAATTATTGATGAAACAACCAAGTCTTGAGGGCGATCGAGAGGCAAATTGAAGACCAGTGTGGATAAAGCAGTTGAGGAACAAGCGGCCAAAGACAGAATCTTTCGAGGTGAAGAGAAGCGAGTTTGCTACCCTCCATTCACGAAAAGGAAGGAAAGCAACAGGAGAGGGATGAAGATGATGATGTAATCATATGCTCTCCATTGTACCCGGACATCCAAAATCATCTAAGAGGCTGGAGGAAATGGAATGAGTCACTCTAGGGTGCGGAACACCCGGAGTTTATTGATGAGAAGAGGAACTCTTGAGGTTTCTTGAAGTTGATCTGATGATGCAAGCCCTGGATGAGGATAAGCGTATTAATATGCTTTAAATTCGGAAGGAAAACGAACAAGCAAAGCGGTGAGGCGAGAGGCTCGTGAGAAAGCTAGCATTTGTCCTCTAATCGGAACCAACGACCATACTCATCCTCATCTTGACATACTCGAGATAGTGATGAAGACATGGACCCTATTGCTGCACAAGAAAAGTTGGACATCAGACAAGCCATGTGGGAATCCACACGATGCATGAGAAAGAGGCGATGGAGGGACGAGAGTCTTCCAAATCACGCAATTGAAATTGATCCATTGGGAGTGGTACGGCAGATTGCGGCACTTATTGCTGCAACCACTTCCCGGTTCACTCGAGAAGACGGATCTAAGGGAATTAGCGATGACACTGAATTTGGGCACCCAAGTTGAGCCAACCCGGGCGAAGGTGTCTTACCACCTGCCCCTACGGTGACCACTCATTTGACAAAGCCGAGAGTCCTGGGAGCAAGTGACCCAACATAGTCACTCAAATGGTGAGCCACCTGAGGGGAAACTCACTCACTTGTAGCTAGGTGGCCTGAGGATGCTTGCGGTGACTCCACCCCGAATATAGAAGGCGAAGTAGAGAAGGAACAAGAAAAGGAAACACAACAAGTTGTCAACGACAAAGCTCGGACAGTTAAATACGTCTCAAATGAAATGTCAACTTGCTCTGCAGTGAGGATATTCTTGATCACGGTCGAGAACATGATGGTTACGCCCAGAGTTAACACTGGCAATGAAAGTGCAATCCACGGAGTTGAGACTCCTATGGATGCCACCGAAGACCCTAAAACGATTGCGCACATCGAAGGATTATCTGAGGCCCCCGCCGCAATGCGATTGAGGCTGCAGGAGGTAATGAAAGGACTAATGGAGGTTGAGACTTCCCTGGTAAAAAATCAAAATCAAGGAGATAAGAGCATTCCTCAGATAATAATTGCTGATTAGGAGGAAATCGATGTGCTCTTCATGACTCCCAGGATGATCCCGATACAACCTTCCGGATCCTAGATGGTAAGTCTACCCCAATCACATCAAAAACTTCGGTTGAGGATGTTCTTCCTAGTAATGCGAGTAAGCCGGACTTCAAGGCTACTTGACAAGCGTTCAATTTTGATGATGAGCCAAGCTAAGACTCATCATCTTCCGAGATGACGCTGTGATGGTGCAAATTGAGGAACAACAAATTCATTTAGAGAATCCACTCGAGGCCAAGAAACTATTAAAACAGTGATGCTCGACACCGGCCAAACCACTCTACCAAGGCCCAAAAACCGAGTCATCTCCACAGAACTAAGTCGCAATAGACTCCACTCAACCGGCACATCACGACGCAGTAGCAGTGGAATCTATACCATATGTCCATGATGATGCATTTGAAGAAACTTTCCCGCTATTTCCTACTGGGAATTTGATGAAGAATCAACTCGAGAGCAACGACACTTCAATGTCGGACGGCCGGCTTATTCCCACCGAGATACTATCGTCAGCCCAAGGACTTTGATTTTGATATTGCTTGGCGCGCCACCGAGACCGAGGTGACAAACTGAGGCACGAGAGGTCTTGAAGACAATCTTTGCAGAGATTGAGAAGATAGAATGGCACCAGGCCACATTGGATATCTGGCCGGACAACGGGGATGCCAATCTTTACGGCCCGTCTGCAATAATAGTGATTAATCGAGGAATGGTGTCAACAAAGCAATGACATCACAATGCGACTAGAACAAGTCGGATATTTGGCGCATCGTAACAAAATGTTGATCCGGAAGGCAAATAATCTTTGACATGAAAAGGAGGATGCAGAAAATATTAATGACAGAATGCATGCCTCCTACAACACCGAAATGGAACTAGCTGCCAGAATTTCACAAGAAAGAACTTACGTGTGTAGTGGAAAATATGAATAACAAATTCAACCTTCTCGCCTGGGCCGGAATGAGTTGTGGCAATGAATCCAAAGCCACCCGCCTGCAATTTCAGACATACTCATGATGACTCCAAGCAAAACTTCGGCTATTAGCCGCCTAGACTTTATGCTTGCTCGCATGTTCCCGGGGTTCCTCTCTCCTTTGATGATGCCAAAAGGGGGAAGAGAATACGAAGACGTTAAAAGGTCAGCCGGATGAGAAAGAAAAGGACGTTGATCCTGTTGAAAAGAAAGAAGAAAATAGTTGAAGAAACGAGAAAGAAAAGAAAAGGGAAAGCGATTGAGGGAAGGTTCAAAAGATATGACTAATGTTTCTGGCTGAAACCCCTCAATAAGGCCTTGTCACACCGATAAAATCAACAAACTTCCGCACATTGTCGCTCCAACACTGCTGTACCTATGTCCGAGAAGAGAAAATCGTAAAGCCAGGGATGAAAGAGAGGTCGAAGGAAAAATGGATGCCCGTGTGATGGATATCTTTGAAACAATAAGGAGGCATTCGGCGGGAAAGACCTGATGCCATTCCCATGACAGAGACGAGCACGATCAAAATGAAGAATTTAAAACGCTCAGCCGAGGGATACTTCAAAAATATGTCCATAGCCCAAGCCTAGGATTTGTATTTAGAAAATGGTCTAAAGCTATGTGAAGAAGGCGATAAAGTAAATGGACTACTGGCGGCCCATTCACCGGGTAAGAACAAGACTCGATCTGATACGCCCTTGAGGAGAAGAGGAAGGAGTGGTGGAGTGCAGGGTTTTCAACCCTGACCTCTACCCAAAAATTGAACATGTAGATCCCAAGAAGGGAAGGATCTACAGGCGATATATAATAAGTAGCCAAACCTTAGGAAGTGGCTAGGAAGAATGTCAATATGTCAAAAGAATTGAAGAAAACAAAGGCAAGATTAGATTTGTGGGAAAAAAAGGCAAGAAAGAAAGAGAAGAGATGATGCCGCAAAGAGAGCATACGAAAAAAGAAAGGCACTTGAAGATGAAAAGAAGAGAAAGAAGTAGAGGGCAGCCAGAGCGATGAAAGAAAAAGAAGGCAACGAAGGCGATGAAGTGTTGTTGTCGGCCTTCATGTATTTTACTAACAAAATACATATGATGTTGATCTTATATACGTTGGATAAGAAATCTAGAATTTCTAAATACTTTTGTAGATATAGAATGCTTTGCTTGCTATGATACACATTGTAAACAGTTGTGTAAAGAACAAGAATGATATGATCAATAAAACAATTGATTCTACGCATACATTCTCTGTTTCTACATTGTCTGTATGTATCTTTGCTATTTACATTTTGTATGTATGTTTTAAGTTTTAGCATCATCAAAAAGGGGGAAATTGCTGGAAAATTTACTGTTTAGATTTTGATGAATGCCATGTAAAACTTAGAACTAGAAAGTTGGCAACCCATTTTTTCTTGTAATTTGCATTGTAATAGATAGGGCTTTATAAACTGAGTGAAGTCAACTATGGCTGGATATACAATAAGTCAACTGAAGACTGAAATGAAGACTCCACTGTGAAACAACTGAGTATGGCAAGGAGGAGAAGTCAAGAACTCGACTGAAGGAGTATCAGCTGGGATACAGCTGTGTGAAGTGTCAGTCAAGTCAACTCAAGAAGCCAAGTCTCAAGTTGAAGTGACAGATGAGTCATCCATTGATTGGAAGCTAACTCGAAGTCACCTGGGGAAGTTAGAGAACTGCAGTCAAGTCAAGACAACTGAAAAGAATCCATTGCACATAAATCAAGAATATTACCTAAACAAGTAATACTTCCATGCTGCCATGTCTTAAAGTGCTCAGTCCCAGAAGAGTGTAAAAGGAATAAACCAATGGGAAACACTGCACCTCGTGTCAGACTCTGAAAAGCTGAACATTCATTTAATACGAGGAAATGTCAACATCAAGGACTGCAACAAGACAAGCCAACGAACACAAGTGAGTTTTGAAAATCAGCCTATCTCTTCAACGGGCAGATTTTTGAAAGTTCACTATATAAGACTGAGGAATCACTTTGAGAAAAGGTTACCTTGAATACCTGAACCACGAACTATCAAATAATTATTCGAACTGTAACCTGCAATATATTCTCAAGTTATTCAAGCAAAATCCTCAAGCCTAACTCTCGAAGGAAATCAATCCAACACCAAGCTGTGAAGGAAAGACAAATTCAAACTGTTTAAGAGGAAACTTTAGAAGAATCAAAAGGGGTCTACATTCCAAGGAGGATTGTAGAAAGGTTCAAGGTCGAACCAGTCTCAAGTCATTGGAGGGCTTCATGATCAAATCCAAAAGCTTGAGCAAGTGAAGCTGAAGAGCAAGGCAGCCGCCCTGTGGAAGAAGCTGAGTCGGACGAGAAGCCAGCTGTGTGACCAAAAGGCATATCCAGACCGAGTCCAAAGGATCAAGTCAAACCGCGGATCAAGACTTCAGGAACTGGACCGACAACCACCTCAGACCATCAATACTTATGATTCTCCGCGAGTCGAGAAGAGATGAGCAGAAGCATTACTCCATCTTCAATTCCCATAAAAATTTCTATCGTCAATTAAACGCATTTTTATTTAAATTTGTTTATATCTCTTGATAATTTACTATCAAGCGATATTTACAAAGTCTTTAAACCGTGTTAAACAAACTTAAATAATTCAAGGGTGTTAAAGTCTTCATTGAAAATCATCACAATAAGTTAAGGTTTTAGACTAACGGTGGAGTTATTATCATGACTCAATGATCTGTTGGTGGCTCTTTCTGCTGGTTAACTAGTTGCATCCCTCGAGACATACTTGTGAAATTAACTCTACATTATTTTAAAAAGGACTAAAATCGAAAAGGTTGAGAGGTAAGGTTTATTTCAACCCCCTTTTCCTAAGCCTTACTCACCTTGGGACCTACCATGACTAACGAGAAGAAGGCGATGTCGGAAGGAGGACCAACAGTGATCAAAAGCTAAACGTGTGTTGGGAATTGAATTAACTAGGACATTTTGCTATTGTTGTTCAATCCTGGAATCATAAAAACAAGAAATGAAAAAGAAGAAGGTGTGGAGAGAGAAAGCAAAAGCAATCCATGTTGGGCTAAGCTCTGAGCAGAAATAAATAAGCAGACTCGGTATGAGTGAAGTGACTACTCAAGTATTCAGAAGCTGATGCCTCTGTGAGACAAAACAGTCAACTGAGGTCGAAAGATGAAGATTATTCTAATATCTGTTGAGTTCAGTGATAGTGGTGTGATACACCTTACATCACCCATGAATCTTTATGATTCATTAAGCGAAAATGATAGAAAGATTTTGAGCAGTAAAACCCCTATTTACTTTATCGGAATAAGGAAAATAGTGACTTAAGCCAAAACTCATAGTAGACCAAGTGATACTGAGTCACATAGTGATGGGAATACAAAGGCCAGAATTTAAGAAAATATCAAATCTTATATGATTATAACGCGAGAAAAAGAAAAGATCCCATCTTGATTGCCTCATTTGTAAAAGCATCAAATCATTTTGATAGACTTATTATAGTCGAAAAGAATGTGAAGCGAAGAGCATCCATTAGTTCAATTAACGCGCAATCAAACTCCTATGGTATTGGAAAAGTATCTTCCTTGATAGAAGAATCAAAAACCAATGCCAAATATTGTACCCACATTCCCACACCAAAAGCACAATCTAATCATATACATGCTTGGTTACAAGGGAAAAAGGAAAAGCAGTAGAGAGTATCGAAAGGACAAGCTGAAATTGAGGCCGGAGTTCATTACAATGCAGACTCTAACAACTATATTGAATTAATGAAAACTACCAAGCCAGGAGAATTTCATCAAAGAAATACATATGGAGGTGGAATGGTGAAACTATCAAATAAACTGATTGGAATGTGAAATGTCAGCAAAACATGGGATCTGACACAGAAATGGCCAGGCCTCAACCTCGAGCAGGGTTCATTCCAGAAGCCCAGTTATTATCAACATGTGCCAAGCACTACCTCGGAAATTTCACAACTATCCCAAAGCTTAGGTACTGGCTCATACACATACATCAGAACAAAAGAAGACAAATGTATGGAGAGAAGTCCACAAGAAGCCCACAACAATTTTGCAATCGCAGCATGATTGTGATGCGCGATGGGTATTAGCTATCACCCAAGAAGTCCAGGATCATGCGGCCTTTATAAGGTTGGTTGGAGCCTCTTTATCACTAACCCCCAGGACCGAGCAATGTAGGTACCTAAAAACTGATTTCTTGATTGCGGGTTCAAGGCTTGACTAAGTCACCGAGAACACGAAGGCACATGAATAGTGGTTATTTCAGACAATATGGCGAGGGAATAAGAAGAAATCTATCAGATTCACGAGGAAGATGGGAGGTGCTAAAGTCATATTTGGAAGAGAAAGCAAGCTCGAGGGAAATCAAAGGCACATGATCCATCGAAGAATGGAATGGGCCACATATGTTGCTTATGTTGATTAACTTAACTGTTAAGCGTCAATTAGCTAAACAAAACTCTGATGTAAGTTGACAGCAGGGATATGTGTCGAATCGAAGCAATGAATCAAATGAAATTGTGTTGCAGGCAGGCAAAAAAATATGTATGTGAGTGGTTGGGTCTCTTTACATATGCGTCTATATGAAAAAGTACACGAATCGAGTTGTTTGTGGCATAAGCGATGGCACAAATTTCCAAGACTAATCAACAGCAAGGCTTTGCAAAGGAGTCATCTTGTGGAAGGATTGCCAAGCTTCGGTGTACAAGAAGAAAACTATGTGATGCATACATATGGAAAGCAAATCAAATTATCATTCAAGGATAAGCAAGTCCTTAACCGGCGGAGATATTATCGACATGGTTATTTGGTCAGTTGAGCAGCTAACATCGATTAGGAAAAGAAATATGCCGCCCAGTGGTGGCTGGATATTCTTCAAGATATACATGAATTAATTTTCATGTGTAAAGAAGCAATCACGGTGCCTCGAGCTGATGAAAAAGTTCAGAAATAGAAGAAATTGACCATTATAAATATAGATCACGATAGAAACGAGTTTGTCAATGGGATTACAACTTC